>VWZX01004365.1:4610284-4638237 GCA_013399015.1 Galbula dea | reverse complement strand
ATCCAGCCAAGGGTGTGCTCATCCAAGCCACGAGCAGCCAGCTTCTCAAGGAGAATGCTGTGGGAAACTGTGTCAAACACCTTGCTAAAGTCAAGGTAGACAACATCCACAGCCCTTCCTTCATCTAATAAGTGGGTTACCCCATCAAAGAAGGGGATCACGTTAGTCATACAGGACCTCCCTTTGATGAAGCCATGCTGAGTGGACCCGATCCTGTGGCCGCTCTGCAAGTTCTGCAAAAGCACACTCAGGATGATCTGCTCCATCAGCTTTCCTGGCACAGAAGTCAGACTGACAGGCCTGTAATTTCCTGGATCATCCTTCCTTCCCTTCTTATATATGGGGGTAACACTGGCTCATTTCCAGTCTGCTGGCACCTCCCCAGTCAGCCAGGACTTTTGAAAAATGATGCAAAGTGGCTCAGTGAGCACGTCCGCCAGCTCTTTCAGCACCCTTGGGTGCAGCCCATCTGGGCCCATGGATTTGTGCTCATCCAAGTGATGCAGCAGGTCACTGACCATCTCCTCTTGGACTAGGGGGGAGTCACACCTTTCCCTGACCATATTCCCCAGATTAGGGGAATGAATATCCTTTGAAACAACAGCCTTATTATTAAAGACTGAGGCAAAGAATACATTAAGCACCTCAGCCTTATCCTCGTCCTTTGTCACTAACTCCCCTCGCGCATCCATTAGAGGATTGGGAAAGACCTTCTAAGATCAAGTCCCAACTTGTAACACTGCCAAGTCCAGCACTAAAGCATAGAGTCACAGAATCATTTGGGTTGGCACAGACCTTAAAGATCAAGCCCAACTGTTAACCTACCACTACCAAGTCACCAGCAAACCATGTCCCTCAACACACATCTACAAGTCTTTTAAATACTTCCAGAGATGGTGGCTCAATCACTTTCTTGGACAGCCTGGTCCAGTGATTGACAACCCTTTCGGTGATGAAATTTTTCCTAATATGCAGCCTAAACCTCCCCTGTCACAGCTTGAGGCCATTTCTTCTCTTCATATCACTTGTTACTTGGGACCACCTTGTTACAATTTCTTTTAAGCTAGCTGTAGAAGTAAGGTCTCTCCTCAGCCTCACATCATTAAGGTTGGAAGAGAACCTCTAAGATCATCATGTCCAACCTCCTTTCCTCCAGGGTAATCAACTTCATTTCTCTCAGCTGCTCCTCATAAGACCAGTACTCATAAGGTTCTAGACCCTTCACTAACTTTGTTGGCCTTCTTTAGACATGATCTAGCAACTCAATAGCTTTCTTGTAGTGAGGGGCCCAAAACTGAACACAGTATCTGAGGTGTGACCTCACCTGTGACAACCACAGGGGAACAATCACTTCCCTAATCTTGCTGATCTTTCCACAGCCATTTAACTTGTCCTAGTGATACAGTAATATACAGATCTATACCTGTGAAGTGTTGTAGTTGATAGTAACCAACTGTAAAATAAAACAGTATTTTCATTTTACTGATGATAAACTAAAATCACTAAATGAGATTAGATATCTGTCCCTAAAACAGCTGACTGAAGCAGTAAATAACTGTTAAAATGATGTTTGTTGTTTGTATTTGTGATCCCCTTCCCATATGTCATAAGTAAAATTAAGTTCTATGTTGTAAATTACTCAACTCAGGTCTCTTAAGGGACTTTCCTCCTTTTACATTTAGGAATATATTTATGAATATCTGTACCACACATACAGAACTGCAGTTTGTTCACCTCTTTCTTAAATGAAAATATCTTTGTTTAATGCCATAGTTTTAAAAGCTGATACTGTAACTAGAATTTGTTAAGAAAAAGAGCCTTTCCAATAGACTGTCTGGAGGAGTATTCAGGATTTTAGATTAATTAAAAGTACAGATTATTACATCAGCCTGTCACTGTGTACATTAGAGCCATATCACCCAATGAGAAGCAAAACAACTTCTTAAGTACTTCTGGTTTTTGCAGCAATGTTTAAAGATATTTAAACTTACTGTAAATTCCCAAGATGTTCATCTGGACAATGAAAGTGGAGAAACTGGAAAATCTTGTTTGTTGTTTGCTCCATAAAGTTATCAATCTTTACTTTACAGGACTACCACCAGTTTTAGCAGGACAGCAGTGTAAAGCTTTTGATATGTGAAGCGCATAAGGAGTAACAACTTCAAGAGTAATGGTTGACTCCTACAGTGTCACTCTAATTTTTCTTTAGGTAAGTAACACGTTAAAGCAGTTAGCTTCCTCCGTATTTTCCTGTTACAATATAACCAACTCAGTATTGCTATACAAAAATTTATCTGGAACTAATTACAAATATATGAAATTAAATTTAGATTGAAAAGTTATAGTGAAACATACAAGACCTGCACATAATCACTGGTCTCACAGGGGGATTTTTATGTAGTCAATGCTGCATGTGCTAATACATAACAGTTCAGCATTACAGGGGCTACAGATCTATAAACCTTTCAATCAATACATGTAATACATACCAGGATAAGAACAAGATTTGGTGACAACTCTGGCTTTTCAGTCTCACTGATACTCTTCAGCACAGAATCTGTGCAGACACTCCACTGAATCTGATCAAAATGAAGCGAAGTTTTAAAACCTGCCCTTGTTATTAACAGCAGGAGCTCAGAAAAGATCTTTCAGTTTATTGGTTAAAGTCTACAAAGAACTTGAGTGTGTGCACAGATGCTAATATGTGCATACATACACATGGATATGTAGACTATATTTCTCCTGCTTAAAACTACATTAGTTCCCTCAGCCTTTAGCAACATCCAGAAATGTCTCCCATGTTGCTAAAGTATTTTGTGTTCTGAAAATAGAAGATCTTGCTTTCAGAATAACATCTTCAGATACCTTTAGGAATCTTTTCCTTTTTTTTTTTTTTTTTTGTTAACAACAGTGAAAAAAATCTTAGCAACTCCATCCGCAGGTAAATTCTGGATTCACTGCAAACCTATTCATGACTTCTATTTTAAAACCAGCCAGAGCAATTACTCTGGAATTTGGGTTTGGTATGCTCTTTATGAACTGCCTCAGAGGAATAACCATGCTGATGAATAATAGTTTATGTCACAGGAATGAGCTATGATATTATGTAACTTCTGATTTTGATCTCATTCCCGAGTAACTGATTGTTGTTGATGGCATCCTGGCATTACTGTTTTGGAAGAATGAAAAAAATAAAACCATCAACTAAACTGAGAAGCCTTTACAGTTCCTTTAACAGTTTCAGTAGAGGCCATAGTCTTTTTTTGTCTGAATTTCTGTACTCTTCTTGCAATAAACATTTGTTCTGTCAACTCAACCACTGGTTTTTTTCCACTCTGTGAATCAGGGAACATATGGAGAACAGTATTAGATACAGTAACAATAACCACATTTACACAGCTATTTCTCCTAGAGGATGTTGTACAAACAGTACCTACAGAGATTATTTGACGTTTAACTAAAAGCCAAATATACTATGGGCAGCACAGATGAGATTGCTGTGATAGAAACAAATGCTTGTTACATTGTAAAAGCTACTCCTTTACCAAAACTACACAATGCAGGGTTTCAAAGCTTTGGCAAAACAGGAGTATTTTCTCAGGTTAAGGCTGAAATTCATAAACAGACCTAAGACAGTAAGTCAGTTTTAAAATAAATCAATGGGGACTGAAGAACAATTGGTTGTATAAATCAGCATTATTCTTTAGCACTTAGGCATTTTCTTCTCCATTGTTCTGGAATGACTTGTTTTGAAATTTGTCTTTATTTTCTTGATTATATTTGGTTATAATTCTGAATGTTATTCTGAGTGTTCTGGCAGTCTGTCTTGTCTGGCTGTTATCTTTTAGAGTGCATTTCCTTCTACAGCTATTTTGCTTACCATTAATTAACTTTATCACTTCCTCTCCTGATTTGAACAGTGCATCACAAAGTTTCTGTGCTCGCCTTTCCACTTTGAAGCAACTTTTCACTCTCACTTGCATGTCTTTAACATACAAAAGTGGCGGAGAGGTGATCAGAATAAATGACTATTGCCACTGTTGTGGTCCAAGCTGTTGGCTGCACTGTAATGGTACAGGACTGCTCCTGTGACTAATATGGCTTCTTTCAGTGCCATTTCAGATATTTTTTCCACAAGAAATATAGCTATGATTTACATAAATGGATGAGTTCTCATAAAGCATCACACATAAAACATGAGATACAGTCCCTCTGAAAACGAAGAAGTCATCACTTCACACACAAAGAAAATACCAGCTACCTAACAGTAACAGACAGTTATTACGACTAACCTATTTCTTTTCCCTGAAACAGGGACCTGACCTGAAACAGGCATTGTGAATATCAGGTAGGCAGAGTGCCTTATCCCTGGCAATCACCAGAAACTTGAGCCGTCACAACCAAAGCTATTGAGCTAGTAAATCACATTTATTGGAATCTTCCCTCTCCTCATCACAAAGTTAAACTTCTCCATGCAGGATAAGAAAAGAGCATTAGAATTTGAAGACTTCCATGAAAGGTATATAGTATTCACTAGTATTTTTTTGTCTTTGGGATCAAATTTCTTAACATTAAAAACTGTGTTAATGGAAGCCTGTCCTCACAGGAAAGTGCTCCAGCCCTCTGATCATTTTTGGAGTCCTCCTCTGGACCTACTCCAGAGGTCCATACCTTTCTTACACTGAGGGCCCCAAAGCTGAACACAGTACTCCAGGTGGGATCTCACCAGTGCAGAGCAGATGGGGAGAATCACCCCCCTCAACCTACTTGCTATGCTTCTTTTGACACAGCCCAGGATTCGACTGGGCTGCAAGTGCACATTGCTGGCTCATATTCAGTTTTTCATCCACCAAGACCCCAGATGTCGTGGTCAGCAATAAAAGCTCAAGAACAGGAAGAGGAAGGAGTTGTTCACAGCTGTGGAATCTGTCTTCCTAAGTAACCATAATGTGTGTGCTGAGGCCCTGTTTTCCTTGAAGTGTCTGGACCTTTGCCTGTCAATGGGGAGTAGTGAATGAATGCTTTACCTTGCTTTGCTGCACATGCAGCTTTTGTTTCATTTATTAAACTGGTTTAATCTCAATTCATGAATTGTCTTGCTTTGGTCCTTCCCATACTATCCCTCATGTGGGTCTCAGCTAACTATAGGGGTTAAGCCACAATATTACTGTAAATAAAAAATACTTACATAGTAAATAAAATACTCAAAATGATGTGACATACTAAGATTTACATAAACAGATGTTAAACGTAATAATATTGAAAAAGCCTTCAGAAGTAGCTTGGAGCAGTGATTCAAAAAATTATTTAAAAGCATACAAGCTTCCATTACAGTTACTGTTTTTCAAGTTAGGCACTATTCTTGCATCGTTACAATCAATCAAAGCCTTATTACTAGACTCATGTAATGTAAGAGCTAGAAAAAAACCCTGCAATCAGCAAAATGAAGGTTAACAGGGATTTTTAAGAAAAGTGCTTATTGCAATTCCTTAATTGCTTAATGTTCTACTGAATTTTAGCTGTACTGTCTAAAAGCAGCAATCCTTAAGATTTCTCCTTTTCTCCTGACAAATGCAACAAGTAACAGGCTTCAGTCTAGAGCAGTATGAGAGAAAAAAATATTTATACTACACATAGATGATTCTCTTGGAATAGGCTTTAGTGTGCTGTAAATTAATTCCATAATGATTAGGTGATACATAATGATCAGGAATTATTTTAATAACACAATGACATGATGACAATCTAATAACAAATCCTTCATGGTATAAAATGCACAAATAAGAAAGTAAATATTTCATTGTTGTTCTAAAAAGAGAAACAAATTTCAGTCAAAGAAATGTAACTCAACAAGGAATAACAAAGGGGAAATTTTTTATGTTGAAGTTCTTTCAGCTGCACAAATTCTCCGAATTTTCATCACCACATGAAAATTTGAAAAGAATAACAATTTGTGTAGCAAGGATACATGGACCCACTCCTTACTGCAATGCTGCACAGCATCTAATCTTTTCAAAATAAAAAATTGGAAAGATTTTGTCTCAAATTCATACACAAGTCAAAAACCAATCCTCGGATCCTTTGCCCTAATATTGCAAGCTCCTTCCACCTGAATGAATGACAAAGGGAGCAAAACACATGGGACTTACAGAGACTTTTAAAGTAAATTCATTAATCAGAAATAAATGGTTTACTTGACATTGACATTAGCTTTTCTAAAGGAAAGATCAAGTCTTGGAGATACATATATAGCAGAATGCCACAAATGCTGCTCTGCTGAAATCAGTTAGGAAAGTTCTTGTTTCAAGGACAGTCTTTCTTTCAAAATACAGCTTCTCAATCACTCTCCTCAAAATCGAGAAAGAAGAGAGTCACTTATCAATCATCATTGCAATGACTACCGATCGGTCACTACACATCCTTGTAAAGAGCTGACACTTGCAAAGCTTCAATGTACACAACTTATAACATAGATGTACTTAAAAATCTTTTTCCCTCATTTTGAATATGTAACCTTTTTCCATGTACTTCACTTCAGCTTTAGCTATTATAAATTATCAAGTATTAATTAACTGTGTAGGAAAGCAATAATTTATTAACTTACTATCCTTGTTAAGTAGTAGACGCCAGCATTTTTTTTCTAGTCTTGTCACTTAAGTTAGTCACGAACAGCTGTAAGAAAGCCTGTGTCACTGTAAATACCAGCTTGTAATGAGGAAAGAGCTTATCTGATGATTAAGATCTCAAAGTAAAGGAAAACATAATTGCATATAGAATGCAGTATTATCAGGTATTCTTAAAAAAAAAAACAAAACTAAAAATCACTAAAAAATTACACATATTCTCGAGTGCACCAGCATATCCATGTTCTGTATACAAATAATACATACATATAACTGTACCCAAAAGATGAATATAATTAGAGACTAAAATAAACTAAAATAAATCTTAACACCTCAAAAAAAAGTCTTGTGGATTGGACATTAACTATTCACTGCTCATTTATAGTTCTAACTTAATTCCTTCAATGCAGGAAGGACAATTCATTTGCCAGTTGAACAGCTAGCAAGATGGCTCTGTTCTCCATTTGTCTCTTGACTGAAGTCTTCCACTTCATAGGAAAAAAAAAAAGGAAGGATATCCATCAGTGCATGTCTCAGCATATTTCCTAGTGTTCTGCTCAGTTTGTTTTGTAATGATCTAAAATATTTTTCCCACAGATTCTGCTGATGAATTATTCCATTCTAACTGACCAGTGACTTCTAGTTCTGTTTACAAAAATATTTAAGATTAAGATATTTTTACACCCAGGTTATAGTTTTAATTATTTCTATAGTTCTTTCCTCTATTTCATGTAGAAAACCTACTTAAAAGTCAGTCACCATGTCACCTTATTTATTCCTTGTAGGCTTGTTCCATATTTTATGGTTTACTGAGATTTTTCTCTCAGAGCAACACTGACTTTGTTTATATCCTCTTTTTATTATCTTTTCTCTTGTTTGTTTTTATTTAAAATGCCACAAGCTTGTAAAGCAAGTAGTTTTGTTTCTTGTTATTCCCAATCTTTTTTCTGGTCAGCATATTTTCCTACTTCGTACGTTACTCATTTCCCTCCAAACTTTAGCAAGTATCTACTTTCCTCCAGAGTTCCACATTGCAATTAATACCTTTCTTCTTTCTTTAATACCTTTTCCCCTTAGCACTAAATATCTCAGAAAGAGTCAATGAGTCCCTGCTTCAGTTCTGGTACAGAATTTCAGATCACTATTAAGTAAAACTTGTTGCAATATATGAATGTCTCAAAGGCAGAAAATTCTACTGCCCCATATCTGTCTTCCTGTAGCTTAACTAGCCTTACAGCTGACAAGTCATAGGACAACTGTGTTGCATTTCAATTCTGACTGCATTGGAGTTATTTACCAAGACAAATTAAAAGGGAACTTTGTTTAGAATTGTCATGTAATTACAAAGTCAACAACAACTCTGCTTACCCACTAATTACAGAAAATTGTATTTGATAGCAGCATAATTTGATCACATTTGCAAATATTTGCTCTTATCTTTAGTGCTGTTTGAAGAATATTTCAAGACGCCTGCTCAATTCTTCCGAATTTAAATATATGCATAGTGTAAATAAACCATACTATATTCCAACAGATTGCTTTTACATATCTGCCAATTTAATTTCCATTGCATTAATTCTTCTGTTGAAGACAATTTCCTACAGTCCCACCCCTTTCAACAGATGTACACAACCTCTCTTTACAACAGTGTGAAATGAAGACTGCAACATTACATTACACCAAAAACTTGAATAATCCTGCATAGTTTGGTCTGGTTTGGGCTACCCTTAAATAGATTTGTTCAGACTTGCACATACATGACCCAACACCTGCACAAACACAAGCTCGAGATGCAGTTATATGTTCAGCTAGGAGGAGAAGAGTTTTTACAAGGGAGAAATCTAAACCACACCTACAGAACCATATTTTGCATAGTTGTCACTACATTAGCATTACCCAAGAACTTGAGAACAACTTAGAGAGAAATCTAAATCTAAGTTGTACAGAAGTAAAAAAAGCCCACTGTAATTGGTTTTCAAAGATTTTTATTCTCCCTGAGAGTATCATGGAGTCATTTGTAAGTAGTTAATTCCTAATCCTCATTGTTAATCCTCGTTCTACATGACAAGAAGAGTTTGTCTTTTATGAATGTAGTCTAGACAGCAGAAAGGGGTTTAAAATTAACAGAATTAAATATCCTAAGAGGAAAGTTCATTTTATTTGGACTTATGGGTCTTTGCTACACTACCATCTTAAATTCTACAAACACATCTCACTAGAAACATTTAGTAGTTTTTCAAGCAATTCTTATACTGGCTTTCAGGCAGTAGCAATTTTTGAAAAACATTTTTTCTTTTTGTAGACATTGCTTGTCTCCTAGAACAGACCTTCAACACTAACTCATCTCATCTGAAAGTTAATCTACACCATCAGATTATTAGATTTACCTAATTCTAATCAGATGGAATGTTGAAAAAGTGAAGTTTACATGGAAAAATACATCATGAATACAAAAAAGAAAACCATGTGCAACAGTGGAAAGACATATTCTAAACATTCATTTTCCTAGAGTGGAGAAAAATCAGCACTGCCTTTATTTAAAACTCACCATTTAGTAAGAGTCAACTCAGACAAATTAAAGAACTAGTGGAAGCAGTAAAATATTAGTACTCTGAGGCAAACAAGCACCTTTGACTTCAAGTCAAATGTAAGACTATAATATTAAGATGTTTTCTGGTTTGAATTACTCCAGTTAAACTAAAGAAGGAACATTCATACTGGGACCTATGGTTAATCCTACAATTGTATTTGTTGTCTATCTTTATAAGTAAATGATCCAGACTTATGCATTTATTTTGTAAAATAAACATATGTTCAATTTATTTGTATGAGCAAAGTAAACATTCTGAACAAGTTAAGTTGTATGATTATTATTGGTCCCATTTTCCAGACTGAGAAGTAAATGTATAGAGTTTACTCATTTTTTAAAAGTTTTTTTAATTTTTATTTTCTTGTTTTTCTGCAGAATCTTCCATGAGCAGAAATCTCTGTGGCTCTCTTAATTTACATTGATATCTTAGTCTACATAGACTAATACAATTGTCTGTAGTGGGTACGGGAAAACCTGTACATGTAGCAAAATGTGCAAAGTAAGAACTAAAGATGCAGAGAAAGCAAGAAAGATATTTTGTAAAAATAAATAATCCTGTAGGAAAAGTGGTAAGTGTGTCTGGTACCACCAGATGAACAGATGGATGAACAGATAAAACAGATATCTGATGGAATCAGAATAATCCTACAGAATAAGCAAGTTCAGCTCACTGAACTGATCATGGAGGGAGAGCATCGCACCACCCTGGTGGACTCACAGCCTCCACCACTCCTGGCCACCCAGCCTCACCTGTGCTGTGCCCTAACCAATATGCCCTTATAGTATGGCTGGGAAAAAAGAGCAAAAGCAGGGACATTAAAGAGCTTTTGAAGGAGCTTAACATACCCTTTACTTTAAGAGACTGAGAGAAGGAGAACAGAAATATACAGAAAAACCAAAGCAGGTATGTACTTATCCAGACTTAAATTAAGTTTTATGGAAATTTATGGTAAGAGTAAGTGGCAGATTACAATGAAGTTTCATTTTCTTTGCTTTTTTTTCTTTTTCCTTCCATTTTGTAGCTGGTTCACAAAAGTAAATAATTTTTCTCTGGTTAGAGATGCAAGCATGTACAGAAAAGCTAAGCCTCCTTGATCTGCTCTACAGTTGCAAGCCCAAAAATATTCTGTTCCTAGCAGACCTGGTGTTTTTTAACCCTCTTTGGAAATCACATACTAAAGAAAGTTGATTCTGAGAATAGGGAATATAAACACTGTACCTAAATACATTTATATATCTATATATATTTCTGTGTATATATACTTATATTTTTGTGTGTGTGTGTGTGTTAAGTGTAAATAACTGTCACTATAAACCCTGGTACTGCTATTTATTGACTCAGTATCTCCAGCAGGAGAAGAAATAGGAGATAAAGATGAACTATTTCTTCCTAAGCTGTCAGCTGCTGAGCTGCTTATTAACATTTACTCTGCTGCACTCTGTTCCCTCCTTCCTTCTCTCAACCTTTATCCAAGCTTCATAACTAGGATGCAAGTAACAGGCAACCTAAGAGATTACAAGGACAGGAGATAGCAAGGCTTCAGCTTTAAAAAAAGGTGATTTGAATTTAATGTCACAATGATGGATGAATCTTTTTGGGCTAGATGTGAAATTAAATTTCTGGAAGCAGAAAGCCTCAGGCATTTCTGTGACATTATACTATGTATGACATTAGAAACGCTGTGTTGCTAATGGGATTACTATGTATTAGAAACAGATACTGCAGAACAGGCTGTAGTGGACAGTTTTAGGTTTGTGTGCATAATAGATTTGTATTTGCAAAACTGCCATCTCATTTCTCCCATGGCTTTCAGATCTAAAATGCAAAGCATTTGATTATCTTTATTATTGTTCCAAAAGTCATGGTGAGGTCACAAAGAAGGTAAATCACTACAACTATGTAAACTGAACACTGGCTTTTCAATTTATTTTTTTTTTAAGTAATAAGAACAAAAAAAGCCACTTACAAAACATATTTGTTACAAATATGGGGGTTTTTTTCACAAAACTGAATAATTGATAAGCAATTGTCACTTTTCTAGGTTACTTCATAGTCCTACTGAGCAGGTCAGATGAACCCTTAGCATTTAAGCAGAAAGTCAAGCATTTCAGGTTCAAATACTTAAAAATAATTTCCTAAGTGGTTGCTTGATATATTCAGAAAAACTAATTAAATATAAATTCCACTAAATTTTGGACTAATGAATCAAGCAGAAATGAAATGAAACATCAATAGTTACCTCATTTTCCTTCTCTTGTACTTTCAGATTTCCCAAATATGTGTACACAGAAATTTCCATCACATACAAAGGAAAGACAGTTGGACTTGGAGTTTTAAGACTGTGGCATTCAGACTTACTAGAGGGACAGTCATATAGAAATGACACATGATGGGCAGTACAGGCATCAGCAACTGATTTCTTACACATTGACAAATTACTGGCCAAAAAGAAATGACAAGTCACTTTTGTCTGCTTCACTAGGTTTCATAAGCACTCCGAGAATCTCTGATTTAAAAATGGAATACTTCAAAATCTGGTGATGCAAACCTTAAGAATAGTTTTCAGGACTGTAAAAATAGATTTGTTACTAAGCAAGAGCAGGTAAGAGGGGAGAAAATTTTGATTTTGGCAAGTTCTCTGAAAATCTCTCATTAAAGTATACCTAAATAAATATTTTAAAAAACACTCTGCAGTTCATATATTTCTTTTGCAAGTGGAAATTATAGGTTGCAGTCAATTGTTTGACTAGATTGTTTCATTTATTTTAAATAATTCTAATGGAAACAACTATTTATCCCTAATAGCTTGATTAAGGCATACATCTGCTAAATCTTAGTAAGACTGCATTCATCATGTTCACCAAAATTAAAAATTAATGGCCACAGGCTATGACATACAGTATTATTGTTGAAAGGGTAACCACCTTGTTAACAGGTACTGTCTTCTGATGTTAAATTTCTTCAATGCACAGAAGGGACATCAGAAACATCACACTAAGTACAAAAGGTCACTATTTAGTTTCAAATACAACCCACCATTTAGCGTCTTTCTGGAAAGAAACAGGACATCAATAAACTAAAATCAAATTCTAGTTGAAGCAGTTCAGACATTCTGCACTTGGGACAGGGCAACCAAAGATGTGTGTATAGGCTGGAGAATGAGAGGCTGGAGAGTAGTGCTGCAGAAAGGGACCCCCAGGTCAGCAGTGTGCTCTGGCAGCAAGGAGGGCTGACCATATCCTGGGGTGTTTTAAGAAAACCAATACCAGCCGGTCAAAGATGTTGATTGTCCTGTTCTACTCTGCACTGGTGTGGCTGAACCTTGAGTGCTTTGGCAGTTTTGGGTGCCACAGTATATATTAACTCTTCAGCAAGCAAAATAATTCCTGCAGTGCTTTGGTGTGTATGAGGTTTGTTGGTTTTGCTTGTTTGATTGTTTGTGGTTTTGTTGTTTTTTTTTTTTGGCTGTGCAGGGATGGGTTGGGGGAAAAAAGATCACAGTAATATAATGAATTACGTGGGAAAACAAAATGTAGCATCCCAACAATTCCTATTATTATAAGAACAAGAATAACGACATAATACCTGAAAACAAGAAGCTATTTCATATGACAATAAAAAACGAATGTAACATTTTTCGATCCAAACCAGCATATTTAATAGAAAAGCAATCATCCTATTCTGTCTGCTGTGCAGGAAACATGCATAAACCTGTATCGAACTGCTAATTAGTAAAGAAATATGCACTGTTCTGTGAGCAGACTAAAAAACCATATTGAACTGGAATATTATTAATTCTTCACATCCAATAGAATATCTATATTGTAGAACACAAATAATTTTAACTTATTTGCAGTAAGATGCAGGACATTATCAACCATATTATAGGTCAGGAAAGATGACCAAACCCAGATAATCTGAGTAAAATAAAAAGAAAAGAAAAAATTATTATTCATAGTCATTTTTGGCTCTTCGTGATATGAATAGGTAAATAGTTCTCTCAAGGAAGTGCCTTGCACTTTAACATCTTTTGATCCTTAAAATCTTGATTTTGTTCTAATTTGCAATTAAGGAGTGAAAAACATGACAAATAGTGACAAACACAGGAAAGCTATTCATATACTTACACTTTATAGAAAACTAACAACTTTTCTGTCTCAGGTATTCCATGAAATAAACTCTAACTTAAGTTACCAAGCCATTAAGACTTTTCCAAATGTTTGCAACAATTTTTACAATATTGGCATTTTAAAAAAAAAATAACTGTTAAATATTTTTAAAGCTCTAAAATAGAAACTGCATATTGCATGAAGAATGGCAGTGAAGCCAATAGATAACAGGGTAGTGTGCCATCAAGGCACTTCCCCTTGCAGGTTTGCTCACCAGTTCTGTCAGGAAGCTATCTTCCACATAGTCCAAGAACCTCCTAGAATGTTTCCTTTCTGCTATATTGTTTTTCCAACAGACAACTGGTAAGTTGAAGTCCCCAACAAGAACAAAGTCTAATGAGCACAAGATTTCCACCAGCTGCTTGTAAAACGCCTCATACTCCTTTATATCTTGGCTGGGTGGTCTGTAACAGACCCCCAACCAGGATACCAGCCTTGTTGGCCTTCCCCCTAATCTTTACCCACAAGCACTCTACCTTATCATCACCATCAAGCTCTATACAATCAAAGCAGTCCTTGATATACAGAGCCATCCCATCACCTCTCTTACTTTGCCTATCCCTTCTGAAGGGCCTGTAACCATCCACTGCAGCACTCCAACTTCCAGAGTGACTGAACGTTCACTCTGAAAGAGTGCACACAATTCTCAGAAGTATGTCTTGAGGCTGTACTTGCTTAATCCGTAGTCTTCCACCATAAATCATTCCTCCTTAGCTTGCAAAATCACAACCAAGAAGGGAAGATTAAGTATTTTTTTTATGTTAAATGATGTTCATCACATTAAGTCTTAAAAGAAAAAAACATCTACTAATAGAATTAATCAGCATGATAACAAGAAAGAAAACAGAGCATTCAAAGACATAGTTGACACATTAAATGTACTGGTTTATATGTTTTTCTATGCATACTTAAGTAGATTGACAGGTTGCCAAAGTGAAGGTGGTTCATTGCATACAAAACAGATGCCACTCCCTAAATGAATCATTGTTTCAGGAAACTTGAGAAGTATAGTATTAACAAACCAATAAATTATCTCTGACGGTAGATGATGTCAACATTTTCGCTTTCCTACTAGTATTTCCAAAATCAATGAGGCACAAATGAGTGGCTGCAAAATACATTCCCAGAAGTTTGAGGTCCTTCCTGACAGAAACTCTTTGGCACCTACAGTCCTGAAACTGCAACAGTAAACATGAACCTTTTAATGATCCTTAAAGTGAAACTGACAATTGGTATAGCTGATGGAAGAACAGTATCTTAAGAACCATACAAATTCTTATTTTTCTGAGATAAACCATTTAAAATGGGATAATACATATTTGATAGGATGCCTCAAAATAAACATCTAGGCTTATGATGAAGCATTACTCGAAAAATTATACTAATAAGAAAACTATTAATGAAACATGAATAAAAAAAATTGTCCTTGGTTGAGGTTGCCTCAATAGAGCATCCTCCTCTAGCAAAAGCATCTGTAGGATATCCTTGTTTCATTCTAGAAACTGAGCATTTTCATTCATTTCTCTCACTTTCCATAACTGCTTATTTTCTCTGCTCTTACTATCAAACAACTGCTGTATCTTGCCCAGTTTATAAATCTTTCCCCTTCTCTATACTATCAATTTTCTTTCTCCATTTTGTTTTATGATGGATGTATAAGAGTTCTGCATTTGTAGGCCTCATTTTCTGAACAGTCTGTCATTTATGATTCAATTTGTCATTTTAAATTGCTATACTGAGTAAATATGGTACTCCAAATGAGACCTAGTCAGGACCAACTAGGAGAAAAAGTATTAATTTCTTTGGCAGAATGCAATAGTTTTAACAGTAATATCCAAGAGAACAGTGTCTCGAAAATACAGTTTCCACTTCAGTCTCAGGAATACTGTTAAAAAATGGCGCCCCATACTTTAATAATTTCTGCAGTTGATTAATATGTGAGACTGTAGACAGACACGCACCTTAGCCTGAAATTAGATTCTAATTCAACAGATGAAGCAACTCAACTGTCCTATGCTAATGGAGCACCACTCACTTCCATATGCAACCCTTTAAGGTCTTGTCTCTGTTCCTGTATTTTTAGTCTGAATGTGTAACTAATAACTTCAACATAATGTGTAATAAGCATTTAGGGACATGTTTTAGTGGTGAATTTGTCAGTGTTAGATTAATATTTGGACTCTATGGTCTTAAGGGTCTTTTCCAGTCTAAATGATTCTATGAAAATATCTCTCTTCAGATAAGGAAGCAGACACTAAAATAAAGACAACTGTCCCTGTTCTTGATCAAAGGACTATGTAAGTTTTTTTCACTTAAAAATGAAAATGAACACACAAATACCACTGGAAGAAGAGGCAGACTCCTCATTTAATTCCATTTGGCCACCTGTTTCACGGTTGGCTCTAACACAACCATCCTGAAAACTGCCTGTGAAGCATCCTGATGCCAGCATGCATCTGGCTGTCTGGCCTCAAAGCAATAACCAGGAAACAGGAGACATAAAATGAAATTCCTTCAGGTTGAACAAGTAATCACATTATCAACACATTTTCAAATAAGTCTTCTCCCAATCACTGAGTTCTAAAATGAAAGTAGTGAGGCCTGCATTGAATCCAATTTACTCTGAAGGAATTAACATTATTTCTGTGTTAGAGAGCCTTCAACAGAACCTAGGCAGAGATTAGGCATTTCTTTTCAGTCTCCAAATCAAAAAGAAGCAGAATAGGCAATCAGACTGCCTCCGAGTATAAATGGGGAAGACTGAGTAAAAGTGTTAGGCATTTTTTGCTGCAAAACATCTATTGCTTTTAGACATCACAGGTGAGGCTGAATTTAGGGTTAATGTTGGAGAACTGGGGTCTGGGTAGACTCTTGACAACCTGAATACTACCTACTTAATACTCTGCAACACTCTTTCATTTAACAAAGCTAGTAAAAAAATCCAATTAGCCTCCAAAATCCCATCAAAATGTCATAAATCTAAATTTTACTGTACCAACAATGTTTAAAGTGGTAATATATTCTGAAATATACCTAACGTTACACTACTCTTTGTCACATTGACTTTTTCTATTCTTGTTATTCTATCCTCATAAATTTTTACAAAAGAGAATCATAGGTTTACAACATTAAGCCACTAACATTTTCAAATGGTACTTTATTAATATTTGCATCCCCATAATAGTGAGCATATCTCAGAACTTTTTCATAAAGAGAAGCTATATAGGCAGCTGTATGGTAAAAGCATGTGAAGAATACTATAAATAGAACAAGATTAAGAAAAAAGTAAAAGGAAGTAAAAGAAACTTCAATTTTACTTCGTAAAATGAGGCACGAAGAAGACAAGTATCTTGTCCAAGAGCTCAAAACAACTTTGACAGAGTAAGGAATAAAGTTTAAGTATTCTTAATACACAGTGACCAAAAGCAGTTTATAAGTAATTTATCCCAAGTTCTATTTTGACCTCTCTTTCCTACTATTCTAATAGGCTTTTGGCTTTGCCTTTGGTTCAGAGACAATTTAACTTCTTGGATAATTAGGCAGAATTGATTTTCTGCAAGAATGCGCTGGGTCTTGCTGGGTTTTGCAGAAGCCATAGATTTTAGTGAGAAAGTGGAAGTGTGTCTCATCCCAGTTTCCCATTGTAGGATATTTTGTCTGAGCCCACTTGTCTTTAGACCCTTCTTAAACTCGCTAGCCTTCTCTTCTGCCTAACACAGCTGCAAAAACTTGTAGTCACCTGGTATATGCCCCTAGGTACCAGAAATGAGAAAAAGAAAGATACACAAAAAGCCTCTTCCTACTGTAGAGAGAAGTGTCTCTAAAACCAACACAAATAGCCTGATTTTCATGATTGCTTCTCTTACTGAATAAATAACTCCCAGCACTAACTGTTGCCTCATGCACACCAAGAAAATCAATTTTTATTTCCCTAGTCCGGGTTAAATAAAGACTCTTACTCCCAGTTCTGACACTAAAATCCACCTGTTTAACTTACAGGGAATTGCAGCCTTCCAAAATAGAATTTGAAAGACAAGGTATCTATAGCTATTCCAAAGACTATTCCAGAATTTAAAAAAAAAAAAATAAAAAACCCACAAAAAACAGTACAACCACCCTCCAATGGTTCAGATGTGGTGCTGAAAGCTGCATTTGTTTCTGACAATCTGTTCACAAAAAAAGTGAATGAAATGGAAGGTTCCACAACACTTCTAACCCAAAAAAGCTTTTTTTGGACTTTATCCAATGATTCTATTCTTGTTTCAGAAATTAAAGCAAAAAGCCATTTGGTCAAAAGGTTCTTATTTGTACTCAGATATATAGCTTAGAAATACATAAAATGCAAGCTGGTATTTCCTTAAGACCCTGTGTCTTGCATGATGTACAGCCAAACTTGTATATCTCCCATCTCCATTCCCCAAACACCAACAAACCCTTAAGTTTGCAAAATGTCTATGGACTGCAGAAATTATTCTAGCTTTACTCCTTACACTCTGGATTAGCAGCACCTTTTTAAATATATATCAATGTGTGTGATTTATTCATGAAAAGAAGCAGCAAGTCTTTTCAACAAGAGTTTTCTGTTTCCTGATACATTATTTGAAAACTCAGTATTTCCTCAGCTCTTTGATAAAGAGGGGGAAAAAAAAATTAAAAAGCCCTTAACATAGTAAGAGAGAACAGCTGGAACACAGGTGGCTCTGCGTGAAGATGGTTGATGTGCCAACTCAGAGCTTATGGGTGAGGATTAAAGAGAAGACAAAGGTGACATCTTAGTTGGTGTTTGCTCTAGGCCACCTGACCAGGAAGAACAAGTGGATGAGGTGCTCTACAGGCAGCTAGGAGCAGTTTTGCATTCACAGACCCTGGTCTTCATGGGAGACTTCACCTTATTATCTGCTGGAGGTACAACACAGCAGGGAACAAGCAATCCAGGGAGTCCGTGCATAGTATCAAAGACAACTTCCTGATGGAAGTGACAGGCCAATGATTAGAGGTGCTCTGCTGGGCCTCCTCGTTGGAGGAACAGAGTGCAGGATTAATCCTGTCTTGAGGAGGTAGAGGGTGGCCTCAGTGTGGAAATGTGGAACTCTTGGTTACACCTGCATTTCAGAATGTGTCTCATTTCTCACACAGCAAAAGAGCATCTTTGTTGGAAGTCACACAGGTGAAGGACAAAATTGTTATATTTTCATTATATATTTCCTATATTTGAGCAGTCTAACATATGAAATATTTATGACAATTTTTTAAGCAAGCTAGAACTTCAGTGAGCTAGAATCCTTGATGTCCCACTTTGCAAGTTTTCCACTCTGTGTAAAGAGCACAAAAAAGGTGCCAAAAGCTACTACTATAGCTTTGGTTTTCTCT
This sequence comes from Galbula dea, assembly GCA_013399015.1. NCBI lineage: Eukaryota > Metazoa > Chordata > Aves > Piciformes > Galbulidae > Galbula > Galbula dea. The sequence goes on along the minus strand of VWZX01004365.1, from coordinate 4,619,484 downwards.
TTATAGCTCTAATTCCAGTCACAGTACTAATGGAATATTTCAAAGAACTCTGCCAGGTCAGCATACAGCTGTCCCTATAATCCAACATAGGGTTTCACAGCTCTTGATAAAATAGAATTTAAATGCTATTAAATGCATTCCAGGTAATCAACTCCTGGCTACTTATCCTGGTTAAGCTGACAATCCTATTTTCTGAATTCTGATAAAGTAGTGCTGGTTCTAATACTCTTCATTTGCACAAAACCAAAACCACTGTGGTGTTAGCAATCTGCATTTCCTGATAGTGACTACTGATGCACTCTTCAGTGGCAGCCTCAAAACCCCAGAAAACTAAGGAAGCTAATATTTGCTCATCCTAAAGCTATATAAAAAAGAATTCCCTTTTTCCCTCCCTAAGAAAAGCCACTTGTCAAAAGCCACTTGTCTGCAGTAGAACTCTTCCTATAATAGGGGTGCTAAATAGAGCTAAACTCATTAATTTCTTGGGCATAAGGAAATCCCAGCACAGTCAATAATCAAACCTACAATCAGCCATCGGACCATTATGTCCTTGACTTCAGCTGTGCACAGCAACATAAGTAGTACAAAGATGATTAGGATAGTCTAATTGGAAAACAAAAGGTTTAACAATGGCAGTTTAGCTGGTTATGGGTCAGTAGTCTCATCTGCCTGTTTTCATATAGTTGCATTTACTAGTAAATGAAAACAGAATGATTACTTAGGTAAATGCCAAGGTTTGAAAAAACATCATCCTAGGGAGATATAAACTCCATGAATGCCTAAATATATTACTTTAAAAGCAAGACAGGAAAGCACAGTCAGTGAAACAGTCAGCTACATTTCAATCTATGCTGTTTTTATAACACCTGTGAATTTAACATAATGTGGTGATTCAAAAATTATGTTCTGTTTGGTTTTTTCATCACCATTAAAGCACACAACTATTATGGATACTATTATACAATGCCATAGATGAAAGAGAGGAAAAGGGCATGCAGCAATTACTCGTGTTATCATAACAGCTAGGGACAAACTAACCAATCAATTCCTTTTTATCTTTCATCCTCCAAATGCAACAATGCAATGTCTTTTAGGGACAAAACTCATTCTTATAAAATTGTCACAGAGTAAGTCACCAGTCCTTTGATCAATAAAGAACCTTCAGTGTCTTAGTTTAGATTTCGTTCTGCTTCTCCCTTTTTTCATTCTTTCTTTCCTGCCAGTAATGAACATTCTTTCAGAAAAGAAGGGGATTTATTCTCCACTTTTATCAGAAATCCCACATACAGTTATTCATTAACTGCAGCAGACAGAGTAGCGCACTAAATTATCTCTTAAGCCATTCATAGCCCAGTGATGATCTTCTGCAAGAAGACAAATTTTACTGCTCTTACTTATAATCCATCACAGCCATAAACAGATGAAATATCAGTCCTGGATTTACTTGGTTTTATTCATGAATTAACTCAATGAAGAATAAAACAGAAAAGAAAATGTAGCCACACCAACATGTGTGTCTGTATGTGATTACTCCCAAAATGTTTGCAACTATAATCACCCAATACCATTCCTGATTCCAGTAGTGACTAAAATAAAAACTGTGCCATATACTTAATGTGTATTCAGAAAATAATAATCTTTAGTAAAATTGAGAATGAGAACATTCATTTTTCCACCTAAAAAAAAAAAGATTTAATTGCTCTATATTCCATTCTCAGCTTCTTTTTTCTAGCCTTTTCCATTTTAGTTGAATATACTTTCCTTGTCAGTATCCTCATTAGTCAAAGCACTTTCAGGCATTTCTAATCCATATGTGATGTTTTTAAAACTTTCTTGTCACTTAGTCTGTCTTTGGTTTTAATGCTATAAAAACAAATTAAATCTTCAGAGTAGTATTGCATTTTAAAATTTCTACATATGATAGAATTGCTGCTGTTTTAAATCAAACAAGTAAGAGCTGCTTCTGTCTTATAACACCTGAATTTAATGAAGTATGACATAAATAACAGACATTTTAAGATCACACTAATTTTTTTTCATTTTTTCTTAAATGAACAGCTAATTAGGTAGTTATTTCTATGATACTGCAAAAGTATACATATATTTAAGCAGCTATTTAATTTTAGCATGTGAATTTAAGCAAGTTATCAAAAAGTGCTACACTGCATTTGTTTAGCAACATCATCCCCTTTGGAATACTCAATTACTTTGTTGTTAATATCATGTTTCCTAAAGAAAGAACCAGTTTCTTCTTCAGTGACAGTCTCAAACAGGAAAGAATAGGCAACACTGTGTAAAAAAATACACAATATGAGGATTTTGCTTTTTTTGGCAGCTAACAGGTGCAGTATTTCTTACTGCTTGTCCTTTCTTTATTTGATAATTTAAGAGTTATTTGCTGATGTGGTTAGATACTTGAGAAAAAACAACAAAACACACCACTCACAACACACAACCAAAAAACTAAACTCTTATCATATTGAGTCCCCATGTTCTTCAACAGCCTGTGGAACCACCATCACTAGAGGTCTTTCCAAATAGGTCAGACATGTCTGTGTTGATTTATGTCTGTTAGAAACTTTTTGGTTTGGACTTCACTTGTTTGGAGTCATTTCTATGGGGGTTTTCATTGTTGTTCTAATAGCTTTAGAATTTCTCAGAAGTATTCCAATGAACATTTTTTTTTTTTAATACTTTGAACAGCAGTACATGAGATCTACTGACTATAAAAACTAGTATACTGATCCAATCATTTTAAAAATACTATTTGGTCTTAGGTATATTTAATTGATTATCATAAAAGAAACAGAAAGGATCTTCATGCTGATTTAACAAAACATCAAGATCTGAAAAATGAAAGAAATTATGAACTCTAAAAAGTTTTGCAAGCTTTTTAAGGGAATTAAATCAGAGATACAGCAGAGAAACAGGAGGGGAAAAAAAGGAAGAAGGTGTAAGTTACCAGTTATAATAATTACCTTGCATCTCCCTTTCCAATAAACATTTAAATTACTTCTCTATTCCTCATCCTGAAGAGCTTCATCTCCTTTGTAAAGGATCCTGCATAAACATACAACATCATATATAAACGACTCTAATTCAGGAGGTGCAAAAAAGGACAGTCATATTTAATATGAGGATATTTTCAAATATCCACTAATGTGTTCTATCCTGCAGATGGTATTTATTTTCTAAAGGGAAAATTATTTTTAATAGTTAAGTCACTTTGCTTTATAAAATAAAGGAATATTGGAAAAAGCAGGATCTGTCCAGATGTACATAGCCTATAACAGGTATAAAACAAACTACTTTCAAATCTTAGTGGCAGCACAGTTGGTAAAAGAGACACAGTAATTGAATGGCCTTGCAAACTCTCCCAAAGATAGTATAATGTGGATGTTTTATGATGAATTAAAGTAGGGAACTTCTATAAAGAACCAAATAGTAAGCTTGCCTATGGAGGAAGAAGGTACAACAGTTTTCAGAGTGCTTTTATTTGATAAAATGATTTGTGCTATTTCCTCTCACCTAAATGTGATTTCTTGAGACAGAAAATCCCCAGTAAGTATGACAGACAGTGGTCTTTAAAAACTGCCCCCCTAGAATGCTAAGAGAAAAGCAGAACAGACCTCAGAGTTGCAAGAACAGCTATTTTCAGAAAAAAGGTATTTCAGAATTAGTTAATAAAGTCATATTTATATAGCACTAGGCTTCACACTTCAGATACAACATTTCAAAAGCTATTATCTATAACTAAGAGAAGTCGGTGAAGACAGCTGATAGCTAACTGTAAAGTGTGGTAGGAAAAATAAAAGCAACCACAAATTAGAGTGTATAGTTGTGTACAAGTAGACACTGTATGCTAGCTTGCTCTTTCCAAAACTGTTACATATACGTACTAGAATAGATTCAGTTCAATGGCTGGTCTAAAACATGTATTTATAGCCATATCATTCATAAATCTTTATATGCACATGCAACACCACGATGTTAACTGAAGAAGAACCTAAAGTACAACTTTACCCAGTCTGTATCCTGCTTTGAGATTCTTATGCAAATCTGCCTTAAGTAAAAGTGAGTTGAGTGGTCTTACACTAAATTTCATTACAGGCATTTATGTGTCTCATGTTGCTATAGTTTTGTTACTTTTTTTTTCACCTTCAAAACTCTTCTCAGATTAATTTCAAATTAACTGAAAATCAAGAACTGAAGAAGATGATGAACAAAGTTAGTGATGATTTTGAATGTTCTGCACTAGCACAATTATGTGAGGGAGGCATTTCTACTTTTAATTTCTAGTTCCTTTTAATAGGAAGTAATCTATAGAGACTGACATCAAGAACAAACACTAAGTCTGAAATGATCTATAATCTGAACTCCTGAGAGAATTTTAATATAACAGTATCTCTACTTAAAATGACAGGTATGGCAAAAGGTGGTCAAACAATCAAATAAGAATCTTTAACTCATGGTGATGTGTCCTGGAGCACACAGAAAGTTTTGCTTATGACACACCTGGAGCAGCCTAACTTCTCAATAACACTCACAGGATTTCTCCTGGACAGACATCAAATTTCCTACAGTCTGTTCAAAACAGATGTTCTTGAATGTAATTTTGGATGCCTGGTACTACCACCAGGGAATACAATCAAGGGCTAGAAGCCAAGGGCATGATGTTTCAGTAGGACCTTTCGTACTACGGCCAAAATTTGCAGAAGAACCATCTGTTACAACAGCAAAGAACACAATTTTTGTTTGTTTGTTTGCCATTTGCTCTTCCCCAGCTCCCAGCTTAATGTTTTCTTGACCTGTGACACTGGAAAATAACTCTGGCTTTGCAAAGTATGCACCACATACACTAGGGAATAATCTTATCTTGTTCCAAGAGTTTTGCGTTATCTAGCTCATAGTAGAGAACAATACCACAAATTAAACAGCAAACACAAAAGTTATTTACAATGTAAGGCACAGGGATTTTGCATTGTGCAAATCCCATTAATAAAATCCACACAAATAATTCCCCTAGCTTGTTCCTCAGAAATTAATGCTAAAGCATTTACTTATATCTACATGTCCTTTTCAAAAGGCTAACAATTACCAGACATTAATGACATCTCTTTGGAGACATACAAAATGTATAAACCTAAAATAATTGTTTGGCCAGAAGCCTAGTTAAACCACAATTCTGTAGTGAAAGTTAATCTTACAGATGAAACATACGCTTTTTTCACAGTACAGTTAAATCCATTGTGCAAGTGAAGCTGTACTTTAAAGTACAGCAATTTGGAAAAGCATTTTCCTTTCTCAAAAGGAAAAAAAATAAAAGCAATAAAATGACTACTGTTCAAACTACCTGACACCTTTCTTGCAGCATTGGAAGAAAATCATATTTTGACAAATGCTTGTAAGAACCAGTATCGGAGCAGGAAAAAAAAAAGGCATGCTATAGGACTAATGTTAATTTAAGATTTACAAAAAGATTTCATACACACAATTAGTGAAACTGATGGAGGTAACCTGTTCTAAGGGTTAAAGTCACAGGGCTTGGAGGGGGAGGGTCAGGGTTAGAAAAAGTGGGGGTGGGGTGGGTGGAAACTGACTACTCTAGAAATAAGTGAACTTCCACTACTTCCAGAGAAAATAACAAGTGACCAAAGCATCAATCAGCTGGACAGATAACTAGCAACATATTAAAAACAAAAAAACCCACTCAAGTACTGGGTCACTAACACTCAATAGAACTTCTACTGGAAACAATGTTTTGTTTTGTTTTTCTAGCAGAAGTATTAGTTTTATTTTCCCCATACTAATGGTTTCTGATATTCCAAATTATTTCACCACACTGTCACAGAGATCTATAAGTCAAAATGAAAAAGTAAAAATTCTGCAATATGAATTTTTACGGAACTTCCATTGAAACACCACTACCTTATTAAAACATTATTTTCAAATAGTCTTTTCTGACAATTTCTTTAATAATACTGTAGCTTTGATAGCATATGTAAGATTCACAAATAATTTTATGAATTACATTTTCCTAATAAAACCATGTACGTTAAAGCATGCAACTTATAGTGTAGTAGCAGAAAAATCAACATATTTGCATGACAAGAGGTGATCCTAGACAGTCTAAAGAAAAAAGGTAAATAAAAGAAAAAGATTAGCATCTCCAGTTTTCAGATGATAAAGTAGGCCACAAAAAAGCAGTATCTTATACTAATGTTTGCTTCCATACAGTCTAATAGCCATGTACCAACAAAGACCTCTGATGGACACCACTTGCCACTGATCTCATCTGGATGTTGTGTTGTTAACCACAACTGTCTGGATGTGACCACCCATCCATCCTGATGTGGAACTAGTGTATACGTTTGTAAATATCTGACTTGAATACGAAATGATAGAAAACATTGAGAAACACACCAACTATGCAGTACCTTTGAGTTTTAGCTATTCTAATATCCATGAAAGCCTAAAGTTAAAAAGCTTATGTTGGGTTCTTATCACCAGTAGATCAATTGACTTCAGCTAGTCAATCAATGCTCTAAGACAGAGTAAAATACTTGCTCTAGGTGAACCTGCTCTGACAGGAAGGTTGGACTAGATCTCCAGAGGTCCCTTCCAAACCCTAACATTCTGTGATTCTTTGAAAAGTATAGGAAACATTTAAACCACTTTTGGTTATGGACACATGCTGACAAATGGTACATCCATTTTTCTCTATCTCCACTAATCCTGGCTGCTGTGGTTGAATTATGTGACATCTGCAGCATTTTGGGGCTCATTTCATCTCAAATCCTTCACACAAAAGCTAGATTTGACCTCATAGGAGACCGCAGCTACAAGGTTTGTCAACTTCATAACATATGTTAAAAACCATTTTAATGTTTGAATTACAGAAGAATAAGACTAAACCCCCATGATAGAGATAAGCTACTTTTTAAAATGCTTGATTAAAAGATTTGTATTACTACAGCAATAACGTCCTGCTAGACATGACTTTTTAACCATTCATTTAACTAGGAGACACACAATATGTTATTTGCACTTTTCCATGTTGACAGTCCTTCATCCCTACTGCAGGAAAACACCACCTTTCATACACTCACTTAGAATAATTTTAAATAATATAAATTCTTAGTATCATCTCTCATATCATTTGGGCCTGAGACACAAAGTAACTGCTTGCTGCAGTCCTACAGTTAACATAACTTCCAGATAAGTGTCAGAAAAAACAAACCACATATTTCTGGTTCTAACTTTAATATGACTAGTTACTTCTAGGAGAGACAGAAAAAAAGACTGCCTTATTCAACAGAATTAAAACCGAAGTCAGTCCTAATAAGATCTTACATTCAGTAGCTAATGCAGAAAAATGTATCTTCAACACGCTCAAGAGAATGGAGAACCTAAAGGTAACAGCAGTCACTCAAATACACTATTAAAAAAATAAATGGCAGTAAATAAGCACTTTTCCAGATGAAAAATGTGCAAACATACTGCAAAATGTATAAAAAGTTTACTGAAAAATGTTCTGTCTAAAACCTGTTATCCAGTGTTTCAGAACATGTGGAGAAACTAAACCTCTGTAAATTGTATGGAAAAACTTTTCACATATTTTTTATGAACAGTACTTGTCTGCAAATATTTACATGTAACACATACATTTTACATCTAGATCTATAACCAGAGTATTTTCAAAGTTATTTCATGGGCTAAAAGGTTATGCACATGGAGTAAAGAAAGAGGGAAAAGCAAAAAGCACTACAATCAACGTGAAAATTCTTCACTATTAAAAAAAAAAAGTCAGATTCTGACCATCTTAAAGGAAATTAAGAATCCATTCTGTGGTCCAGGTTCTCACCTAACCACCTTACTCTTAAGAGATTGCTACTGTGAACAAGCAATGGAAACTGAGATTGAATCACTATTTAATTCCTTTCACAGCTCATTCACTGGGCAATGACTAGGTAATAGTCAGGATAAATACTAGTATATTTCTCTTGTCATTCCTAATACTAACCCCTGTCAGGCAAATTACTCTATCAGGGTCTTTTTTCAGGTTTTTATCAGCTACAAGCACCCCTTTTTAATAGCAGTTTTTTCAGCTGGGATCATTGACAGAAAATAGGTGTGGGGGTGTAGATTAATTTTGCTGACTTCAGTTCCATGTAAGAAATACAAAGAGGATTAACTAAACTGCTAGGGAAACCACCACATGCCAGCCTGGTAACAAACTCATTGCTTTTTGCTCTTGACTTCAAATTAGCATTCTTCAAGCTAGCTTTAAACTTGGATCAGAAAAGCCCCTCAGAGGGATGTAGTTTGATCTCTGCCTCCTGAGGACACAATTACACTACATTGGAACTGGAGTTGCATCTTTGCAAGGAACTACTGAACCCTGTATATATGCCAGCATCCTGGAAGCTACAGGCTCAGGGTTCACCAGTACATCAGCACATTGAATTATGTGGACAAATCCAAAAACTTAATAAGTATAAACAGCAAGTAACCTAATTAGGGATTTCTATACTCAGAAGAGAAAACTGCATGCATGTATCAGTGAAAGCTTGCCCAAAATGCTTGCAGTGCTTAAGTAGGTACAAAATAATTTGTCATTATTATTTGGAGTAATTCACAGAATAACAGAATATTAGGAGTTGGAAGGGACCTCGAAAGATCATCTAGTCCGACCCCCCTGCCACAGCAGGATTCCCTAGACCAGGTCACACAGAAGCGCGTCCAGGTGGGTTTTGAATATCTCCATAGAAGGAGACTCCACAACCTCTCTGGGCAGTCTGTTCCAGTGCTCTGGCACCTGAACTGTGAAAAAATTCCTACGTGTATTCACACGGAATCTCCTATGCTTCAGCTTACAGCCATTGCCCCTTGTCCTGTCACTGGGCTTCACTGAGAAGAGCCTGACCCCATCCTCCTGACACACACCCTTCACATATTTAAAAGCATAAATGAGGTCACCCTTTAGCCTCCTCTTCTCCATGCTAAAGAGACCCAGCTCCCTCAGCCTTTCCTCATAAGGAAGATGTTCCAGTCCCTTCATCATCCTTGTGGCTCTGCGCTGGACTCTTTCCAGCAGTTCCCTATCCTTCTTAAACTGAGGGACCCAGAACTGGACACAAGACTCCAGATGTGGCCTCACCAGGGTAGAGTAAAGAGGAAGAAGAACCTCTCTTGACCTA
>VWZX01004365.1:4536412-4609802 GCA_013399015.1 Galbula dea | reverse complement strand
GGCTCCTCCTTCTTGCCCTTTTAGAAGACTGGAGTGACATTTGCCTTCCTTCAATCCCCAGGCACCTCTCCTATCGCCCAGGACTTATCAAAGATGATGGAGAGGGGCCTGGCAATGACTTCTGCCAGCTCCCTCAGCACCCATAGGTGCATCCCATCAGGACCCATGGATTTATGAATGTCACCAGGGTACCCACCTCATTCAGCAAGGGGCCTACATTGCCTCCAGTATTTGTTTTTTGGACAATGTATTTGAAGAAGCCCTTCCTATTGTCCTTGACCTCCCTTGCAAGGTTTAATTCCAGAGAGGCCTCAGCTTTCCTAGTTGCCTCCCTACAACCTCTGACAACAGCCTTGTACTCTTCCCATGTAGTCAGCCCCTCCTTCCACGACCTGTAGAATCTCTTCTTCCACTTCAGCTTGCCCAGCAGTTCCTTAGTTAACCAAGCAGGTCTCCTGGCTCCCCTCCTCGATTTTCTATGTGTTGGGATGCTCTGATCTTGAGTTTGGAAGAGGTGGTCCTTGAATGTTAACCAACTCTCTTGGGCCCCTTTATCTTCTAGTACCCTGTCCCATGAGATTTCCCTTAGCAATTTCTTAAAAAGATTTTTTATGTCTTTGGTTAATTCTTAAAACCACATAAACAAAAATTAAAAATTGCAGAACAACTTCATGGAAATGCTTAACAGTTGCTTTTAGAAAAAAAAAAATTAAATGACACATAGAAGGACTATCATGTTAAAGCAGTTCATGTGCAGGGTCAGTTACCATAACTGACTAGATTGAAAAAGCAATATCTTAATCTCTATCCATTATGCTTAATTATTATCCCTCCAGTATGTTGCAATTACAGTATATTAAGACAAAGAATGTACCACTTCACTAGAAAAGCAATATGTACTAAGATTATGCAGGTTTTCCTTACCTTTTTAAAGCATGCACGTTCATGGATTCATGCTATAATGAATTACCTGTAACAAATGTACTTCCTTTACCTACTGCTGTAAGCCTAAGAATATTCTTGTAACTATTCTTTTTCCCTTTATCCTAGGGGTACATAACCTACTCAAAAGATTCTTTTGCTTCTGATTTATTGTTCAAAAAGTAGCAAGAAAATTCTTAGTAGACAGAAAAAGATAGCACTAGAAAACTAACCAACAACACAGGAGTCACCTGACTCTGGACCCATTCCAACAGGTTTATGTCCTTTTTATGCTGAAGACTCCAGAGTTGGACGCAGTACTCCAGGTGCCAGTTCCACTTAAAATCACCACATGCTGTTAAAAGCTCAAATAAATAGAAATTTAACTGCAGTTAATTAAGATTTTTGATTGAATTGAAAATGTGCCTTTTTAAAAGTCAACCCATGAAGGCATGACTCACAAAATTTGGACATTAAATGTAAAAAGCTTCACCTGCTTGTCAGCAATCTCTGAAGGTGACTACACAGCACTTTGCAATTGTGTTAGGTGTTACATAAGAGTAGTTATTTTGGTAAACGTTGTAAAATCAGAATATAGAAGGTGTGTCAAGCATTTTTCAGATATTTTCTATAGCTGAAATCCCCTTTTTTTAAATCCCAAACTGATTAGTGAAATCTTCCCAAAGAATTTCACAATACTGTTTCCAAGCAATTTATTTTTCTTACCGTTATTAAAAAGAGTGAATCCAAATTTCTTTGGATCAGAAAATCATTTATAAAGAAACATTTTACATGGCCTGAATTTGGCCTGTCTTGGTCTTTTAACAATTATTATAAGAATGAGAGATTAATACAAACAAAAACTATTAATATATTAAAACCAATGTGATTGTTCAGGCATTAATCATAATGTTTATCACATGGAAGAAATAAGAAATTAATGCTCTAATAAAAAGTTTCATAACATTTGAAATTTTACGTCCTGTTTTTTGTGAGATAATTTTATGTAATAGTTTCATTCTTTCATTAGCGTACCAAATTACAGCCTTAGAGTAGTTGTAAAAGTCTGCATTTTATGTTCCAAAGATTACACAGAATTGCTTTATGTGATTTAGCATTCCCTGCAGAAAAGAAATATGCAAGAGTCCTGGAGCAGAGATAACAGTTTGTAGCAGCAGAGCATTAAGTTCCAAGTTGAAGAATATGATGTACAGAAGCTAAAGACTCAGACATGAGTGTACTTTCAGGAATCAGCCACAGGATCTTTCACATTTCACAGATTGGTGAGTTTTGACAGTTCAGTACCATTTGGCCACTTACAAATATAAGACTTCACTTAAAGAAGTCATCTCATGACTCCTAGATCAATGGCAGTGCTGCAGGCACTTCTGCATTAGGTTTATCAAAATTTTTGAAGAAAGTTGTGTGCATTAAGGATATGAGGTTCAAAGATGAGTTATATAGTATGCCATTCCAATCTCCAGCATGTGTAAACTCTCCTTTCACGATCTAGCAAATTTGTAGAGATGCTGAATGTTACCTGGCAAAAGCAGGCTTCTGACTTATCTGAGGGCTGCTGGTTCACACAGTTAAGGGACATTACATGAAACACTGAGTTTAACAGACTAGCAGACACAGCACATCACTGGCTGTTAACAAAGACAAATGTTTCAAAGAGCAGTTAAATTGTGAGAAGACTTGAAAAAAGAGAAAATATTTTTTCATAGTAGCCACTGCACAAAAATCAAAATTTCAACATTATACCTACTGACATAGTGTTTTTGCATATCTTGGGCACACTGTCAGTTTTCATCTCTTTGTAGCTGAGATGTCAAACCAGATCAGCAGCAACAAGGTTATGGTAGAGAAGAAAGATGAAATAATAGCTTGGAAAAAAAAGCCCCAAAATATGCAGTGTTATTGAGACTGAATACAGGCACTCTTCACCTCAATGGTAGTTTGTTACTAACTGCAAGGGTACTGTTACAGGATTTGTTCTATTGACTTTGATAGCTGGTTTACGTTAACAGTGATCATGTTAGAAGTTTTCCTTTCAAATACTGATGGTGTTTGGGATGGTCACCATTCAGTTAACAACTATATCATGGCAAAAACAAACAAGGCGAACAGAAATTAATCATTGGCTACTCTGATGATATCCAGACTGGTGGAGAAAATTTTAGAGTAACTGACTACATTGAACTCAACTGCCTCAACTTTGAGGCATACCACCAACTTTCCCCATGCTTTTCCCAGTATCTAAAAGAGAAATTACTTTTAAGTTAATGTTGGGGAGGAAAATGCAACAAAACCAACCAACCAAGAAAACAAACTTGGCTAACGATCTCCCATTCCCCGAATTTGAACATGGTATGCAGACTTTTGGTCAAATCTAAACATTTTTATCAGCACACCGAGTCTTTGAAAGTGATGGTACAATCCTCAGAATACAGATATGCTGTTCATCAACTCTTTATCCCTGTTCACATCAGGCTTAGAGATTATATAAAAATAATCTTGAATAGTCTCAAATAATAGGACTTTGATGCATCCATCTCCTTTCACTACAAAGTGGTTTCAGAGCATCTGGGTGCTTTTTGGATAAATACTAACATGAATGTCTACTTCAGCACTTGAAAAGCTGGCCAGAACTCCGATTGGTAAGAGAATTGGACTTTTCAGAAATTTGTCAGCTTAATGGTCTTTGAAAAAATAGTTTTAAAATGAAATGAGAAAATGCTGAATGTTTTTTACATCAAGAATACCAGACATTTTCCTAGCATCCACTGACAGCTGTTGCAGAGATATTTTTTTTCTCTCAGGAATCCAACTGATGAACAGGATAAATCACCTCTTTTATATTGCATATACACTTACTTTATTAGCACCTCCAAGGAAACTGCTTACATTGGTCAAAAATCATAGGTGAAAACTGAAGAACGAAAACATAGGTCAGCCAGACAAAGCTATATCAAGCTGATTCCTGCTCTTTTTAGAAGGATGTTTTCAAGGCATTTAAGAGCTTTGGAACTCTACAAATTAAAGGCTTGCCCATACTGTATCAGGATTAAAAATATATTTTTCCTTCATGAAAATAAACTGGAGACAAGATTGGAGACATTAAAAAAATCAACTGCAGTGAATACTTGACAAAACATTCTCTTTCCAATAGCTCACTGGCTATAAGCAGGACTGGTTTCTTCTGTATTTGAGAAATCAATAGTACCTAGAAAAACACAGAGAAGTAGTTTATTTCTTGATCAAGCAACAGACAAGTTAATTCAACTGCCCAGTTTTCACTGTGGTATTCTTAGTGAATCTTCACTTTCTGACTGGAGATAAATATGTCAACTACAGCCATGGAGTGTGATTACAGAATCTTAGGCTTGATGAATTGGCATGGCTTAATCATTTTATTAAGCACGATACAAATCTTGGTATTGAATTTATCTGTCTTAAAAGGTATTGCAAACTCAGAAGCACTCATCTATGACAGATAGAATAAAAATTATGGACTAGATTTGGCAGATGCTCAGATTACTTACAACTGAAGAAGCAAGACATTCACCACAGCCAGAGATAAACAGTGATATGGCTATCTCTGAACAATCACACACAATTCTCAGAATAACAGGAAATGAGAATAGTAGGTTAAATTTAAATTGTTTCAAGAGAATCATGGCAGAGTTCACAGATGGCTGTATCAAAGGCAGAATATGCTTATGAATGATTTAAAATGTTGAGACACACTTAATCTAAAATCATCACCAGAGAGATTTTAAGGAAAAATTACCAGAGATTCCTGAATTAACTAATGTATATATGAATTTTAATCAGTTCAAGTTAAAAAACTAGACCATATGTGTTGTGTCTGTGTGGAGGGGTAGTGGGGGAGGGGCTGCTAGGGTGGTTCCTGTAAGAACCTTCTAGAAGCTCCCTTGGCTCTAAGTCAGACCCACTTCTGGCCAAGGCCAAGCTAATCAACAACAGTGGAAGCACTTCTTCAATAATATATTCCAGAGGAGAAAAAGCTAGGCAAGTTTTTCGGAAGGAAGGAGGGGAGTGGGACCTGAGAGAGATAACTCTGCGGACACAAAGATCAGTGAAGGGGGGGGCAGGGAGGTGTGTCAGAGCAAAAAACCCACACCACAAAAAGAACCAACCAGACACAAGTGTCCCCACACCCCTACATCATGGTCAATTGGCAGAAAAGGAAAGCCAGTCTAGTAACAGAATTTCTATGTAGGCAATTTCTCAATGCATATAGCCTTCAGAAGTGTTTATTTATTTTTCTCCTTGCTTGAAAGTTGAAGAGGTTAAGACAGACAGTACAGAGCTTTGAAATCTCTTCTCATTTCCCTGTTCTCTGTTCTCCTTCAATTTGTTTGCTTCTTATGTCAATTTAGGTCAAGAACAAGTTTTCAAAGGAGGAAACAAAGTGCTACACATTTCTCCCCTCTCTCCCAGCAATAAAGAAACCTAAACCACTCTTTTCTACTATACACATACGCATTTTATACTGCTTCTATGGTTACAAAGGCTGTTACTGGGGCTTAGCTGGAAAGAGAGGGACCACAGAAAATTACATTAAATTGTTTTTCTTTCCCCCAAAATAAATGCAATCATACACTTGTACATGATGTTATTTGCTGTTTATTATTTTCACAACTAAGATTACAAATGTAAACATCTGTTCCTAATTTTATCATGTTTCATTCACTCAGTACATTGCCACATAACAGTTTGACAAGTGACTACCAAGTACTTGCCAACAAATAAGATTAGAGAAATATTTGAGAATAGAGAGCTTTCTAACCTATTATGAAGCAATTTCCCAACTTCTAATATTGTATAAGAACAGTCCCTCATGCTAGCTGTGCTACCAGATACCAGAAATAGTTTATAACAGTAAGTAAAAAATGTTAGGATTGTGTTAAGAATCAAATCAGTAATTTTAAAGTGAAATAAACTTTCCAGGACACCATAAAAATGCCAAGCTTGCAAGGCTTAGAATCACTATTGTATGTAATGTGAAGTATGCCATGAGTAAAATGCACATTTAACTACTATAAAGAGCTGCAGTTCTTTTCAGTGATCACCAAGATCTAATATTTCAAGAGAGTTCTCATTTTTTTTAAACTTGTCTTTGAAGAAAATTTATTTTGGATTCTCTCTTCTCCCTTCTCCTCACAAGAATAAATCATAAAGAAAATTTGTCCTGGTTTGAGTTAGAACAGAACCAATTCTGTTCAGTGATGTTACTTTTCAGCTCAGTTTCTTCTAAGTAATTGCACCTTCTGAAGTTAATGGTTTTTTTCAGACAGTGTTTGTTTCTAGTAGTGAAAAGACCTAATATTTATATTTACAACCAAGGACTGATATGCACACCAAGGTCACTGCTAAATCTTGTGTACCACATTGAAGGGTCCAAGGTAAAAGGCTGCACCTGTGTGGAGGAGCAGAGAGGACAGGTGACCCTAACCTGACTAACTAGGTATTCCATATATATCATATTCAGTATAAAGCTGAGGGATCACAATGGTCAAACTCTCTTCTCTCTAAGGCATTCAAGAAGGACTCCGTCCATTCTGCCTTTGATAATGATCCATGGATTCCTGAATACAGTTCCAGAATCCAACTCCTGAATTTGGTTCCCAGTTATATGGAATAAGTAGAGTGGGGATTTTTATCTGAAATCGGAAATCACGTCTAACCATTCCCATTCTCTCAAGGCTTCACCTGTTAGGAATCATAGGCAACCATACAGTGATGTTTCTTCAATACAGGGCTTAAGTAATGTGAGGAGAGTAATCAGATGTTATTGGTTATATTGTTCACCACTGCTTCTGTCCAGATTTCCAACTGCATGCAGGGAAATTGTTCTTGGATTAATCTAGACATAAGGATGGTAAGCTGAAAGGAGAAAAGATTCAACTAAGGAGACTAAAGGGAAAAATTATCTTAAGTTACTTATATTTTCTATTCACTGTCATTCAAAACACAGCTTGTTGTTTTGGGGAGGAAGGAAGAAGGGTTGCTGGGGGTGGGGGGGTGGTGTTTGTTTAGTCTGCAGAAATTATTTCTCCTCTCATCCAATCAAAGACCACAGAGGTGACAAACATTTAGTCTTGCCTGTTTTACAGCTAAAGACAAATATGACATCCCAGATGCATGAGAACATACTAATTTGCTTAATATTTCAGGCAACTAAAAACATGTCATACCTATGCCAAATATAGTGATTTTTCAGAGATCTTTAATGTTAATTTATAAAGGATAATTCTAATCTTCAGATGAATCTAGGTGATCTTTTTCTTCTATTGATCTCTTAAGAAAATAGCTCTCAGCCTTATTATGCAACCTATACAGTTAAATATCCTCCAAAGTTTTACAACAAAGACTGAGTTCTTATACTGTTGCACAGGAAGGATTATCTTTTTGCAAATAAATTAGCTAAATAAGTGCCTTAAAAACTTAAGAAAAGTGTTCTCAACTCCTAAAAGCAACTGGGACTTACTCATTTTTAAATACAGTCATAAAGACTGATCTGCTTGATAATAAAGATAATATGACAGTGTCAGCTGTGGGACTATCAGGCTCATTTATTATGGCCTGAAAAAAAACCCTTAGTCAAAAAGCCCTCTGTTTTCCATGAGTAGCCAGTCACAAGCTTTCATTAAACCTAATGAAGTTAGACAACCAGACATGTTATGATTTTAGGGAGAGAAATTTTTAACTAGGTCAGCATAAAAAAAAGCCCCAAAACTCAGTAATCTTCCTTTTCTACAGAAACACCAACTGTAGAAAACAAAGTGTTTAGTAAAGCCATTCTCTATAAACGGAACTTAGACTTAAAGAATATAACAATTATCATTACTGACCTGCTAAGTACAAATTTAAGTCCATAGAATTCTGCAGATTCTTCCATTTCCTTTCTTTATTAGACATTAACATTCCCCTTCTTAACAACTCTCTTCATGCTTGGGTAGATCTAATTTTGCACTTATTTGTCTACTGTTCTTCACTGAACAGTAAGTGTTTTGTGCAAGCTCATGGAGTTTGATTTCAGCCTTTCTAACCAGACCATGGATAGCATCCTTCCCCTCTCATCCCCTGTCCCCACTCCACATAACATCAGAGATAAAAAACTTTCTACTGTTAATTTTTGGACTTAAACAAAATACAATGTCTCAAAGGCATTTCCTAGATCACAGATACCCATTTCAACACATTCTTTAAATCTTTACACATCTTCAATTAGTCAAGATCCTTTTTTGTCATGAAAAAAAAATCTAGTTGCAAAAGCCTTCTGTTTGTGGATCTATCACTACATACAAATATGCAAAAGCTAGTCTAAAAGTGATGACAGCATCTCCTACGCTAACACAAACAAATCAGAGTCACCTAAATGTGCATCTCCTCCAAAATTTCAGGACTCGTCAAGTTGCTCTGATATCATCCACTTACATGAACAGCTTAAATAACTTAAGTTTCAGGTTGGGAACAGGAAGAAACAGCTACATAATGCTCAAACTGATTTTAGCCCTAAATTTCTGAATGTTTACTTCTTAAGAAAACTGCCAAGATTATAAAATGTTGGACATGCACCTACCAGCTGTCCAAACTGATACAACTTAAAGGCATGCTCAGAAAACTAAGCACAAACTTATGGAAAATCAAGCCCTTTAAGATTTACTCATCTTATATGCCCATAAATGACTAAACCTAACAAATTAGCCTCTAGCAGCTTATAACCAGGGTCTTTCTTATCTTCCTCTGATACATCGCAGTGTTTTAGTAGATGAAATTTAATAATTCTCCCATTCATACAAAAAACAACTTCTACATTGTCAGATTTTATATATGACTTGAATGAGCTGCAATAATATCACTTCTTTAATAAACAAACACCCTTTCAAATCATTTGCAAAATCTGCAAAGCCTGCTTTTCAAAACATTTCAGCACATTCAAAGCTTTCAGGAAACTCAAAGTCTACGATAAAGTAATCCCCTGACTTGTTTCTCTATGACAACAATATTAGGGAAAAAATTCTAAGGAGAAATAATTTTTCAATATTAATATTTATTAGGGCATCTCTGTGATACTTTTGTAATACAGCATTTTTTTCTGAATAAAGACAGAGGTATAAGCACAACAATCCAGAAAGATCTGCAAAAATGTATTCCCTCTGAAAACTTACACAGAACAGGCTATACACTAAATCACTGTCTATAAGACAGATGGAAGAAGACAGTAACAATCGCCATTGCAGTCCAGTTCTCATGAAATACTACTTTTGTCTGATGGCAAACATTTCTTCAAGACAGCAGAATTTTACAGCACCATACCATATGAGGGGAGAGGTCAGCACAGGGTGGTTTCATAAAAATTTTATTTTTATTATAACTTATTTTATTGGAATGAACAGCTATGACTACTTACTCAAAAGTCTTTAGTGGGACCCCAGTACTAGACAAAGCAGCCTCCATAGAAATGCTGTTCTACAACAACATTAGGACAGAGCCATATAAAACAAAAAACCCAATCACCTGTCTTCTACAGTACTTTATGGACTTCCTGTCTATTTTTACAAAAATATGAGAAAGTCATGTGATATTTTTGCTTTACCAAGCTTCCAAATCAAAAGTCTCCCAGTATGTAAAAAGTGTTTGCTTTTGACAACATATATTCCTACAAATATATACCTTCAGTTCTTTTTTGATTCTATTTCAAATACTCATCACAGTCAACATCCTCACACCCACACTTTGCTCACTGATATGTCAGGAGGAATTACACAAAAGTCATCTGATGTCATCTGTATTCTTTATGAAGCTCTGGTGATTAGCTCAGCTTGAGAAGGAAAGAAGTGAAAACACGATGGTTAATCCTCTTAGACTGCCTGTACTAACAATACAGAAAGGTTCACCTAAAGGAGAATTAAAACAATGAAACTGCCAAATGCTCCCCTGTCTGGCAAAACTGAGGATGAGAATTTTTATATATAATAAATATACATAAATATACATAGATGATATATAAATATACACTTGTTACTCCCTTTGATTTACATATACTGAAATGATTGGTCAAAAGCACAACTAAACATTATTAACACAGCACATGTTCAACTACAGAAGCAACTGGTAATGAGAGTACAGGAAAAAAGTTCAAAATAGGAAATATGAGAGTACCTCCTACCTCTTCCCCTTGCCAAATGTTTATTTGATGCAATTTCTACATACAAGCAAGAACATTAAAAACACATAAGGGGAAAGATTAGAGTTTTTAATACCTAATGCAGTAGTATTGTGCCTTAATTTTGAAAGTGAATTGTACTTTAAATCTGCCTCAATGAAGGCAGTAAAAGTTCCATTTACGATGAATGGTCCTTGATCATTTTTATGGTCTTGCTTCATACTAAACCCAAGTGTAATTGTCTGCTATATACAGTATTGGTCAGCATTATAAGGTGGGGGAAAAAAAAAAAAAAAAAAAAAAAATCAAACCAACCCACACCCATTCCACACCAATTCCTTAGAAAAAAATTTTCCCCTCCCTACCCAAGCTTCCTGAACAAACATGGAAGTACTTTCAAGATAGTCACAACCATAGTGCATAATTTATACACAAATACACTTTTGTTATCATTGACTCCTAATTTTCACACACCCTTTATGTTTCACTCTCTTAACTACCTTAACGCAACTTCAAGGATCTATGGATGACATCTTTAGGAAATTTAATCCTAAAGAGAATGAATTCAGCCTGTACTACAGTACTGCTAGTATATAAACACCATTACATGTACCTCAAAATGGAAGAAGTAACATTAAAATCTGTGGGAGTATTCTTAAATATGACAAATTATGACAAACATACTGTTTGGAGTTAACTCAGCAGAATGTTTAGGTTTCTTAAAAATCTAAAACTCAACAGAAAACATCAAAACCAAGTTTAGTTAGATAAAAAAAAATCATAAAATAACATTTACTTCCTATTCTCCCCCATCCTTAGTTTCTCTGCAGAAAGCAGGAACCTAAAAATCTAGAATAGCTTTCACCATTCAGACTTCTAAACAAGCTCAGAGGGACAGTAAATATATATTTGAAATAGGGTTTATATGAGTGACTTAGTTTGAATATGTCTCTTCAAGTTTAGCTGTAGATTTAGCAGAGAGAAATTACTCCTTGGAAGGCCAGAAAAAGTGAAAATCAGTTAATAACAACATCTTTTCATACCATAAATCCTCTAATTAACTATGTACATTAATTGAATATTTGTCTATAAATAGATTCTAGATTAAACACTACGTTTTACAGTTTAGAAATTATGAATCACATTTCATGGTAACATTAGTTATTTAAAACTAATTCAGCCAATATTAAAGTAATGTTAACTCTAAAATAATTTTCTTTTGACATGATCCAACATAAAAAAACCCCACTTTTCTTACAATGCTCTTAAAGAGTAGTTTACACACATGAACAATTCAATTGGTAAAAACAACCCTGTGGGTCAAATATCTGAAAGATTAATCTTGAGAAGTTACTATAAAAAGTTGAGTGTTTTCCTCATGAATGATCAACACCACAGTTAAATATTTTATCTGACAATTACATAAATAAAACACCTTGTAATTTTGGTCACTCAATCACAAGAGTGTATGAACATGCATTTTAACAGCATACCTATCTTTTTTTCCTAGAAAATAGATATTCTGATACTTCTATAATTTAAGAAACATTAGATATGCAGCTATCACATGTGCTTGTATTATGTACATGCTTCTATCTATAAAAATTGATGTTATGTTAACTAATAGGGTAAACCAAAACAGATACAGGGGAAAGGATGTTTTAAATTCATTTTCTGAATGATGAATTAACTAATGTATTATGTACTATGTGTAAGATTTCAAATTCTTTCATATCTGAGGAAAAAAATATCAAAACCAGGTCAATCTCTTAAACAAGAACACCAGTGAACATAAACAAACTAAGATTAATTTCAGAAACTTACTGAACCCTTTTATAGTCAGACTGCAAATTCAGGAATAAAACATACCCGTTGTGCCAAATTTTCTGGTTACAAAATGCCTGGCTACATGGACAGAAACCATACAGTATATCCCTATTTGAGGAATAAGCATTAACTGAACAGCAGAATATCAACCACTAGGTAACATCTTCCCCTCCTCCAACTCCCCTATTCTTTCTTTTCTATTTATGACCTATGAAGTCTGCAGTTTCTATGAAGATGAAAAGAAAGAGCCATTAAGAACATCATCTTGTATCATCAGATGCATCAAAACCTACCCTGCACCTTTTCCTTCTTCCCTTCTGGCCTTTTGCAATTTCATCTGCAGAACAGAACAAAAGCAAGAGATCTTTTTCATAACACCTTTATGTCCATCAATTACAAACAGCTTCTGAGCTCTGCTTTCTGGCATTATTCCAGGTTTTTGTACCTTTGGTAGTCTCCAAGAATGAAGTACAGACCAAAGGCTTTAATACTTCCAGCTTTTCATACACTGCACAGTCTCATACATTGAATTGTGTAAGACCTTTCACTGATGAAGCTGCAATGCATCCTTAGTAAAGCCCATAACTGACCTCTGCAATTATCTGTTCCAGTTTTAAATCTTTTCAGAGTCTGAGAATATACTGTGTCAATCACATTCAACTAAGGAGCCCAGAAACAGAATGTGCAAGCAGCTTATCTGCTCCCTTATTTCCTCAGATAATTTGACACAAATGCTTTCTTGTGGGAAAGCTGTTTTTATTATTCTTCATAAAGGTCAGCGAGCTGAAAGCAAAGTGCAAAATAACTTATGTCTTCCTATACAGGTAGCTCATGTACTCATCATGTACTTTTAGAATATGACTCAGTGATAAACAAACAAGGCAGAGTACAAATAAAACATTAAACAACAAAAGAAAATCATGACATCTCCCATATCTCTAACTATGTGTAGTTATATACAAGATCAATTCTTCCAGACAATATAAATAACAGTTATAGCAGAACCACAATATAGTTACAATAGATTAAACACAAAACTGATAAATATATAAAAACAAGAGCATTCTCTGAAGAGAAAATAGATTCCTTTGAAATGAAGCACTGGTTTGGGGGGGGGGGGGTTTGTGGTTTTGGTTTTGTGGGGTTTGAGTTTGTGTTTGTGTAAGAAAACTTATTCAACTGCAAAAATGTTGGTACATTCCAGGCAGAGACAATCATAAGCCTCATTCCTTACTCCCCTTTTCTCCTATATTTTATACCTGCAGGGATTAAATCTGAATCTATCTAGTGCTCAGTCAACAGAATCTGCATCACCAAACTATATTAAAGTTCTTGCATAACAGAAATCCTTTTGAGATAACAGATATAATTATTCACAGTGCTATAGTGCTTAATGGTTGAGCAAACAGCTTACCAGAACAACTGAAATGCACTACATCATCTAAGAACTGGGACTGCTTGTGGCCTAGTGACCAGGATAACCATACTCCCTACACAAATGGCAGGGCTGAGCCAGTCTGATTTATTTGAGAATACCAAAGCAACAGCAAGAGACACACGTTCCCCCTGTAATTGTTCGATATTGTAAAACATTGGGTTCATGAGCCAGTGAGAACCAAGGTTGAAGGTCTGAGTCTTCACTGTAAGTAGAGAATATGGGATGTGAAAATTTTCAGTGCTTCTCAAATTTCTTTGTCTTCTGCGCAGTTGATACCTCTATTTGTCACATACAAATAACGTGTTTTCTGTGTTGCAAAGGCTTCTGATGAGTCTCAAAACATCTTTTAACTATATTCTCTCAAATCTATCCAGATCTACAAATCTATCATACTTGATCCTCTTAGACCTGTCCTTCTCCCACTATTGTGACTAACAGAAGATTAAAACTTTGAGTACATTAAGGAATGATCCTGTCAGAATATTGACTTGACTGCCGGTCATTTCCAAGCTAAAGATGAGTGTGTAGGTATTTTTAATTCCCAAACTGATCGTGCATGCAGACTGCAAGTTTAATGACTGCCTGCTATTTGTAAGGATGAGATTCCTTCTTTCTCTTCCTCCAGTTCTGCTTGTTACTCTGTTGCTAGCTATGACATACTGCCACCAGGTGGAGATAATCTAATAAAAAGCTAATTATTTATTTATAAAGAAAGTGGGAGGAATTTCATATCTTAAATCTGTTATTGTAAATGAAACAAAGAACAAACTGAATTAAACTGCTTAATTCTGACATATACTCTGTATCTACTGCCAATGTTAACATATATGGAGGCCAAAACTTGATAAAAAGTATTCTGAAAACCTTCTCATATTTGATCTTAAAAATTCAGAACATACAGAAATTAATTACACAGGCTTAGCAGCAGTCACCCAACTGAAGAACCTGTTGCAATGTAAAGCCACAATGTTACAATATTTCACCAGAAGGAGCATGTGCTTCTGTGAATGATCACTTAACAGAAACAAGACAAAGTAATTTGTGCCATTTGGGTCGTGAGACCAGTTAGACACAACTGCTGCTTCTCTAAGTATTCAACGAAAACCAAATAAGTGTATAGCTTAAGTGACAGTAATAAAACACCCCTGGTTATCAAAGACAATACATGTCTGCTCTCTTCAGAGACAGATTAGAGTTACATGAGAACAGCACATTGCTATCCTCAAGGTCTGTCATGCTGCTTGCACCACATAGCTTCACAATGCAACATATGCTTTCAGGGATACACAAACAGCTTTAGAAAAATAAAAGCAAATACAACAATTGAATGATGTAGTAGAGTCACACAGGCCTTTTCATGATCTACACTAGCAATGCAATACACTTCTATGCACCTCCTTGCTTTAGATAACAGGAAGGAAGGGCAAGCATTGCTTTAATCTTTAAGTCTTTGCTGGATGCATGGAATCACAGAATCACAATGTTAGGAGTTGGAAGGGACCTTGAAAGATCATCTAGTCCAACCCCCCTGCTGCAGCAGGATTCCCTAAGACCAGGTCACACATAAGCGTGTCCAGACGGGTTTTGAATATCTCCACAGAAGGAGACTCCACAACCTCTCTGGGCAGCCTGTGCCAGTGCTCTGGCACCTGAACTGTGAAAAAATTTCTACATGTATTCACACGGAACCTCCTATGCTTCAGCTTACAATGAAGACAAGGAGGAAAAGACAAATAAGGCTGAGAAACAAAGAAACCACCATATCAGCCTTTGGCCCTCTGGAAATTTCCATCCAAGACACTTGCAGTATCTAAAATACATCACCGTTTTTGTAAATGTTCCCATTTTCCAAGAGCAGACATGAGTAGAAAAAAAAATTGCTATCATTGAGGTTATATGGGTTAGGCTGGTGGAGTTCACCACTGGCTCCATGGCAAAAAAAAAAAATTCAAAAGTATCAAGCCTCACATTTAGCTTTACTACAAATTGCATAACAAAGACTGAGACATTTTCTCATATGAAAATGCTTATTAAATTTACATGTCTAGGTGTGGACTTATACAATTTTTCAGCTCTTTAGAATTACACAACAACATGAACTGTGCATCTTTAGAATGTCATTCGCTATTCTTCATTTCACTTTTGATTTTAAAAATTAGGCCGTCTTCATACATAACAACTCACTTTATATTCTTCTTTTAAACTAATCTTTGCATAATATTCTTTGCATAGTATTTATCTGAGTGTTCCTTTTGCTCTAATTTGTAACATAATTTCTTCTCTGAGCAGACAGCACAATATAAAATATACCAGTAATACAAGAAATATGAAGTCTTCTTAATTATACTTGGTTACCTTTTATGAATTATGACATTGCAAGCAGAGAATAAAAAAAATTCCATAGACACAAGTTTTCATATGTCATAAAATAAAGAATATCAGAGTGAAGATTATGTGTTTCAGACTTGTTTTCAAAAGCAGCACATTATTTCTAAATTATAAGTCTCCGACTAAATTAAACATAGCCTAGGATGTTTAGAGAATACAGGTGGAAGTCCTGTGGTTAGTATTTTGCAAAAAGGCTAAAGATTCAGATGTAATTAAGAATCATTGATGAGCTATATCAATTAAGGACATATTAAATTCGAGCTATGATGCCATTTAATGCACTTATTGTGAGCCTGGAAAGGCATTTGAGCATAAACACGAAGTAGAAAGCAAATGTTTCCAGAAATCTGAGACCACTCAGGCTGTATCAAATACTAGCATAAGAAGTATACAAAGTTGCAGTATGAAGAGTAGTTACATGGAAACAGTAACAAATTAGTATATTCTAAGCTTGCAAAAGCTCATCTACCTTACAAACTGTCATCTGTGTTCTCTTAATGTTATGCTAGAATCCAAGGTTAATGCTGAAGCACAAAAGCATTTAAGCAATTATTAGGTGGTGAAAAATATTCAACAGAAGGGGAGGGTGGGGGAGGAAGGACTAGAAAACACTGTATGCCACAAACTATAACTACAAATAAATTATCTACTTTAACATATACATGGACAATTTGACATACTTCCAAATCATATTGCCTTTATATTAGTAGGGGCATCAATTTCTTTCCTCTCTTGATTTCAGTGGTACAATTCAGATATATCTGATTAGAAAAATGTGACCTATATCGTATGATTTATTTTTTTGTCGACTATTGAAACCTAGATGACATAGCAATGCTATTTGAAATTAAAGCCTAAACATCTTTGATTTGCATGAATAGAGTACCCAATAAATGAAAGAAGGAAATGTTTCTTAGGTTACAATACTTGGACAGTGTGTCCTGCCAACAATACTGCTGTTTCATAAAAAGGATATGAAACATTCCAGACTAACATCTCTTTCTATTTGTCTTTTGTTTTAAGGAGTATACAGAACTAGAGTTTGACATGCTGAATGCAAGTTACTTGCTGGCACCATGATTCTCTTTTTTTTTTCATAGCCAAAGTTGCTTCTATAATGTTAGCTGAAAGCATAATTAGTGAACATTTAGGAAAATATTTACTTATTTCCTGAGATCCTATTTCAAGATCATGGGATGGAGGTTACCTGCTTATTCATTTTGGCTTCCATTTGAAATGCAAAAGCCTTGTTATCATTACCCTTACCATTCAATTTCTCCTCACCCTTCTAAATATCTCCTTCCCCTCCTTACAAAATCTTGGCATTGTAATAGCTAATTTTCAATATCCTGGATTCAAAAAAGCATGGAATACTTTGGAATGTGTTCCACAGCCACCAACACATCCAAGAAGAGTTACAGAAAGTAGTAATAGGAAACTATGATGAACATGGTTGAGATTTCAGAAAGAACTGTCAAAGATAGTTTGTCTATCAAGGAGGAATTACCAGATTTCTTGATTTATGTATCTCAAATCGTTTTGTTTTGTCTCCTAAGACTCACAGATCTCCCACTACAAGATGAAAGGAGAGGGAAGAGTGCCACTCCTGTCTTCTACCATGCATTGTGATTCATACCACTGACTCAAACAGTATTCTACAAATACAGACAATTATGCATTATAAACATTCATGTATAGGAGAAACCACCCTGGAGTCCCCTTTTTAACTGCAACAACACTCCTGTCTAAGTAGGAAACTAGGGGAATGAGGGTGGGGACTGCATAGAGCAGAACAAGAAGTGCTGACTGGGACTGTAGATTCACTATCTGTACAGTAAGTTTAACTACTACTTTTTGTATGAATCACAGAATCATTATGGTTGGAAAGGACCCTCAAGATCATCTAGTCCAACTGATAGCCCTACACTACTCTTATCCCTAAATCATCCCCTGAAGAAACACATCTATCCTCTTCTTAAAAACCTCCAGGGACAGTGACTCCACCACCTCCCTGGGCAGCCTATTCCAATATCTAACCACTCTTTCAGTAAAGAAATTCTTCCTAATATCTAATCTAAACCTACCCTGGCTCAGCTTAAGCCCATTCCCTCTAGTCCTGTCACTGGTCACAGGGGAGAAGAGGCCAACACCCGCCTCCCTAGAATGGCCTTTCAAGTAGCTGAAGAGAGCAATAAGGTCTCCCCGCAGCCTCCTCTTCTCCAGGCTAAACAAGCCCAGCTCCCTAAGCCTCTCCTCATAAGGCCTGTTTTCCAGACCCCTGACTAGCTTAGTTGCCCTTCTCTCAATTGAAGAATCAACATTTTATTCCACAAATCTATACTTTATGTAATATACTTCCTAGCTATGAAAAGATCATTTTTTCCTCCAGCCTTCACTTTAAAATGAATAACTTCTGTTTTAAAAGAAAGTTTAAGCAAATAATAGATTTTTCCACAAGCTTCCTTGCATTTAAAAATTCACCCAGCAGATTTGTTTCCTGTCATTTGCTAAAGTTCATCTTCTTACTCAAAGTACACATTCTTTATGGTCCTGATTTGTGTTTTCCGGAGGGTTTTTTGTTTCTTTTTACATAACATTTTTACTCCTGTTAGATTACTGACATTTCATTGTATTGTTTCCTCTGTCTTTGCTCTGCCTAATAGGCCTTTTAAAGCTTTCACTTACTGCAACTTGAAAATAACAGGTCTCAAATGAGCTAGTCAACAAAAACAGTTCTGAGTCTCTGAAGAATTCTAGCACCTGTCATCATTGAGAGAAAACAAATGACTCTGCTCTCTTACACAAAACACCAAATATGATACCTTTTACAACAACCCCTTTTGTCTTCATTCACTACCATTACTTTCATGTTCAGCTCAACAAGACAGAATATACAAATATACCTTTTAAGACAAAATTATAGAAAAAGAGTCTTACATATGCTAAAAATGCAGTTTAAATGGCAAAACTTCACTGCTGGATAGTTAATCTAAAATTTGAGGGGGAAATATATACGAAATTTAAAGAACTAATTAAATGCACTGGTTTTAAAATATTTGAAAACTTTTCACACTTCGCTTGCAGAGGAAAATTTGCTAAGAATAGCATAGGCAAACAAACACTTGGTGCAAACAGATCCTCTGGATGATAATTTTTATACTCTCAGGTTCTCTGAATAAGGCATTTTTCTTCCTTATGATATTCTTTCTCTAATCAATATCTCAGATCTTATTTTAATGGTTTCAGAAAGAATTCTTGTAGGGTTTTTCCAGGGAGTGTTGTGAGCATTGTTGTGTTGTTTTTCACGTGAGTGAAACAAAGGCTTAAATATTGAATTATATAACCTTTTACTGAAAGTGACCTGTAACTGACCATAATTTCATCAGATAACTTCATTATCCAGTCATCTGCTAGGTGCTTTTGTTCCACCTCCTAGAACCAGTTTGTTTGGTTGTTTTGTTTTGGATTTTTGGTTTGGTGGTTTTCTTTTCCCCTCCTTCCCCTTTCTCTCAGTAGTTTTAATAGCATGAATATTTTAGATACAAAATGTACAGTACTTCCCTTTTATTTGAGCTGTTCCTGCCTTTTAACTTGCTGTTAACTAGTCAAGAAACAATGAACTGTATTTGTTACAGCTGACACATTCACAAGTTAATCGCTGACATAGATTTGGCAGCTATCCCAGCACAGGAAAAAAGAACATATGGATTAAAGCTACTTTGCATTCTGGTCAGAAACACACACTAGCAACATGACAACGAACTTTGCACTTGAAAAGATCTCTCTTTTAGAAGGCTGCATTAATGACTGGATATTAAATAAAACATCTTGTTTACCAAAGTGACAGATTTGCTCTGTAAAATCAACAATAAAGATTAGAAAAATCAGGATACTTATTACACACAACAAATTGCAACTTCTAATAAAATTGTAAGTGTCCCTGTCAAGCAGTCTATTTAAATATAAAAAAAAACCCCTCAAACCATTTCCATTAAAGTAACAAAAAATATGGTTTTTACTAAGATACCCACATTATTTTCAAGAATTACTGACATGACATGCAAACTTGTAAGTATTTAGAGTTTTCATGTTTCTCAAACAATATAATGAACTCTATTGAAGAACATGCTAAAGACTAGATAATTTTTTAAAAAAGTGTTAAAGAACCCACTGAACACAGAAATTAAAATATTCCCCAAAAATGTAACACCCTTCTATCTCTGAACAACTTGCACTGCCTTTGTGTATGGAGTTACTCTGGTGGTAAATGCTATCAATATTAAATCATAATTTAACTTGAGTTACTATAGGTTATACTTTAGTCTGAGTAGTTTATACAGGAAAAGACATGCTCTCCTTTTTAGCAGTGGAGCAGTGCATTTCAGACCACTAATGGACATCTGCAGGACCACTTGTCTGTGCCGCTCCTGCTGTCGCCATGGCTGCAGTCAGGGAAGTTTCTCAAAAATGTTAATTTCAGCACCTAAGTGAAAGTATGCTGAACAAAACTCAAGCACTAGAAAAGTTACATTGAAGTTATGTTATTGACTTCAAACCACCAACTATATATATCCATTTGGAAGGCATACCATTTCTGCAAGTCATCTGGAGAAGTATGAATATTCATAGACTCAGGAGGTGGTGACTGATTTTATGAATTTATGAAATACGATTGATTTTAAATATGCGATTCCAACAGACCTTACACATGGGTTTAAAACTTCTGAAACATTTGAGTGTCAAGCTCTCTGTATTGCCAATGGTTAAAACACAAAGCAATTCAGATGTATTAAAATATATCCAGTTACACACAAGTTACATGAGTTACCCGTACACAAGTACAGCTGCACTCTTTGTATCTCTTTTTACAATAGTGTTCTTGTTCTTCCACTATTCTTTTCCAAGTATTTGAGACTTGACTTTAAATTATGCTGCTGTTTATACAGCTAATCCAGTTTGCAGTAACAGATAACCACTCGTGTACAAACAATGCAGGGAATACATAAATTTTGCCCCTCTAATTAGTCTGTCCTCTCACTTTTGTTAGGAGATCAGGGAATGTGTGTTCAAATCAAGGATATCAGAGCCTTCCCCACTTTTATTGAGTGGATTAAAGAATCTACATAGGCTGTACTAACATTTGGTACCCTGTAGAATTCTTGCTCGAAATACCTGCATAAGTCACATTACTGCTTTTATTTTTTATGCTAGTAGGTAAAATTTCTCATTATTTTTCTGTTTCTATATTAATATTACCAGTAATTAATTTAACATTTTTGTACCAGTATATCAATGTGTTTGAGTATCATACAAAAACAGCTATGTAACACCATCCCACTTTTATTTAAATGGAAAACTCAAGACAGAAGTAGTTCCAACTTCATTCCAAAAACAGATACAAAACCCCAACACTACAGATACCTGGTTAGGCAATTTTAATAAATGGACTTCACAAGAAGGAAGAAAAATGCCTGGTTAGTTTCTGAGCCTATAAATACTGACAACATGTTTTTTACCCAGTTTCATCTACTTAGTGTTACCAGTCAAGTGTTCACAAACAACCTTGAACACCAGAACAGCCTGTTTGGCCATGGAAATAAAACATTTTTTTGGTTAGAATTTCCTTCTTCAAAGATACCAGTGATGACAGCTATCATTTCAAAATTACTTAAAAAAAAGTAATTTCTGATGCAGTGTCAGAATAGAAAACAGAGAACAGGAACATTAAAATACTACTTACAGAATCTGCAGGGTGGATTTTGGTTTTGCATTGGAGTTTGTTTGTTTTCCATTCCCACCCCTTCCCTCAATGTAGTTTCTCACCAAAACCACATTTTTAGTTTGTTTCCTTGATTTATTAAAAAGAATCAAGCTTTCCACTTGCTAATCTGCAGATTTAAAGGATTTCTGGGGATACTTCTTAAGATCTGAAAGGAATGCCAAATCATCACACCTACCAAACACTCTAGGTTCAGCTAAAGACTGTTTAAGACTCATCTGCCAGAATCTGCATTCACTGCATATTTTCATGTCAGCTTTGACTTCACATTTTATCATAAAATAAAAGCAGTGTGAGTGTCAGAAACACTGGTTCAATTCTGGATTCACAATGGACTTTGTCTGACCTTGACCAAGTTTGTTTCATTTCACATCAATAAAATGGGAAATCTTTGTACATCTAAGGAAAAACACATCAACAGGGCATGTCTTTACTCATTTTGTAAATAAATGCTTCTTAGTCACATCCTGATTTTAATGCAAGAAGAATAACAAATTTTAGCAAAAGCAAGGCAGTAAAATTCAATTATTTCTATTTTGCTAACTATGAAAGAACTACAACAAAATCCAACATATTAAGTAAGGATTACTGTCTAAGACACAAGATTAACATCTGCCTTTTCTTTCTGGTGACTAAATTAGTTAATTAAATAATACAGGTAAAACTCATGAGGAATAAAATGTTATTTGTATTAAGTCACAAAGCTTCATTATGGCAGAACCCAGGTTTCCTGCCTGCTAGCAGTGTTCTAAGAAGAAAACTATTGTCTCTCACGCTTCATCAAATCCCTCTTCTCTGTTTAAATGGATATCTAATCTATTCTCTATCAATGGTTGCTGTTCAATCCAGTAGATCTGTTCTCTAATTCTATTTGTATGAGGAACAACAATACACAGTTTGAACAAAGATAAATAATGACTTATATTTCAAAAAATTGACAAGTATTTCTGATTTCATAAGGCTAGGAATTCCTTTTCACACAAGCAGCTCACATTCTCTCAGTTACATCAGTTTGCATCTGGTGCTGGACTGTCTTCCAGAAGAATACAGTTTGACTCTTACCTCATGAGTATAAACTGCATGGGCACTCTCAGAACAGTATGTCACATTAAGTGCTCCCAATAAAGTTAGAATAAAGGTCAGTGTGGCTACCTAGAATTTATGGAATAACACTGAGTGTCCAAAAAGATGGTTCAACTTTTAGGGTAACACCCCAAGGACTCAGCAGACCAAATGGTATTTATTGCTCTGGGTGACATCTCTATTTGGATCCCAAGTGCAGAGGTGTGGACCAAACTAGCTGTGCCTAAGACATCAGCAGTATAAGTATGATGCAGAGACACTTTAACTCAGCCTAAGTCTAGAAACAATACACATCAACACAGTCACAGCCTATGGCAAATTAAACTATTTGCTTGGTGTCAGAAGTCCTCCTCCAGCTCTCCTGTTCCTGACAGGACTGGGTGCTCTGTACCATAAGGACAATGCTATGCCATTTAGATTTATTGTTTTTTCTTTAACTTGGAAATCTTTGTACCACTCTGCCTTTATCTTGCTGTGCCCATGTCAACACAATCTTTGGCAGGCAGATGCAAGCTTTGAGCTGGCAAGACACAACCTAACAGCAATTTGTGCATCTGTAATTACCAAAACGCTCTGCTAATGTTAATAAGCCGTAACAACAGTTTGTTCAAGTACTGTCATAGGAGTGGCAAGCTTCAGGTTTTGATGTGGAGTTAGTTTGTCTTCAGTTAACTGTGATCATGCACAAGGAGAGTTTGTATCTGCCTAGAAGAGAGCAAGTGGGCATACCTGCTAAATTAATTCCCTGTTTTTCCAAACAGTGAGGCTAGAGTTGTTGTGAGGATTAGTACATTTCATATTGAGAATTCTTTAGTGCGATAGTGATACTGGGTGGCATACATGTTCCAAAAACAAGCAAACAGAAGCAATTTCAGAATTCATCAGTAGTACTGAAGGGATAATTATGGAAAACATTATTTAGTAGAGAAGATTATAGAAACAAGAAAGTGCTCTTCACTTCTCTGATCTGTAGAAACTTTTTCTAAAATAAAAACCAGAACAGTTCTACCTTCACTTTGCTTTCCTTAGTGTCTCTTTTCAGATCAAGAAGGTAATTTATGTCAGTTATGATAATAGATCTTCCTATGTGATTATCTATACATATGGTATTGAAGAGAGACTGTATACTTTTAAGATGGACAGGTACTGTATTCTTATAAGAAAAAAAGGAGGTTTCTTAATGATTGTAATTACCAGAAAATCACATATGTAATTTTTCAGTTAAATCAGACCTTTTTATTGCCAGGTTATAAAATGACTATTTGCATCACCAAGTGGTTGGAATCAAAAGTTTTACAACAGACATTTACCTCCCTAACATCATACTTCAAAATTTCAGTTTAGATAATGCAGTTGTACCACACAATGCAAGTGAATGGACACATTGCTAAAGAAGAGAAATGCTGCCAAAGGGATGTAGGGCTAAGCTCAGCATTAACTCAATGAATCTGAGAAGATTAACTGTTTCCACTCTCACTTTACTTCTTGTAAGACAGCAGGACCCCAAAAGCATTTTCATAAGTGTCCAGACTAAAAAAAAATAAAGAAAAAACAATTCTTTTTGTAGTTAGGCATTAAGCTTTATACAAAGATATTTCATGAACAATTAAACTCAGACTGATAATATAAATGTTTGTGTGTTAACTATGAAAAGTAGCTTTTGCTTCACTGCATTTTTTCCTAACTACTGCTTAGAAAAGCTTATATTCTCATTTCTGCTGCTTCAGTAATTCTCTGTGATAGACGTGCAGCTATTTTTAGGACTGCATTTCAGAAAAGCCTCAGGTAACAGAATTCTAAGATACTACTTTTAAAACTTAGTTGTTAATTGAAGCAAAATAAACTTTAACACAGATATTTACAAATGTGCCTACAGTTCTAATGGAAATATGAACAGCAGAACTATGCTACGCTTTTATGAATCTAATGAACACTTGAGAGAATGTCTAGATTACCTACCTCCTCCTGACGTTTTAAAAGCCTCATGATAGCCTATTTGTGAGGGGAGTGTTCAAGGCTTCCCGAGAGTCAACAGCAGGTAAAAAGAGAATCGGATGTTAACAGAAAGTGACATCACAAAGCACGTCCTGATTTCTACAGAGTGAACATTTTTAAGAGCTATGTCCAGGAAACAGTCCAATTGACTTTAGTTAAATCTTCAGTGCTATAACAAAAAATACAACTCAACATTAAGAACAAGAGGCCTCACATGAAGAAGACACCTCTAAGTAAGGTTTGTCCTCCAGTGTAAGAATAAAATTATGTGAAACTTTGTGATGCTTAAAAGTCCTGGACTATGAAAACAGAACCCCAGAAAACCCCAGGAAAATGCAAACTACTACAGCAACAACAACAAAAAACCCAACACATCAAAAAAACCCAGCAATCAAGGTGAGAAGTATCTCTTCTTTGAGGGAAACATGCACCCTCAACAAGTTAGGTGTTCCTTTCTGCTGCTGGGGTCTCTCCTCCTTCCCTTCCCCCCATTACAACATTGTCTTTTCTGATCAAATGTAGTTAGAAAATTCATTATGCAATTTTCATAAGTAAAATTAGAGCACCAACACAGAAACAGATTATTCTGTATGTTGACAGAGATGTTACTTCTTTAATAGCTGTAGGTCACATGTGATAGATTCAGTATGGTTATGAACAGAAAAATGTTTTCTGCAGGGCTAACTTTCATTGACATGGATGTAAGCAGAGACCATCTAGAAATGTTTCAGGACTTCAGTAGCTACAGTTGTCTTTCCTGGTTTAAAGACATCACAGAGGAACAGATATCAGAAGTCCATCTAGCAGGAAAAAGGACTTCTGAAAAAGAATACTACTTGGTTTTGTCTAGCTGTAGTCCAACATAAAAAACACACAACAAAAACAGCCACCAAACAAAAAAGCCAGACTATGGCATGTAAAGGGTTGTACAGAATGAAGAAGGTCATTCTTAAGGTTCAGAACACACCTAGAGATCTTTTGACTTAAACTAATGTTTGCAAATGTTACAGAAAGAGTGAATATAAGATCAAAATTCATTTTAAAACATTAGCAGCATGTAAGAAAATCATGCACTCAGAACAGAAACCCACTATCATGATAATAAACAAATATCTGTAAACTTACTTCCAAGCATGGTAAAATAAGTTTAGAATTGCATAGAAAAAAAATCAAGAGTTCTCAAACCCAGCAACATAAATTCTTTATCTAAACAGCCTATATAATCCAAAGACATTCACAGAAATGTAATGCAAAGGTGCTGAGGAAGATTGCTTCAACTAAATGCTAAAAGCTGTTGAACCTAGTGTGTAGAACTGCCATAAACTGGCACAAATCCATTTAACATCTGATCACTCAGACAGTACACTTACAGACCTACAGGCATGACTTGAATACTAAATGTCTAAGGAACAATTTTGACTAGTGTTACAAAGCCACAGATGAAAACAAACAAGTAAATCAAAACTCTCAAAACCACAATAAAAACAAATCACTTTTTATACAGAATGGTAAACTCACCAATACAGCTATGAACTGGCCTGCAACACCTAAGTGACCATAATGATTAATTCAAAAAGCTCAGATTTCTTGTATGTTCCCAGGGGAAGAAAATTAAATCAGTAGCTTACAATATGTCTTTGGTTTTATTATTGAAAAAAACACCACACAAAAAAACCACACACATAGGAAAAAACACCACAAAGACAAACTATTTTTTTTGTCTGCCATTATATCTTGAATAGAACCTGGCACACCAGAACATCCCTTTAGTTATTTAGTTCTTCTGGGCTCTTAGATTAGCCCCACACTTTCAGTACTACTTCATAAGTATGCCTACTACTTCAACATACATAAAGTTACAGTTTGATTTTCTATTCTTTACTAAATCAAAATTCCCACATACTCACATTGGAGTTATACAACTCCTGAAAGCTTCAATCAGACCCTGAAAGCTGCAATCAGTACAACCTGCGAAAAAATACTCTTGGCACACAAGTCTCCCATCAACTTCAGTGGGAGTTCCATGGCTGCTGGGTGTGTACAGTTCTGTCAGCAGAACTCATCTCACATAGCATGATTTTCTTAAAATATACAGGCTGGAGATAGATGCACCATTCACATTATACTATAGTCAATCTTAATTGGAAAAAGTTATCATAAGTTCTCTTCGTAAATCTAAAGTTAGAATATTATTCCCCAACACAGAAAGCACAGTAGTACATGAATTATTGCTTTATTTACTACTGATGGCAATACTCAGTTGGGCATAACGCATCTTGAATTTCAAATACCAGATAAGACTTAAAAAAGTAGAATTTGGAAGGAAAAATCAAACAAAGCAACAGAAGCAAACCATCTATTATGAAATAAAGATGTCTGATAAAAAAAAAATCATTGAGGGGATTAGCAAAAAGCACAATGTTTCAATGTTGTGCAATTTTATCTTTGCATATACAAGAGTAAGAGAATTACAAAGAAATTTAAGGCTGCATTTTCTAAGACCAGTTTTCTTCTACTTTCAAAGAGATGTAAGCGAGAAAGACAGACAGATATTAAAAATAGCAAAAAAAGATTTAACACCAAAACAGATTTTATTTTTTTCCCCCGAAACAATTAGAGGGCATTTTTTTTTTTTTTTTTTTTTTGATATACAGAAAACATCTACTGACACCACCAGAAATTGCAACAGATATATATCAATTCTTACTGCATTTACTAATACCTGCTATGTAACACCTATTAATGGTTGCTAAACACTCAATTATTTTCCAGGAAGTATCAGCAATTTTAAAATTATTTTTCCCCTATGTCTTGAGAATCTTTATTTGAAGAATGCCTCAGAAGAGCATCATTTGAAGGGATCTCCTGGGACAACCTGGGTACCCCTTAAATGTAAGCCTTACATAAATTAATAAAAGAACTATATTCATAACCAAAATTCTTTCCTCTTACTCTTAAACTGTTATAGAGTCACTGCTTTTTTAGCTATAAATTAATTTACATCCCTTTTTTTTTTTTTCTAACCAGTTTATATCCACTTACTCCATTTTTTCCATTTATAATGCTTTCCCTTCAAGTATATCTACACTGTCTTCATTCCCCAGAGTCACCTTTGTAGCAATCAAATCTCTCTCAGCATTCGTCTTGTCGGGGTGGCTGCTCAAACCCCTTTAGTCCCCACCCCCTTGTAAGGCAGAGCTTGCAACACTGGTCACAGTGCAAAAGTGATACTTGCAAACAAAAGGTTTTTACAGTTGGCCTGATGCAGATGAGCTTAAAATGCAAGTACATCACATTACTATCTGTTAATTTAAGATAACCATTACCAAGTCTATGAAAACAAATATTAAAAAGCCCAAAATAACAAACAAGAAAATGTGATTAAATCACTGGAAAGTCCATGAATACAGCATGTGGTTCTGAGCCTGTCGCACAAGAGACAGGTAGCTTCTCTATGGCACCATACAATTATGAATGTAACAGAAGAGTTGAACAAGGAATTAGTATCACTCCAGTACTTACAACACAGCAACTAAGGGAATTTAAATTATTTTTCAGGCTTCTCTCAGCATTTTTTCCATTCTTTTTGTTGTTTACACAGTGTACCAAGTAGATCAAAGCATCGACAAGTTTAAGAACAAACTCATGCAATAAAGACCTGCCAAGATTATTAAGCAAGATCACACAGATATAACCTGACATATCTGAATGTTGTAGGGTGCACTGAGAGAAACATCACACTGTTCCTGTTCTGTACTTAGTCTGTTTCCTTCCTTGCCTTGAGTCTGTCAGATTGAGGTCACTGGAGTATATCAATCTTTATTCTGATCCAGTAAGCACATTAGTTTTGAGTATTGGATGTTCAAGAACTTAACAAGAATAACATACTACAGCATTAACTTTAAACTTATCTTCAGTACATTTAAGATACCACTTTTCTAGTTCCTCCCCTAAACCTTGGATCTTTGGTTTATTTTACTTTAACTTAACATATTGACATAATAACCTTGCAGTTTTGATTACATCTTTGCTGTTATAATAAAGAAAAAAAAATCATATTGTGTGATCAGTACTGAAAATTATTCATAATAAGAGACTCCCTGCCTCTCCCTACCTGTTTATGTCTGTTTGTGACACATGCCACAATGGTCTCCATACTCTGCTTTATGGCTCTCTCAAATATTTTACTATTTTAAGTATGAACTTGACTACATACAAGCCAAATTCAGCTGTGGTACAAAGGTCTATGAGGTTAATGGGTATGAAATTGCTTTCAGCTTGACTGAATATGGTGCATTGTGTTTTAGTAGCAAGAAAATTGATGGCAATGACTTTCTTTTTAAACAGAATCATAGCAAGCTCCAAATGGCATCTCTTGGACAAAGTGATTAGGACAGCAACTTCTTGGATGAATTTCGTATATGAATTTTAAGGATGAATTTTAGCTCATAGCCATCTAAGAGTTTAGAAACATTTTTGAAAGACTTGGGCTCTTCATTCCATTTACAATAGTTCTTGTGTATTATATTACAGAAAACATCTGCTTTGTTCTTTCAGAATAGAAGAAAAAAATAATTGTTTTTAAAGAACTGGTCTTGTTTGTTTCTGATGCAAACACAAACTTAAGTCAAAGGAAATTCTCAAACCAGGACATCTGACTAAAATCAGTAGCGTTTGGCTACAATTTCATAGCCATCTTCATGTTTAATAACTACATTATATCTCATTCTGCAGTAGATCTTACTTTATATTTGCAGTTCAAGCCACTATTCCCTTGTCACAACATCAATGATCTTGGCTTTGATGCATGGATGCAAAAAGAAATTTTCTGTTAATCAGAATTTCCTAAATTGTCACAGCTGTATAAATGGATACTCTTGTCCCATCTCATAATATTTCAAAAATGAAAAATATTTACCTCCTGCCCTTTCAAAAGATGTTTTCACTTACTGCTCAGCTTCAAAACCCACTGAAGTCAGCTGACTCCTCTTGCTCGCTGTGATACTCTCTGGATTGGTTCAATAAACAGTGCTTTCTTGGAGATACTCAAACACAGGTTATTCGAAGTCTTAAGAGTCTTGTTAAATAAGCTTTTCTAAAAAGTAGGCTTGTGTATATATATATGTGTTCTTTTCTGCCTTTCCACATATTTAAGAAACTTTTAAATGAACTTCCTGTCCAGTACAAAAAGGTTTTACTATCATCAGCTGTTGCCATAAATAGCTGCGACAGGGGGGTTGGACTAGATGATCTTTCATAGAATCATAGAATATTAGGAGTTGGAAGGGACCTCAAAAGATCATCTAGTCCAACGACCCTCCCTTCCAACTCCTAATATTCTGTGAACTCTCCCTGTTTATATTCTTTTTACATCTCTTTCTTCTCATTCAACAAATTCAACTAATTTTAGTCAAATACCTAAAGTAGTAAGCAGTACAATACACAAAGGAGGAGGAAAAAGGGAAGAGAAGGGACATAATTACAAGGTCAGAATTAAGTCATGATTAATTGATTGGGTCAGAAAGTGATAAGATATACGATATCAACAGCCTAGATCTAGTCTATCAGATTCCAATGATCTTTCAGATACAAATATATCAGGATATTCCTAGAGATGTTTTTCATATCTCTCCCATTTCTGAATTTCAGGAGACATCAAAAAACTCAAATGACCTATGACAAGTGAAACATCAGGACATGCTTCATCAAGTCTACTGCCCTGATTTTATTTTTAAAAATATATAAATTTAAAAAGTGCATGTACTGTCCTGGTTTGAGTTAGAACAGAACTAGTTCTGTTGAGTGATTTTACTTTTCAGCTCAGTCCCTAAGTTTCTGAAGTTAACAGCACATTTTCATAAGCAGTGCCTGCTTCTAGTAGTGATAACACAATGTTTAGAATTACTAACAAGGATTGGTATGCAGACCAAGGTCACTGCTAAATCTTGTATACCACTTTGTGGGTGCAGAGTAAGAGCCTGCAACTGCAGGGAGAAAGTACACAGGACAGTTGACCCTAAACTGACCAACAACATATTCCATTCCATGTGCATCATATTCAGTATAAAGCTGAGGGATCATGAGGGTTGAGCACTCTTCTTCAATGGCTGGTGTCTGAGGAGGACTTAGTATGTTCTACTTTCAATCTTGATCAGTGAGTTCCTGAATGCAGTTCCAAAATCAAGCTCCTGAGTCCACTCTCAGGCTTCCCCACTACCTGCCACAGCATCAGTGGTGCTGGTGACATAATTGCCATCAGAAGAGTTAGGTCCTTTATCGGTATTGTATATATCTCGTTATACTTTTTTCAGTTGTATGGGGGTTTTGCTTTTTTTTTTTTGGTTGTTTGTTGGGTTTGTTAATTTTTTATTTAGTTTTGGTTTTTTGGAGGTTTTTGGTTGGGTTTTTTGTTGGTTTTTTGGTTGGTTGGCTGGGGGTTTTGTTGTTGTTTTGTGGGGGGTTTTTTTGGTTTTGTTTGTTTGTTTTTAATTAAACCTGGTTTTGCTTTCTTTTCCAATCCATAAGTCTCTTTCCCTTACTCCCCCCTTCTCTTTTCCTTTTGGAAGGGAGAGGGGTTAATAGAAAGCATTTGTCACTTGTTTAGTGGCTCGCCAAGGCTTAACCCTTGAAAGCATAATAAAAAATAAACACAGAAAAATGAATAGAACATCTAGCATTAATTAGATGGAATAACATGTTTAA
Source organism: Galbula dea (assembly GCA_013399015.1). Taxonomy (NCBI): domain Eukaryota; kingdom Metazoa; phylum Chordata; class Aves; order Piciformes; family Galbulidae; genus Galbula; species Galbula dea. Next base: position 4,578,470 of record VWZX01004365.1, on the reverse strand, counting down.
AACATGAATATCAGTTATTATCTAGATTCTTTATATGGAGAAGTCTATGTCCTACTCCTTTAATAATAAAGAGGATTCTAGAAAGTGCATTGTGGTAAATAAGACACACACACACACACAGACATCTCTTTTGGCAGATGTTCCTTATTAACAAACAGTCCCTTATAAGCACTTGTAAAGAGCAACTCTCCAGGAAAAACAAAACCAAACTCAGTAACAAAGCAGTGAAAAGAAGAAACTTAAAGCACAATGACTGAACAAGCACTCACTCCTGTGGATCTCCTAGATGAGCATAAAATAATATTAAATTCCACAAGAAAAATATTTTCTACTGCAACTTAAAACTTTGTTAACCTAAAGAAATGCCTATTATGCAGAGTTAGAAAGGAAATAGGATTTTGCAATCTGGGAATATGTCCATTTCATCCAGTCTGTGTACCCAGGCTTTCGTAAATCCTCCTCTTTCAAGTATTGTATTGCTACCTATGTTAAAAAGCAGATTTATGAAGTGGAATAGGCTATTTTGTTGGTTTAGAGTGTGGGGGGATGAGTGGGTGTTTTTAATTTTTTATTAAAGCAAAGCTAATTAAATTTGAGCCTTTCACTCTGGATTAATTGTCTGGACAGCTTTGAAAGGTTAAGAATGCTTTTGTTTCAGCATAATAACATTGCCAGTTAAACTTCTCCCTTGTGGTGAAATTAGAAGAGGGAATATTTGGCCCTGGTAGATAAGTAAGACACTCATAATCTCTTAACTTAAGGGATTGGTGGAGGAAGTTACTGTCTGTTACATGTTTTAAAACTGCTTATTCTGAAATGGAACAAGTACATCGTAGTTCTCTCTTCCCAGTCCTGAACACCAGCACTTCCCAAAGTAAAAGCTTCAGTCATTCATAAAAATCTACTGCAGCTATATTAGAAATATGCAATCATCAACCTAAGACTTTCAGTATTTCCAATAGAAATCAAGTTACTGACTTTCCTTAACTGTCCATACTCAGTTTTGGTGTTGAAGTAGAGACAGAAGTCACAATTACAAATAATTGGGTAACACAGGTTTTCTCAAAAACAAACAGAAAACCTTACAAACACCAGGTGTTCCCCACCACCACATTTCCAAAAGAAGATAAATCCCAAGAGTTTTTGGATAGCTTCTCAAATTATTTGAATTACTTCAAGTAATTCTCAAGATTACTTGAAGTCAGTGTCAAAAAAACAGAAGACAATGTACAATAAAACCCTCACCACAATGATACTTATTAAATTTAGAAGTATTTTTTAAAGCATTGTAGAATTGTCCTCTCCCCTAGCAACCTAAATGGGAATATTCTCCAGAGACAGATATTTTCCCACTCCAATTTATTATCCCCTGCTTTGGATTGAGGCTGCACCATTCTACTCTTCCCCCACCAACGCAATTCACTCCCTTTATTTAAAAAAAACACACCACAAACCCAACATATTTGATTTTTTTAACTAGAGACTAATAGCAACTTACTATCAATAACTACCAATATTTGATTTATTCATCTTTCCTCCTCCTTTTTCCATGTTCCCCTCGTACCCATCCCTCTATAATTTTTAAAACTCAGTTTAATAGCATCTAGAATTTCACTCCAATATTTATTTCCTGACATTTGTGATGGTAAGATACCAAAACGATGTAATCTTCCTACACTGCAGTAACTGCACTTCACAAACTAGTTTTCTGCTATTTCTCCGTTATAGGAATCACAAACCACATCTCTACTATATACATTGCACCTTGGTAGACAAATGCGAAGCCTGGAGGAAGCATTCCTGTTCTCCTCCTCCTTTGCCATTCCAGTAGTGACTGCGCTGAAAAGGCTCTAGACTGTTTCTGAATCGCTGCTAACCGGGAGACCTCTAAGAGCTCATCCCGAGCTGGCATCAGTACAGAAGCATTTCTATATAAATTGAGAGCATCTGTTGGCTCTTTTCTACTTAACACAGTGACAAAACGTCGTATGTTATGAGGTTAAGCTATAAATGTATTGAAGGAGACCTTCAGAACTGCAGTCTTAATACTTCAAAGCATAATGATCCCGCCCCCTCCCTTCTCAAGCGCAACAGATCTCACTACTACGACTTAAAGACACCGTGTAACATCTGGGTCAGACATTCAGCTTCGGAATTCGGGAGCCTGCATCCCTTCCCTCCCTGGGGCGCCCCCTCGGTGTCTGCAGCGGGGAAGGGGGGACGGGGGGGGTCCGGTGGCCGTGGGCAGGCGAAGCCACCCCCGTCCCAGCGCGGGGCAGTGCCTACGTACCGGCGGCCGCTGCCGTGGAGTTCTGCCGCCCCCTGCTGTAAGACAGCGACGACGGCACCGGGGGCCGAGGACCGGTCCCCGCCGCTGACACCGATCGGGATTTAGGTGTTGTTTTGCTGGTTTGTTCGGGGTTTTTTTTCCTTCCTTCTTAAAAAGACCCCGAGCACAGTCCCCCGCCCACCCACTCAGATGCAGGCAGTGTGGTGATTTCAGGCGCCTCTCAAAGGGCATCTGACAGGAGGCACCAGCAGCACCTGCGCGGCTCAGCAGCTCGGTTCGGCCCCAGATGAACGCCAGAAACTTGCCCGAACAGTTTAGAAACACTGTAATTATTCCTCACCGAGGGGCAACTCTGTGCCACACCGAGCACCAAACATGCTCCCGGCACGGCCCTTCCCCTCCCCGCCTCCTAAAGTAGCACAAATCCTCAAGTAACCACATCGGTGACATCCAAAATAAATAAATAAAATCCATCTCCCCCGAAAGAAAATAAGAAAAATAACTCCACACAACCAAACCGCACCACAGCCCCCAAGATCCTATTTTACGAAACGCTGCATAGATACATTGCACATACATATGCAAAAAGGGAGCAGCCCATAGGCGCGACCTCAGCACGCCCTGTCTCTGAGAGCACACCTACCTCCGCGCTGTTATCTCATTGCCAAAAGGCTCCGCATCCGCGCATCCGCCCGCTGCCGTACCCATTCTTCCCCCCAAAAACGTACACACAGCCCTCCCGCCGCTAACAACCGTGGAAGAGGCGGCCCGGTGTCCCCGCAGGGCGAGCGGAAAGAGTCTTCGGAAAAGCCCGAACAGTCAAGACTCCAGGTCAGATTTCTAACCAGTTCTACCGACACCACTTCTCTCTGCTCCCAAAACCGAAGCCCACGTTGCCTTCCCCTCAAGCAGACGCAGATTTTTAAAGGGCGACCAAAGACAGATATTTTGGGGGTTTCTTAATCACTTGATCTGCCTCCCATATTTATTGTCCCAAAAAAGGGGAGAAATCCCATGTAAGCGATACCGCTTGAAGACTTAAAAAAAAATAAATAAAACCAAAAAAAATGGGGGGAAGGATAAAGCAAGTTTTAGGTCCCTTTTAATCTGGTCCCAAGCCGATACACTGCTTTATATATTTTTTTCTCCATTTCTTTCCCCTTATAGGTATGTTAATCTAAGCGAGCAGACAGTATAGGTAAGAATATTAATTAACGAAGAAAAGGCAGCCCCGCTCCTACCTTGCCCGCTACTGAGGAGCAATCCGAGCAGGTAGAGAGGCAGGAGGCTCATGTTCAGGAGCTCGCCCCGGCGGACAGTTCCAAGTTGGAGGTGCTTGACCAGCCCAGGCAGACCCTGCTGCCGCCCGCGCAGCCCGCACCAGCGGAGCGCTGCTCACCAAGTGACTACCAGCACCTCCCCGTGCCGCACTATATGAGGGAGGCAGCGGTCGCCACGCAAGAGGCGGGCCCACAGAGGACCGCGCGGATTCCTCCGCGCTACACGCATGGTCGTACCACTGAGGAGCGGCGCTGCCGGAATATTCTTCCGCCGCTTTGAGAGGCGGCCGCAGGCTCCAAGCATCCCTTCCTCCCTCCCCGCTCGCCCCCGCGGCATGAGGCAGCACCCTTGCATTGCCACGGCTCGCCCTCGGACCCAGATCCCCCCCGCCGTCGTCTAAGGGGAGACAGCCTAGGGAAGAAGCAGCAGAGTGACGGAGAATTCTACCGGGAAGCCTCGGCTCTCCTGGGCAGGGAGAGCCGAGACCGGCGCTTCGGCTGCACGCACAGAGGCGGGGGACGTAGAGGCGGACCAAAGGGGCTAGAGTGGCTCTGGAACCACTTTTCCCCCTACTCCCACGGTTAGGGGGAAGCGGGTGCGTCTCGCCTGCTGCCGCGGCACGGCCGGGAGCGGAGCGGGGAGGAGGCGGCGCGGGGCGCCGCGATCCTCCTGCTCCTCCTGCTCCTCCCCGCGAGCGGTAACGCGCGGCAGCGTCGGTGGGAAGCGGCACCGCTGAGAGCCTCGAGTGCGGGTGCGTCTGTTAACTAACCGCGCTGGGTTCGTCCCTATTTATTTAGCTGTCTAGGAATTCACTTGTTTCGGATTTCGTTGTTAACACAGAGGGGGAAAAAATACCTTTGCTATTTACGACTGCTTGAAATAAAACCAGTAAAAATTGCTTACCTTCTTGATGCCTCAGTTCCGTCTCACTGAGGACCTTGCTTTGTAAGGGAAAAATAACTGCGCTAAAGAGGTGGGGTTTTGTCCAGCTCGACTTTGAATAGGGGTTTTTTGTTTGCTTTTGGAGGTTGTTTTTTTTTTGGGGGGGGGGGTGAATGGGGTAATTAAGGTCTGGTCTCCAAAGTAGGTTTTATATTTGTCACCTTAGCACCTGTGTGATACATGGAAGGAGACAGAAGTGGGTTGATATTAATGTGAAGCAGCAGTGCTGGTAGTTAGAAAAAGCTTAATCCAAATTAACACTTCCCTAATTATTTTTCAAAAACTTTTTTTTTTTTTTACCTTTTCAAGAGGATTTAGATTTTGGGGAAGAGGAGGGAGACAAAAAGTCCATTTGTAGACAACCAATCAACCAATACAAATGACACAATCAGTATCTCCATCCTGGTTCTCGCTGCGCCGTAGTCTTACAAAATAGTGAACTAAAGGAAGAAATTTTGTAGTCAGAGCTTGCTGGGATCAACAAGATAGGTGATAAAACTGGGAGTCTTTCCTCAAAATACTATTTTTAGGACACTTGGGAACACATACAGCAAATGCTGATAGTGGGGGAGAGGGAGATCTTTATGCCACTGGTTAGTTAGTCTATACCATGCAAATGAGAACCTTATTGCTCAGTTGCACACCGTGAGGCCCTGCTCTTGAAACTAAAGATTTCTGTAACCTAGTATAAAATTAAGGGATTCATGTCTATATAAGTGGGAATGGAACTGTAATTCCTCATACAGTGTTGGAAATCCAAATGCAGCACTGCCAGCAAAGTCTTTTAGATGAGAACTGGGTTTATATTTAGGAGCCATGCTACTTCTGAATGTCAGGAGGTATGCCCAATTGCAGGAATTTTTGGCTGGGACCTTTAGTGCAGGTTTAGGAGAGCATAACAAAAATAAGTCTATTGGTGAAGGAGTTTTTTCATGTAAGAAGTTTCCATCAGCCCCAGTACACAACTACAGAAATAGACATCATTAACAGATTAATACACAAAGCTGATGAAAAAAATAGAAAAAACTTAAAAACTCGACAAAAAGCAAGAGAGTCATGAAGTGGATACGATGCCAAATTTGTCAAATTTACCTTTAGTCTTAACATGGTTGGAGCATTACCATCCAGCAAAAGTGGAATAGAGAAAGTGTATTAATAAAACCAAATAACTTGTATGCATATCTTAATATCTATTATAGTCTGCTTTAATCAAGGGCCAGAAGTAGCATAGAAGCACCTTAATCTGTACAGATGCATAGATGAAGGATTGAAGGACAAGGAATGAAATGCATATACAGCAAACACCTCACCAAGACAATATGGCAACAAGTAGAAAGTCTCCTGCCCCACAATAATGAAACATAGGAGAAAGAATGTTACTATCCCAAGTTTGCTTATTTTAAATAATAAATATGATGAGAATTTCACCAGCATCAGATCTGAGCAGCCAGTTCTTACTCTTTTGAAATGAGGATGCTCTGCTTCCAAGCAGGATTCCTTGTCCCAAGAAATCTAATTGCTGGTCTGCAGCAGTGAACAGAGCCCACCATACAGACTGCCGGTGCCATATTGCTACAGGATCTGAAGAAATCTGGTTTTTTGTCTGGCTTCTCAAGGAGAAGAGGAACATTCTCTTCACTTCTCTGAAGCAATGAAGTAACACAACAAAAGATGGATATGAATTTCAAAGATACATTCTTGTAATACTATTGTAAAATACAGAGACCTCACTGAAGGAAGAGGCAGCAGGTGGTTTGTCCACCAGTAGCTATATAGCTCCAAGTACTCTGTCGCTTATACCACCTGAAAGGTATTTGAATAGGTTGTGAGACCATGCAGGGATGGAGGGGAAAGTAGGGGACAAACTAAGTATTCAGGGTTACATTGTTTCTGCTGCATATGGAACAACTCATTTCTTACAGAAGAAAGATCAGTTAAAGTGTATCGTAGTGAACTGCAACAGTGTATCACACTGAGGTTATGTAAACAGGGATTAGAAACGTGCAGAAAAAGTGCTCAGCTTTTCTGCCATCTGTATCTGTATGACTCTTGGTGTTTGTTTGTTGTTCTTGACCACGAATTGAATGAATCAAAAGATGAGCAACTCAAAGTGCTGCAAAACAGTGATCAGTTTCAATAACAACACACCTGTTGTATTTGTTATCCTTTGGCTAATAACATTTTTCTTTACAGAGTGCTCTGTTTATTTGGGGGAAACCTGACATGGAGTTTTATGGCTGTACTCAGAGCAGAGAGTTACAAAACATGATTTCTGGATGATCTCATATGCATAATGAATATACTGGCAGAAAATAAACACATTTTCATGCTATGTAAGATTAAAACATATGACCAGAAATAAGCTACAATGAGCATTCTCCTGTGTGAACTGCCAAGAGGTGCAACATCAAGAACTATACTATTCATTCGGTCAGGGAAGTTATTCCAAAGGTGTGGAAAAGAAGGGAAAATATTACCTAATATTGCATACATGTTTGATTAGTACCTTAGATCCTTTGGGATACCATACTCAGAATTTAAGTGGATTTTTCTGTAAAGTTCCCTGTCTTTTATCTGTCATACAAAAGCCTCCAGCTTTCACAGCTGTGCTGTCACATGAAGTTTTCTACAAAGTTTTACTCCCTCTGAACTTAGCAAAAAGACAGCAAGAATTATTTTTTCCCTGTGTTACTTGCTTGTTTCACACAGTGAGATTGTTTGTACAGTAGCCTGTCAGGTGGTATGGATAAAGTTTCAAAATTAGGCTCTGGCAACTGAACCATTTAAAGCTATCATGATTTAAACTTAAGACTGCACTTAAATCAGTTTATAACCTCTGTAAACTTTCTGCAGCTGAACTTGTTTACTGAGAAACAGCTCCATGGTGTTTTTGTAAGAATTATTTTTAAATTGATTGATGGTTGTATATTCAGTAAATAAACACAGAAACTTAAATGTTGGTGATGATTTCATAACAGATACTTACACTGAAGTACATGTTTCCCTGTGGACAAGTTGCCAAGAGAGCCAAATGGATTTGCTTACTTGTTTTACATAAACTGAAATGTTAAGGAAGCACCTTAAATTAGCTGAGAATTTTAGGGGAACTTATGATAATGGCACAAAGAAAGCACAGAGAGATCATATGTCTGGAAATAACTGGTGGAGAATTGTAAGGAAATCATCATGACCTAGAGCAATTATCAAATTTCTGGGGCAACAAGAAAAGAGAGAGAAAAGGAAAAGAGAAAAGACAAAATACCTCTTCTTGCAAAATCAGTATGTTGCACTTGCAGGAAAATGCCTTCTGCAGACAGGGTAATTTTCAGAGGTGCTCATGAACCAAATTGCTGATCATCTCCAAAGTGAGTAATTATCCCAAATAGGATACTTTGCTATGAACACTGAAAACACAATTAAAGTGGCACTAAGATAAATTATACAACAGTGAACAACAGCATTATTGTGGTGAGGAAATGATGCACAATAAACAAAAGACAGTTTCATAAATGCTTGTATCACTATTATGTTTCAAGTTCTTCAGTTCTTATAGAGACTTTCATAAAGATTACTAAAATTACTATCAGTTTGAATTGACATTTTATGAGAAAGAGACAAAAGCTTTGTTTCCACTCTGTTTCAAGTCACTTTATTTAAAGAACTCTCCTTCCTGTTAGACAAACTTAAAACAATCTTGAAATTATTCAGAAACTAAGAGACTCAAGGATTTTGTTTAGGAGGACAGTTTCCAGTATCATTTCTGGAAGTGAATAATGACAAGGACATGTGAAATAGTTATGTCCATGTAAAGACAACAGCTTAATTTTTGAGGATAACAAGGTTGCTTGAAGTACAGTGTGCTAATTTGGTTACAATATAAAACATTATGCTGACAAAAGAAATCAATAAGCTGAATTTGTATGTCTGAAGGAAACGTTGACACTTCTGTGTCTAGTGCAGCAAAGGTAGCATTTGAGAGCTGAGACAAGGTAACTCATCTGAACTCTAGAGACATTTTCACATCTTCCAGGTCACTGGATTCCTAGACTTGTGACTCTATTCCCCTTCTCAGATCAGTCACTCAAAAAACATGAACTCTCAACAAGTATTATCCTGTCACTGTCATCTTCAGATATTTGGGCAGGATTGTGGACATGCTGATTATTTTTCCTGAGAATGAAACTGCCAGTGCTAAGGTATTGCAGCTGGCTCAAATATAACTGCCTACATATTCAGCAACACTGCAGTTGTTTACCTCTTTTATGGGCTGCTTATGAAAACCCTCACACACCTTTTTACCTTTTTTCATGGTAGCACCCTTTCTTATTAGTTAGCAGTGTTTTTTATTTTGTACAACCTTCAGAGCAAAGTTTGGGGTGTGTTTATTTGTTTGGGTTCTTTTGTTGCTCTTGTTGGTTGTGGGTTTTTTTGGTTTTGGTTTGTTGGGGGTTTTCTTGTGTGTGTGTATGGTTTATGCTTTTTTGTCATTTTGTTGGGATGGTTTGTTTGTTGGTTTTGTTGTGGTTTTTTTTTCCTTAATCTGGAAATATTGTGGATGTTACCAAAGTTTCGTAAATAACTACATTTCCTTAGCTCATTGGGACTGTACATTCAAGCCTTACAACTGTAAACACTGGCTTTTGATTACTGAACTCTCACCAGCCATTTTTTACTATCTCTTAGAAAAAAAATATTCCTCCATAAACTATATTACCAGAACATGTGGTACTAATATCCAGTTTAATGAAATATCAGATAAGTTAATTGAAGGGACCTTCAAGAATATTTCATTACTGCAGTGGTGAAGAAGAGACAGTAAAATTTGCTAGCCTTAGCCAAGAAGTGCAGAAGTTATTTCAGTATGTGGAATAGCAAAGAATGGTTGCTACCTGGTGTGAATTTGAAGAGCAGTTTTTAACGTGTTTGTGTGTGCAAAACACAGACTTTTCTCAGCTGCTGTTCTGTGACTGTGAAACTTGTTCCCTGAAGTGCTTTGAATCATGATGAATTTCAGACATACAGAACAAAATGTAAATCACACATATTCAGCCATCCATATTTTCATTAACAGCAAAAACTAAAATCATACAAAACCCTAGACCAAAAAAAAAGTTGCCTATAGAATGTAAAATTAGACTTAAACTGAAAATTAGAAAGTTTATGGATACCTTTGAGCTATAGTTCTGTATTGCCATAGTAAGTGAACTGCATGTTTTAAACACTGTCCAGATTAAACAGAGTGTCTTGGATTCAGAGTCATTCAACTACACCAATTCACATCACTGTCACAGTTTTCACTGGAACTGGATAATTGTTGATTTATATGTGATACAAGTGAGCAAGGAAGTATGATGCCTGATGGCCCTGTGAAAACATAAATATCTCTTTCCATGGAAATACTTCTAAAACGAGGTCCTCAAAGTTTCCAGATGTTTCCTTTCCTGTTTTCAGGTACACATGACGTCTGTGAATATATTGAGGCTCTTCAAACTTGAACTATTCAACACTGATAGTTTATTTATACCCCAGAACAGCTGGAAGCAGAGTAAATAAGATCTTTTTTTTATCTTTTTTTTTTTTTTTCAACAACTGTGCCAATAACACTGATGAAATCATCAGTTATGTTTTTGACAAGCAAGAGAAATCAGTGTACTGTATATATTGCTGTGCTGACTTGTACTTCATAGGAAAAAGGAAGGGTGGAGGGTTGGGAAGGATCAATATTTGTCAGAAGAAGAGTTAGAAAGGGGAAAATATTATAAAAGGGATTAATAAAAATACTTTTAAGTATTTTTCTTGAGGATTTTGTTTGTTTAGCAACTCAGCAGAAAAAATTCAAAACTCTTTTAGGACTGGACTGTTTCCTCCACTTGCAGAAATACAAGGGGATCAAGACCCATCAAAGGGGTATGGAAATAAAGAGTAATATCTCCATGGCATTGTCCTTTTTTTCACTTAGGGCTGTCCATGTTGGTAGAAGATAGCATAAAGGATAATAAATGAAAGACATTTGGAGTGCTGGGTGGGTTCCCCAGAATAGAAAAGACAGAGATGTACTGGAGTGAGGTACTCAAAACTTAACTGGACACAGTTCTTGTCAACCTGCTTTAGCTAACCCTGCTTAATCAGGGATATTAGACTAGAGGATCTCAAAAGGTGTCTTCCTGCCTCCGTCTCTCTATGATTCTGTTATAAGATTCCTGAGCTGCAAAACAAAGAATTCTTTAAATCTTTCTGTAGTATTTTCCTTTCTCTTAGCATCCTGGTTGCCTCAAGAACATTTCCTCCCACTGAGTGAAGTCTTTCATGCCGCAGATAGCAGCCATAGAGGGCATTCATGGTTTTTAACTGAAAACTAATTCTGCATTTGAAAGCATTTAAGCACAAGAAACTTGAAAGTATTTTTTTTCTTCTTAATAGCATCCTTGTTGTTAATTTCCAAGCAGTTGTAAATAACAATCAATATGAACTATTGAGTTACATTTTATATGTGTGATGAATTTAAATAATAGGAATAATTATCAATTATTTTCAGAAAAACTGGCAATTATTAAAAAGAAAAAAAAATTTAAAAAAGTAGTAAAGGGGGGACTCTCTGATTCAGTTCACCCGTACTATGTGTTAGGAATGTCACTTAAGAAAACTGTTACTCTTAATAGCTCAAGCTGTCTGTAGCTTCAGCAGTAAGATAATTCTGGGAAAGTCTTATGTAGAATTGTGAAATATCAGAACCATTATCCATTAGTTTTTATTTATTCTCATGAGATGACTAAACAAATCAATAGTTCAGCTTGTTTTTAGGGGTAGGACGATCATCTTAACCTGTGTTTACATATGCTACTGCACAATAAAGTTCTTCTCGTGGTGATTCTTCAACAAGGGTTAACAGATGCACTCAGTTTTGATCCATGTTGTCTATATCTCAGTCTATTTTCATTACTTCTTTCCATTATTCTTCCATTTTCTCTCTTGTCGGGGGGAGGGGATATTGTTTTTGTTTTGTTTGGAGGGGTTTGGGGTTTATTTTTATTTGTTTGCAGGGGTGTTTGTTTTGTTTTTCTCTTTAGATGAAATGTTAATTGTTCTTGTGGTATTTTCCTTTAATAGTCCCTATTATAATTTTGCTGCCTTAACAACCTTTGATACCCATAAAAACATAATTTGCCTGCTATTTGTTTTTCAGTCCATGTATGCTCTTTATTTTTACACTTCTGCAGATCATGTTTTGGACAGACTCTCACATTAGCTGGATATTCAAAATATTTTACTGCCCTAAGTTATCATCCACAAGTGCTAACATGGGTACTGAACTGGATCATGCACTTTGAAAAACTTTCTGATGGCCTGAGGATGCAAGAACTATGTGCTTGCTCTCTGTTAAAAGAACAGACAGGCAACTCACTGAACTAACATGGATAGAAGATGTCATAGTGATGCACAGTATAGCTCTAGACCACATATTAGGGTAGGATAAGAAGACAAAAAAAGTATTCTAGAAATTTTAATTAACCACAAAATTAACATTTGTCCAGATATTTTAATAAATACTGCAATTAAATTTTCTAAAATCTCATTAATAGTACATACGACTTGCAGCCAGGACATAAGACTGTTTCTCACGTCATTTATTTAAGCTGTCTCAAAAATCACAAACCTGACAGCTGCTAATATATCGTATAATGGCTCTAAATATTTCCTGGTTATTTTATTGCCCTTGCTTGCAGCAATTCTGCTTGGGAGTTAGGGTGACAGAATTATTTTGGGTTACTGTTTTAAATGTGATCTGAATAGGAGTTGGAAATATGAAATCTGGAGTTTTCTTTCTGTGGCCAAGCAAAACCTCCTGTGATGTTCAATGTGACTTCAGAATTTTTTCCTATTCACAGTGAATAAGATTTGCAGAGCTGAGAGGGTGCCTTTTCATAGATAACCCTTCCCATGAAAGACAGGAGTGCAGACATTCTCTGAGGGCTCCTCAATCCTCAGAAGCCTTTTGAAAGAAAAGAGAGGGAAAATGTTGGAGATTTTGCTTTTCCTTTGTCTTTAGCACTCAGAAGGTTTACAATACTGTGTTACTGAAACTCCTATGTAAAACAATGTATCCTTTTTTGTCGGGGTACTGGAACATACTTATTTTCTTCCCATCTGTATATTTTTCATTTAAAAAAAATTTTAAAGGGGAAAAATCCAAACAAATACCTTTATTTTAATTTATTTACTTAAGTGTTAAAAACATTTTATCTAACCAGTTAAGTTATACATCTATATTTTCTAGCTATACCACTTCAAATACACTCCATTCCATGATTTATGCACACACAGCATTCAAAAAGAGACAAAATACTAATCTTGAAAAGAGTATATTTTCACAAAAATATGAAAGTAAGTAGAGAGTCAAGGCCTTTGGAAAATTAAGTTTTTATATATGTTCAGAACAGCTGCAATATTTTCACTTAAGAGTCTACAATTCAAGCAAAGCAAGTATTTCACTTCCCAGCGTGTACTACTAGTTATCTGCTGAGAAGTAAATGACTCTTAAATGACTGGATGTAAGTACTTGCTGTCTTACTGTTTGAAAACCCTCAGCTGGGAGGAGAAATACAGTTTCCCTTGAAGACTCTCAGATGTACTTGCTGATGTACATCTATGTTCACACTTAGGAAGGAGATACCCTTGAATAGCTAAACAAGGAAATGGATTCTGCATTTGATTGTAATTGCTGTCAGCCTCTTTATGGGTTTTATTCCTGGAACACAGAGTTTCACAGTCTAGATCTGGTTCTTCAGAAAGTTGCAATTAATTTATTTTGGATGGTTTCTACCTTGGAAAACAACATCATGATTTTCTTGGAATACAATTGCAAGTCATAGAAGCAAAATAACAATTAGGTTAAAAAGGACCTCTGGAGGTCACATAGCCTTCTCTTTTCTACTTAAAAAAAAAAAAAAAAGGATAATTTCAAAATTAAATTGGATTACTCAAGGCTTTATGAAGGCTACAGAGGGACTGCCATTCTGCTAATTAGCAAATAAAAGAGAGATGTTTAATGGAATTTTAGTCTATTTAGCAGAGAATCAGTGATAGCTGCTGTGCTCTGCATTAGGTGAAAAACATTTTTGACGTTTTTGGTTTTCTTCGTTTTGTTTTAAACAGCAGTGATTTTAGAAATGTCTAAACCCAGAAACACTGGAATTGCCACAGTAAACCAGGTATTTTGTTTTGTTGGGTTTTCTTTGTTTTGTTTTCATGTAGTTCTCTGTTATTTATGTGTTGGTGGCCAACTCGATGAATACGTAAAGAAATCCCTCCAAACCAGCAGTAGATAGTCTGGTATAAGTCTAATAATTTCCAGCAACAATAATACATGATAATTGCATATTTTCTTGTTCACATGATTCTTTCATTTAAAAAATCTCCTTAAGTTTTCATCTTTAACAAAGCTTTATAGCCACTAGTTCAATAAAGTTGTATAAGAAAGTATATTCATTATTCATTCTCAATTTGCATGTCTTATTTTGCCACATATAAATGGTAATCTACACTGCCTTCCATCATAATTAATATATTGAGCAATGCAAAGACAATACACTTTCCCCTGTCTGAAAGTATCTGCAACTGTAAATTGATCTATGAGAAATGAAATCTATGCTTAATGATAAAATAGTCACATCTAAACCAAACAGCTTTATGCTAAGTAAAGCTGATTACGTAGAGGGTATCTGGGGGAGCAATAGTCTGAAAAACAGAATGACCAAGCGTTCCATGGTTCTAAGCAAAGAAGCAATTGCAACTTTCTGTTCCTTTGACTGCCATAAGAAAGGCTAGAATACAGATCAGTCTCCCCAATTTCAAATATCATAAGGTCAAATAATCATTCTGTTTCTGATTTCATATAATGTACCAGAAGGACACTGAACACTCTATCTGCTGAAAAGCAAAGAAAAAAGCAAAAAAAATTTAGCCCAGTTCATTCATATCTACATTCATATCTACAGAGAAGAATTCTTGAGAAATAAATATATTTTGACAGTAATTTCAACTGGATCAAACTTGATGTATTTGAGGTAATGGTATATTATTATCATCAGTCTGTTTCTATTTATTCTTTTCCCATAATTTTAAGTCTTTAATCTGATTCCTGTCTTCATCTGTAAGTTTCTGATTCTTGCTGTCATTCTGAAACTATTATTTTCTTTGTGTCTCATGTAAGGATAGATACAATTTTTGTGATCAATTGTTGGTACCTTTGTGAGTAAGTTCTTCAATGATATGAAGACCCACCATTACAACAATTTTTTTTAAAAAAAGGTCTGGGTTTTTTTAAATGCAATTAAGTCTTAGCCAGAGTATTTTAAAATTATTTAAAGGAGGAAAAAGAGTTTCATATCTAACAAATTAAAGAGGCGAAAAAATAACCTATTGTATTAGCTTTACCACCCCCCCCCCTTGCCCCCAAAGACTTAAGAAAGTGAAATACAAATAATTTATCACAATATATATTAGAGGACTTAGACCTCTAAAAAATTTATAGCACATATATTGGCCAAAAAACTGATTGGCCTATGGAAGAGCTGGAACACCCCATCTCCTTTTAGGTAACAAAAAGGGTAGTGTACTCACCATTCATGACAATATAGCAACACAGTGTGATTTCAGTGCTTGTGTCTGACTCAGCAAACGGCCCTTTAACCTACTGAGATTTGTGCAAAGGGATGTTTAATTAAGTTCCAAGAATACTAATTAATTTCAAGTGAAAATACAAAATTTTGAATTTAAAATTTGAGACAATTGTGCAAAGAACAAGTTTGGGAGAATTCTGTACGTGCATGGTTGGCTGCAATTTGTACCTTACTGCTACTGAGGAATACTATAATAGAGAACAAAAGATGTTGTCTTTGCCTCAACATCCTGCCTAGAGACTGTGGTTTTATTTGCAAGGATAGTTTTTATTCTCTGAAATGAAAGAAAGAAGAATAAAACATAAACTAGCCCATTAAAACCAAATTCTTCTGTTTGTGTCTTGCCTGCTCTTCAGAACTGCATGCCCTGTAATTGAAGTTAACTATCCATACTGGTACATGAGTAACTCTATTGTTTTACTATATTCCTCTAATCCAAGAGCTTAATAAAAGATAAAGCAATAAATGTAATCAAAGCCCAGATTACTGGGAGTGAGAAGGAGAGAAAGAAGCTTTTGCAAGGTGTTTGATCTTGAACACCTGAATAAGAAAAGTGAACTTGTGACTCCTAGTGCCATTTTCAAGAAGGTACCCTGGTCATTCAGTGTAACATTGTTTTCCATCACATAGAATTTTCACACTGTATTTAAGGGCACTCTTCAATTATCAGTTATAGGAATGATCTGTTGAATTCCCTGAACTCTGTACTAAATGTTTATTTCTTAGAATTATTTTAATTTTGAGTGTACTAACAAAACAGGTGGTTGCCAAAGGCATGAAAACACTAAAAGCAGGAAAATGTTTACTGACTCTTTGAAAGAGAAACTGCACTCTGTGAAGATCACATTTTCTTTAATTTCTTCTTGGCAGTAAAAACCTGATTTGAAGTTGGTTTAAGAAAAAGTGGATAGACTAGTGAGAGGAAGAAAAGACATGCCATGTTTAGACACTCTTTTGTGTTTATCTGTTGCGGGACAAAATGACTCGAGTAGTATATCAATATTTCATTAGACACAAGAAACACAATTTTTTAAATTTTGTAGAAATAAGCTGTATTATCCTATTCCCTTTGTTTCTGAAGAACTACCTTTACAGAATACATGTGCACAGCTGTACTAGTGTATTTCAATTCTGTATCTATTCAGCATTGATCTGTTTTGGTAGACAGAAATATGCACATATATTTGTGTCTCCGTGTACTTTTATGTGACTGTGTGTGCAGGTTTATGTTTTAAAATGACACATAAATAGATATTTATATATTCATATGTATGTACATAAGGAAGACTATATTTATGTCAGTGCTCTTTCTCCTTGGTTGTACTTGGACTGCATTCTGGAGTCAAAAAGGTGATTTTTTGTGGATTTGTTGGAAAGGGCTTTATCTGCTCAGTTATGAATTGGAAAAAAATCTGCAGCAGAATTACTCCAATCCTTCAGTATCTGCACTAAGAAGAACATTGTGATTATTTCTTTAGATTTTTAGACAGTTTCTCATCAAAGTTCAGATCACTCCTTCAAAACTTTCAAAAATTCCTATTGCCTCAGTAGACACCCTGAGGACCACTGCATTTTAGTATTCCATACTATTGGCAGAGTCTTTAGTTTCAAACATTTCACTGAAGTACTTCTTCCATACAGTACTTCAGAGTCTAAAAAGAAAGAGCACAACAAACTCAAACATTTTTACTAAGACTGGTGCACTCTTAGTAAAAGGGTTTTTCAGGAACAGTTTTGATCAAACAGGCATGTAAAGACATTTATTTGTTTGGGGTTTCTTGTTTCATTTTTGTTTTTGACTCAGGAAAGATAATTACAACAGTAACAGGAGAGATACTGGTGCAAACCAACTGGAAGGGAAGAAATGGCTATTAAGCAGCCAACTGGCACACTGCAAAAAACCATTCATAATTCAAGAGTAAGAGCTTGGAGTGAAAATCTAGTCAAAGATGGTGGCCTTGGGGAGCATCTGCACTTCTCTGGCAGAGGATTTGATGGTATGTGATTTTTGCCCAAGAAACAAATTCTGGCACGATGAGAGAACTTGAACTATTTTTTGCAGAAAAAGTCATAATCAGATCTATCCTTAGTGTATAAACTCTATATTCACATTAAAATAAAGCTGTGGATTACAGAACTTCCCTGGTTTTTGATCTCTATCTTGTCTTTAAGAAAGCTGTTAATAGGTTTTGTGGACTTCAGCAGCTGGAAAAAATATTGACTCTTTCACAGTGGACATGATTAAAGATTAATAAGTTCTTTAATCTTTTATATTTCATATTTCTTTTTCTGTTCTATAGGATATTGTATTTTTCCTCTGGCTGTGTAGCAGGCACTGCTCATTACAACTTGCCATTCAAGCATAAGGGAATATTGCAGGCTAGGATAGATGGGAATATGAGGGCTAAGTGCTGCAACTTCTGTTCCTCAGCTTCCTTTTGCAGCCTTCACATATAAGATTTAATGTTAATCTGCTCATGTTTAAGCCTTCACTACCCAAGTATGGTGGATGAGGGAAATGCTGTGGATGTTGTCTATCTGGACTTTAGCAAAATCTTTGACACTGTCTCCTGCAGCATTCTCCTGGAGAAACTGGCAACTCATGGCTTAGACAGGTGTACTCTTCACTGGGTAAAAAGCTGTCCAAGTGACTGGAGAGCAGCCCCAGAGGCAGAAATCTGGAGGATCTGGCTGATGGCAAGTTCAACATGAATCAGCAGTGTGCCCTGGCAGGCAAAAGGACCAACCATATCCTGGGGTGCATCCAGCACTGCCTTGTAGCTGATCAAGGGAGGAGATAGTTCCACTCTACCCTCCTCTGGTGTGACCTCACCTCGAGTATTGTGTGGAGTTTAGGGCACCACAATATAAGAAGGATATGCCACTGTTGAAGAGTGTCCAGAGGAAAACCAGAAAGATGCTGAAGGGTCTAGAGGGGAAGCTGCATGAGGAACAGCTAAAGTCATTTGGTTTGTTCAGCCTGAAGAAGAGGAGACTGAAGGGAAGCCTGATTTTGTTCTATAACTTATTGTGTGAAGGGTGGAGAAATTAGATTATAAGTGTATAATTGCCCAGGTATTTGTTTGTTTGGGATCCTTCTTTGGAAACTCCCAGCTCAAGCAGTAGTGCCATTAACAAAAAGTACTTTCATAAAGGAATGTATCTTTCAGATTATTCAGAAACCTAGAGTCAAAGCCTGTTATGGTGGTTGGCATGCATAATTTCCATAATAGTGTTTAACTCATAAGTTATTATAAAGTATATAGGTCTTCGCATAAAAGGTATTACTGAAGTGCAAGGGCATTATTATAATGTGAAAAGAATAAAGTGTGAAACATAAAACACCTCAAGCACAAAAAAGAATGGGAAGTTTATAGAATGAGGCCAAAGGAATGGAAAAACAATTTTAAAATATTAAGAAAAAAGGGACTGTCTTGGAGTGGGTGACCCTTTAAGAGACAGTAAGGATAATTTGTTGGTAGAGAGGACTGTCAGTGTGGGCTATTTACATGAACTTGTTGCTTCAGCATTCTTAAAGGAGGAAAAAATGGTGAGGAGAGAACTGACAATAGGGAAATACTTATACTAAACCAGAACAAGAGTGAAAAACTGAAGGAACATAACATTACATGAGAAAAAAGAGAACAATTTGAAAAAAAAAAGAACTTATTTAAGAAAGACACTAAAATCAAAAAGACTCATCCAAAAACAGGAGGAAAAAAACAAGAAATGAGATTGTAGGAGAATTCCCAATCAGAGGCAATAACTAAAAAACCCAAAAACTAAACAAAAAAAACCCCATCCAAGTCTGGAGATACACAAAGCAAACAAGATAAACCTGAGTAAAGATAAACCGGAGAAGATCTAACAGCAGCATTGCTCAAGGATTATGAAGATTGTTTAACAAAAGATCTTAGTGACAAATATAACAGTTATATATCACCAAATAATACAAAAGATTTGCCAGAAAAATTTTGGACAGAATGTGGAACCTTAAAAGTAATGTAACTTTTTTCATTATGGTATCAGTACCTCTCCTGCAGCAAAGCCATCCCAAACTTCAAAAACAGAGAAACTTTTTTCCCAAACCCGAAATCTTCATTTAAACTTTTGACTAATTTCAAGAACTACTGATGAAATGGTTGAACAAAACTTACAAGAATAGATTTTATTTTGTAAGTAGCTAGTTCACTTTCTTTCATAAGCAGACTGTTTAATTTGTCAGAGAGTACATAAGCACATAAGCTCTTTGAGAAGTGAATATTTAGAGGTTTAATTAGTTTAAAATGATATAATTAGCTACATTATCACTGTTAACTGAATCACAGAAATTACTGATGAAGAAAAACTATTAGGTTATATTCTTAGTCTCCTTGTCAAACCAGGACTACTTGCTAGACTGCTGCTTACAGCACATTATTTTTAATGGAGTTTAAAATACATTATAAAAAGTGAACATGTTTCAAACTCTCAGGAAGCCAATAAGTAGAGTTTCACAATCTCACATCTGCAGAAGCCATTCAAAGGTAAGACCCTGACTTTCCAAATATTAATGCACCGGGTTAGTTTGTATGTAGAGATGATTCATTTACTAGTATCAGCTGATGACAACCTATACCTATTAGACTTAGTGTTGCATGTAGTACCTAAGAAACACCCTTCCCAGCAGTTAAAACATTCAAAGTTCAAAATAAAAAATCATTTACAATACAGGAACTGCAAATACATTTATGATCTGAGTAAAGACAGTGCACTGTCATGAGAAAAGTAATTGAAAAGAAAAGAAATAGGAGAGGAATTATGCAAATTCTGTACTGAAATTTTGTTATGTAAGTTGTAGAGATGGCAAGAATAGTCATCAGGTGCTTTAGCTGCTGTGCACTAGGCAGCCTCATACTTTGGAATCATCGCAATTCACTAGGAGTTGAATTGGTTGTTCAGGAGTCATAGATGAGTCTGAAGACAGTTGGTGAGTGTAAGTCATAAATTGTGACTCTTGTTTAGCCTTCTAGTGGCAGCATAATTTGGACAGTATGAAATGGTTTTCCAAAGACAGATTGTTCCAAATATACCTCAGAAAATATTGATTTCAAACAAGGGATACAGTTCTTATGGCTCGCTAAGAAAATTTGAGCTTCTCTGCAGCCGCCTCATAAACTGTTAGACATAATACACACCTAGGAAATTCAGTAAAAGTGATGTTTTTTCAATAGAAGCTACTGTAATATCAAATTCTGCTTGTTAAAACTTTAGTTAGGAAACAGACTTCAAGCATAAGGAAAATCTGAAGTATTTGGAAATGGGGATAATTTTTGCTTATTACTTTTCAAAATCATGTAACTTGCACTGAAATTTTTTTTACTCCTTGTGTTTCTCAATAGATTATTCTAGCAAAAAGAGTGGAACAAATTTCCTCAGTGTTTAGAATGTGAATCTGACTCTTATTCTCTTGGTCTGTCTTTGAAGACATAAAATATAAACATCTCCATCAGTGTTGTCAAGATGTAAAAATAAACAATTCTATGTTTTAAAAAATATTCCATATTTTCCTTCTGTAGTGAAGACACTTATCACTCACCTCAAAAAGAAAAAGTAAGCTATTATCTTTCCAATATGTAAGTCAGCACAGAAGGTCTTTGCAGAGAATGTTGCATTCACAGATTTTCTGGTATGCTACTTGAGGATGGACTGGATATGGTAGATGGTATAAGTGACAACACTTACAGTTCAACCTTCTAAAATTAGTTTCCATCACTTCTATTATTAAGTGGAGCAGGTGGAGCTATCTTCTTTTGAGTCCCATCTGAATTTTTGCTGCAGAGGAGACTTTGGAATGATGTACTTAAATACTTACAGTAGTCTGAATAGTGCGTGCCAATGAACCCTACCAATCAAGGAACTGCCATATAACATAATGTTTCCTTGTTTAGCTGATTCTTGCCAGATGTTTCTAGAACATTTGTCATGACATGTTGAGACACAGCTAAGCACTGAGCAGATACAGTGACACCAGAGGGCAACCCTCAATTTCACATCTGTTAAAACGTTTTTCTGAACCCACTCAGCACATCAGTAGAGGTTCTGTGTTACCCAAAGGAAACAAAATGCTAGTAAATTACTTCACTAACAATATGCACATAGCATAAAAGCCCTAGAATATCTTGTAATTTCATACCTATAAATAATTGTGTATGTTTCACCAAAACTTTTTAAAAATAGGAATGGAACCAGGTTATCCTTTATAACAATGAACAGAGGAATATAAGCTATCTATTTCAAATGAAAGGGGAAGCATAACACACAGCTAGCTAAGTAACTTTTTCTCAATACAAGAGTGGAAGAAGCTGCTCCCCTGTCCCCCATTCTGGCCAGACAAGAAAGGATTCTATTGTACTTGCTATTGTGCAGACATCTATTAAAACATCTTACAAGGTCAACAAACAATAAAAGTAGCAGATGAATGATTCAAAGAAAAAAAGTAAAGAAAACCACCAGCAACAAAACCTACTGATAGCCTGGAAAGAGAGGATTTAAAACAGTAAGAAGAATATGGGTTTTATGCAGTGTAGAATGTTTAATATCTTTATGAGTAGATCAGACTGTTCAAGAACGTGAAAAAGTGAACTGTAATACTTGTTTACCATTAAGATTTTGACACAGAGTAGAAACGTGGCAAGGAAATTAAGCATTAATACGCTGACTGTATCCTTTACTTATGTAAATACATATTGATGGTTTTCCCAAGCCCTGTCCCCCTGTAAGTCACTTACTTGCTCAGGTTTACATAGGGAGTCCTGCTAGAGAACACCCAAAGGCATTGTATAAAATCAATACAAGAACAAATACACTTAAATATTCATGAATACAAATGTTTAATGGCACATGGCCCCAGTTTAGTCTGAAAAGCAGGCAGGGATTCCAAGGATTTACTCCTTTCATATTCAAGAAAGCACCAATTTCACAGTGAAGAGTTCATTAGAAATGCATTAGATTAGATGAATACAAAACTGCACAAATAACCACATCCTCTGTAAAAAGCCTGGCCCCATTATACTATATGGTCGCAGATGAGCAGTTAAAAGAAAGCTGTACATCTGCTTCATAAGCCTCACAGCAGCCCAATAGTTGCAGCAGCTATGAAACCTCATAACCTCAGCTCACTTTCTGTGGGAAAGATGAAAAAGTACCATACTGCAACATGTATAACTCATAAATTACTCCCTCTCAAACTAAGCAGCAGTTCTTAACTATAAATGCATTTGTGTTACACAAATTTCTCTAGACCTCACTTCTTTCTAAAAGTCCTTGACCTCTCTACTCCAGATTCTTTGCAAGTCACCCAACAATGTCATTTATCTGCAGAGTTATTTCAAGGAACACTATTTTAACAAGCATGAATTATCAGATGATGGATATGAAATTACAGTCTTTATGAGATAAAGAACACTTGGGGTCTCATTTCCAACAGATTCACATTTCCTAAACAATTTACAGTGTAACAGGAACGGACTAACATTTTCTGCTGTTTCTGCATGTAGTTTATAGTCTCCCACAGAATACTTTGGTGCCAATATGAGCACTATTTCCATTACTAGCAGGTTTTTTTTATGTTACCCAAAATATTTTGTTAACTTTTGGGCTAATAAAAGCTATTAAATATGAACTTGTGACTCTTTAAGCTGTGTTTACTCTGTTGGGCTGATACCTATCTTTTTGGAAGCTCACTAGCCTTAAACAGCGTATTAAAATTAGTAGTAGAAGATACAGAGACACATTTCCAAGTCTCCTCCAAGCCTTTGTGCTTCACAATACCATAAGCTACCTCCAAGGGCCATTACAGTTGTACTTTTTGAAAATCAGTCTTTTCACAGTGTAATCACCATGAGCAATCATTTCTGGAATAAGGACCTTGAAGAGGTTTATTTTGTATACTAGGTCACAGGAATATGTGGTGATTAGAGCTCAACACCTCACTTCCTAATTCACACTGATCAAGACTTTGACTATCCAGTCTGTTGACATGCTAGATCATATTGTAACTTTTATTACAATTATCTCTTTTGTGGTCAAGCTGTCTGCTTTTTAAACATTTGATTATCTTTGATACTTTTTCTTCTGGACAGCTGGGAGTGTATTAAGCCAATAGGTTCATAAATTTGGTTGAAGGAGACAACCAAAAAGTAAAAGTATTTTAATATATTTTCTAATGAAAGTTTGCAAGTAAAGTGAATAGCAATACTACCTTATCTTTGTGTAGCAGAAACTAGAAAAGGCTAAGAAAATTGCTCTTGAAGACCAGCTACTTCTTACACTCTAAGTGACAATAAGTCATCATTGACAGGAGAGGCACTGACTTTGTCTACTATATTATCTCTTGAATAAATATCTGACCTGCTGTCTAAGAATTAATGTGACAAACAAATTCTAGGACCTTTCCAAAATTAAATGAAATATTTCCTGAATTTGCCCATACAAGTGAAAACTTGGCATATAAAGGTGCACTCTTACTTACATAATAAAATTACATTACAAATTTTGGCTCTGGTAAACTGCAAAGGTAATAGTTTTTTTCTTTTGTGAAAGAAAAACATCTCTGCTACTAAGCTGTATCACTAAAAACAGAGTGGAAAGCTATGCTTACAGTTGCAATTATTCTTTATTAGTCTTTTATTTCCCTTGGTATTTCTGAATAAGAAATTGCTTGTATTTGAAGTTTCTGAGCTTCCTTTCACAACTTAAAAACATACCTTTTAGAAAACTATTTTGAATTATAACTATTCATCTATGCATTCTTGACATGTGAAGACTCGTATCTATCAGAACTTTTTTCTTTATGCTCTTGGTCTGTACAGATTCTGGAAAAAGTTAATCACTTGAGCTATACAAAAGGTTTATTTTTTTTAAATAGCCATAAATCTAAAAAGTAGACAATTATACTTATGCCCTGATGGACTCCATAACCACAAGGGGGCACAACAAACATTAATCACAGAAATCCAGTTCTACTTTCTTTAAGGACACAAGTTTAATTCTCTGAGTATACCACCAGATTTCTCTCCCACCTGGTTAAAAGCATCTTTACTGGAGACTCTTTTCCAATCAATTTTTTCAACCTTGTCTTTAATAATTGCAATATACTTTTTTAGAGTCTTCTAAAGTTTTGAAATTGAGTTTTGAAATTTGAGATTCTAGAAGTTTTGAAAGCATCACTTTGGAACCAAGGGTGATTAAAGAAAAAAGATTCTCCCCCCCTCTCATTTTCTCAAGTGGAAAGATTTTAGATTTAGAGTTTTTATTTTTAAAAAAATCAAATTATAAGGGTGTTCTCAATTTAAGCCTGAAAGGTTTCTTTTAATTCTGAAACTGATTCAGAATGAGAATATGCCAGTAATTAATCCTGGCAAGGCAAATAAGACATTAGAATGATTGTAATGTGACTTATATTCATAGTTCAGGGTCTTGCCTGTTAACATGACACTAGTGTAGTCTTTTCAGTAAATGTGAAATGTGCATGTTAAAGGAAGTGAAAGACTATTATTTCATTTTATTTTGATACACTGCTCACTGGCTTTATCATAAACCTAAGGCCAAGATATCTGGTACAATATTGAATTTTTCTGTGTTCATAGCTTGTGTTATATAAGGAAAAATATAGAATATACATAAAGGCTGGCATTTAAATGTTTCTCAAGTAGGCTGTGAGTTTCGGTGCTCACAGTTCTTTACCAATGAAATGCAACGTAAAAAAGAAGGGAGAGAGAGTAGGACTAGATATAATCTGCATCCAAACAGTAACAGGTTCTGTTTACAAACAGAATATGTTTCAAAGCAGTTGGAGGTTCTTTTCATAGAAGTGTTAGCAGACCAGTTTGTGGCTTACATTCAATAGTTCTCTGCTTGCCAGACAATCTAGTGGTAGCCAGACCGAGACGCGTGCCACCTTCATTCTGGCTCCCAGGAAAATGTTATGCTGCAGGCCTCTACGGAGTTTTAATGAGCCGAAGAGACCAGAGAGTGTCTGACATGTGGCAGGAGACCAATCTGTGTCTTAATACATGTACATATAGGTACAGGTGTATAAAAATACTAATACATAAAAATATCTAATGTTCCACATATACCTCTTCTGGTTCTGATAGAAATGAACTGCATACAGAACAACATGTTATTATAGATCAGCTAATGGTCAGACACAGAATAATGCTGCTGCTGCTAGAAAGACAGGCTGCAAATTGCTCTGCTCAAAAGCAAAGAACAAATTTCCTCATCTTCATGTTACACAAACAATGGTTTCAATTTCAGGGCATTCTGTGGAATTTTCAGAAGATGCTGCTGTCCACACCAAGATGAAATGAACTTGAACTCAACTTACCAGCTTTTTTGATGGACCTCAGAGCACACACCATCACAGGGATTGCAAGCTTTTGGAAATTTGGATTAGAATTCAAGATGATTTTAGCAAACTGCAAAAGTGATCTGCAAAGAAAGGAAAAAATAATGGAAGTATTAAAAACCTTTCCACTCTTCAGCTGAAAGATTATGATACTTGAGTACAAGTGTAAGCTACTCGCTTTCTAGGAGAGAAGCTAAGTATTTGTAGTTGCTATTGATCATCAGTAATTGCTTTCCCCATCTCAGATTGCTTGGGGAAAGTCAAAATAGAGACAACAACAACAAAAAAAGCATATGCTATCGGATGTGTTAACTTGTATTAATACCACTTTATTTTGGTTTGCAGAATCTTAGTGCATGAAGTAGAACTGGAGTAGATAAAATTGTAGGCTTTTGGACTACAAAGATGAAGAAAAGGTGGACCTGTGAGAATGAAATCAGACGACACTAGTAAATACATATTACCAAATATAATGACTGGAATAGGGTTTTTTAGCTAACAGGAGCTAAAAAAAGAGAGGAAACATATCTGTTTTCAGATGTGCAAAGGTTGCTTATACAAGGAGGGGAATACTCAGTTCTTTGTATCCATAATAAAGAAATTACAACAAAAAAGATGCTAGACAGCAGAAAAATCTTTCTTAAGATTGAGTAATAAACCACCAATTATTTGCCCAGAAAGAATGAAAAAATCCTTATGTCTATGAAGGTTTTCTTGAAGAGGCTAGATAAACTTATTCATACCTAAGAACAAAAGGGATGCAGCAGCAGAAAAAGTTCCTTCAGAGTTATAAGTCCCCCTATTTCCTATGAGCCAGGCATGTCCTTTTCTTTCTTTCTTTTTTTTACTTATTTTCACAAGTAAATCAAAACTGAAGAAGCAGAAAGTAGCCCAATAGTTTGTAATAATTTCCCAAGAAAACTTCATTAACATAATTATACAGTCTGAATTTCACTTTAGCTGTGCATTTAATTTATTAAAGTGCTGCCTTATAGATTGATTTCAGTGAATTATGAATGTAAATCTACCTCTTCAATAATCACCTTTCAGCTGGCCAGAACAGTGCCTCTGCATGTTTTGACATCAACATAATATTGTTTCTGCATTTAATGATTTGAAAATGCAAGATGTATTCAACCCATAGTCACATTCCCTAAGCACAACGTGAAACTGGGAGGATAAGGATAATACTGAAAGCATTTCAGCTTTTAAGCAACTGGTTGGTTAGGACCAGTGTTAAACAATGTTTCCTAAACCACATGTTAAAAACTTGCCTCTGGTGTGTTCTCTACTGTTACCCCCTCTCCAAAAGCTCTGCTGCAGGCAGTTCACTCTCCCTGACCACTTGCATGCAAGAAATAGACATCTGGATGTCTCACAGGTCTTGTAGGCTACCAAAAAACCCCAAATATTCCTCAAAGGGAGCACTAGAAATTTGGAAACACCCTGTGAGCCTGTTTCTGCAAGGAATCCACACTGGCTGTCAGAGGCTGAGGGACCTGCCTACAAGGACAAATATTATGCATCTCCAGCAGTGGTGTTATGCAGGCAGTCCTTCACAACCTGGCCCTTAGGGATCTTCCTATAGCTCCAACACCACTTAGGGCCAAGGTATCTTCAACCAAATGGCAAAACCTAGGAGTTAACTTGGCACTTTCTGGCCACAATTTTGTTTCCTCAATTGCAGTTCAGTTTAATATCCTTTGGATGATCTGATAAAAATCCAGACTGAATTTAGTGAACTGACCATTTTTCACACCACAAAAAATGAGTCAGATATTGACTTAATGGATTTGGAGAAGGCTTGGATGAGTCATCCTTCTCCCAGCTAATTGATATTGCTAGGACATGCTAAATGTATCCCTAAATAGCAAAATAATTTATAGAATGTGCTTTTCTGGCTGTTAATTGTGCAGCTGGATAACGCATTTAAAAGCTCATCCAATTTGCTTGAAATCACTAGAAGGTTTTCCACTGACTCAGAGGAAGTTGAAGTAGCTTTTGAGGGACCATTGTCAAAGGCAAGAGGTGATTTGACTGTATAAAAAACTTCAGTATCTTATTACTATAAGTGTGTCATATCCTTAGAGTTTTTCCAAAGCCCCAAGGACAGAAGAAACCCTCCTTTTTCATCTTTCTACATTTTGAAGGAGGAGATAAATTTACTGTTTAGTTTGATGTTTTTTCTTAAGGGCTCTGACCTTTTCCAATAGCCTTAAAACATTTAATGCATACAAACTGAGGGCCACAAAGCAGTTGACAGTTTAACAGTTTGAATAAGAGCTCCTTTGGCTCCTAAGACTTACATGCTATTATCTGCTCTTGATGTATGTCTTCAAAAGTGCATATGTTACAAATATTTACTATAAGCTTTGTTGTGATAGCGTCATGTTTCTTTTCTCTGATGTTTAAACTCTTTGGCCACTGAAACTAGCAATAAATATTATAAATTGGGGTGAAAAAATACAAAATAATTTGTCAAAATTTGCAGAAGCAATTAAGTAACTTGATTGTTTGTTACTATTGGCATGCAGCATTCATCTTTGAGAAATCAAGACTAGTGTCTTCTCTAGTGCTATTTAAGACCAACATTCTTAATGCCACTAATAATACACTGTATTAAATATGTCCTACTCTCATACTGGGAAGCCAGGAGAAGAGATGCATTCAAGCACTGTTAAAAAATACAAAGCTACTGAGGAAACAAGTTAATTTACGTTGTGCAGAGAAAATAAAATATTTTGTGATATCTTATCCTGTGAAAATAGTTCAGTTTTGAAAAGACCTGTAAAAGAAATATTCCAAAAGGGAGAAGTAATTTTGTATTTATAATACAATATTTATAATATAAGCTCTGGCCTTTGTTATAGCAGTCAAGAGTTGAGCTAAAAAGATCAGAAGAAAAAATAGATATGACTTACTTTCCTTTTAATGTTTAGCATTTGATTTCTCCTTTTAAATTTGAAGGTCACTAGACTTGAGTTCTGATAAACTGCCAAAGGAGGCAGATTCCAGAGGCAGTCCTCTGAATGGCACGCTCAAACTGAGACACAGACATGAGTTTTCTTCCAGCTTATCTCAGCTGCAATAACAGGGTTGTGGTCTATCCAGAGCTTTAAAGGTCATGAAAACACCTTGAATTGTACTAAGAATGTCAACATGAAGATTTGCCTCAGGGTAAAACATTTAATTGTCTGTGTAATGGGAAATCATCCATCATTCTACCCATAATATAGTTTACAGTGTGAAAGTTAGAAAACAGCTGATTGATTTTCAGTAACAAAAAGTTAGGAAGACATGGTCACAAGGTCCATTCTCAGATTATATCAAATGATTATTAGCCTAAGAGAATGCAGCAGCAGCAATGTGTACAGTATATCCCATGTTTCTCAGGAGGGAATAGACTACAAAAGCAGCCAAGAGAGCAAGGGACTGGACTCACTTGTGAGTTCCTTGTTCTCCAGCTCATGACAGATCTTGTCAGAACTGCTTATCTTTTCAAAATCAGACCAAGAAAATATACAGCCTTGGATTTAAATAAAGATATTAAGTAAATTTTCTACATAACATCTTCAAGAAGTATTATTTCACTGACTTACAAAATAAGGAACTGAAATTCAGAAGTTGTGTAGTTACCTAGCTCCTTAACAAGTCTGTTCTTCTGTACAGAATGTAGTTGGGTAGTTTCAGTCAAAATTTTAGTCCGTTTTATTCAAGGGTCTATCAACAACTCAACATGCCTGTTCAGATGAGCAAATTTCATATGATTGTCTATACACAGTATGAAATTAAGACAGTGAGAAGTTAGGTTCATCTGCTTCTTTATATCTTCACTTGACTCTACTAAAACAACATAAGCTCTTCACAGTTGTCTCCAGCACCATTCAAAGGTCAGTGACTCACCTTTCTGTGGTGACTCAATATAGACTACAATTAAAATGAAGAAAGAAAGAAAGAAGGAGCTGAAGCAGTAAGTGGAATAATTGCTTAATATCATCATGCTACATCACTGAAAGAATACATACTATTGAATTGAACCCATTCATCTTTCGAGGGATGGGTATTACTGTAGGAAGTGCTAGTCCTGACAAATGCTTGAAGAATGATTTGAGCAATTAATTAGACAAACAGGGAAAAAAGCCAAGTAAAATTGAGAAGACAGTTTCCAGTCCAGTTTCCTAAGAAAATTCAAATATAAGCTAAAATTTAAGCAAATAAAACAAATTTGTGAAAGTGCAATGATGTCTTTGTTCCTTTTATCACACTTGATATGTGATATAACTGCATGTCAAATAGTCTAAGCAATCCTTTTGCAAGCACAGCATGGACTAGAAGCCAGAGACACAGTGAAGACCACAAAAATATTTTTTTTATAGAAGCAGTGTTTGGCTCAGCTTTATCATATGCTCTGTCATAGGAAAACGATGATCTTCTTCAGCTTTTTACAGTGAGCATAGAAAGTAAAGGGGACAAGCAAAACCATTAATATCACTATTTGGAACACTTTCAGTATATCAAAACCAAAGTACTTAGCTTCTGTACCTCAATTACTCTACTATATCTCTGAAGCACTTTATATAGTGTCTCATCTACTAAACCAAGGAGGTACATTTAAAGAGATACTAGTTCGGATTTTTTCCTTCCCTTGGCAAAATGTGCTAGTTAGACAGATTTACACATTCTCATATCTGCATATAATATTAATAGCTTATTCATTATGGAAGACTCTAGGAAATTTAGGAATTATTACCTTCATTTTACAGATACAGTTATTGTATGAGGGAGGCTCTATCAAGCTGGGTGTGAACAGCTTCCCGAGTGAATAGGAGCTGTAGTTTAGTTTGCACAGCACTTCTGAGATTTCAGCCATAAACAATTTATCAGTGACATAGGACAAATCAACTACAAAACTTGGATTAGTAACCCTTAAGTAAAGCAGAACACTGAAAAATAAAACTTGAGAACCACATGGCAGTTTTATTTATTCATGGTCTTTATTTCTTGCTATTTGAAAGCATTTGAGTGAAAGGATTACTGCTTACATAAATGTTTTAATAAAAAAGGCCTGCTGTTAAGTAAAAATATGCATACTACCACCAGAAACACACTGTCCCTATGGCAATAAGAGTTTTCATCATGCTTTAGCTGCAAAACTTCTTTTCTTTATTAATTAGTAAGCAGGAAAATGACATGAGATTTTAGGTGACTGACAGTTCACAATGATGTGTCAATAGGAAACACTGAATAGACAAATGAAAGCCCTTCACCTCCTCCTTCTCAGCCACACTTCCCCTTAGACTGACAGTTCTGAAATCATTACAATATTTGTAAGTGATTTGGGAAAAGAAAGTCTGTTTAGTTTGATACTAAATGACAGTATGGCCAGTTTTTCCAAATTATTGCTCACATCGGGTCGTGGTACCTCCCACTAGAAACTTAACTCAAAATACCAAGAATCTTATTGCAAAGCAGGAGTGAACTCTTTTTATGAGCATGATTGCTCATAAAACACAAGGCCTGTACTCAGTTGTTGCCTTGACCTTTAGCTATATTTACTTAAAACTTGGTAAAACTTTCTGCAAATATTTTTAAAAGTGTTGTTTTCCCAAAAATTTGAACATCTATTAATTTCCTATATTTGTTCCTACTGAGGTTTTCCTGACATCTCAAGCCAAGTCTAGAAGACTAGACACATTTCTTTTTTTACACAAGTTCATAGTAACAAATAATATATTATTTTACTGCTTTGAGTAAGGTTTTGAGCTAGCAAGCCACATGTATTTCCTTTGTTAACTCTATTGTTGAAATTGCCTCAACACCCTCAAACAAAACATGTCATTTCAATGCTTTACATCCCCTAAAAAGGGGAAAAATGAGAAAGAAACAGGTCTTTGTAGGAGACATACTACTGTTTGCACAATCATGAAATTAATTTAGAAGTTCTCCCATGACAAAAATGTCATTTCCAACAGCATATTTTCCAAAAGATGGCAGTTATTAAAGGTTTTAATGACACTGTACACAGCTCTCAGGTATACAAAATGTTGGATTTCCTAATTCTGAAAATTAAGCCCTATGGTGACAAACATTTTATCTAGAGAATGGAAGAAAATTAGAGAAAATGTGTGCATCTGTATGGAAATAGTTTTCAGTTTCATGCAATGCTAACCAATTTATAGTTAATAATTTAAACAACTAAAACCAATGACATAATACAGAAGGTTTTATTATATCATGGGGTTTTTTTACTGAGAACTAACAGTGCACCACTGAAGCAACTGCAAAAATACTGAAAATAGCAGCTGTTAGAAAAATAAATGCAGGTGTTTACATCTTGTGAAAATATATAAGCGTTAAGATAATTTTAAATGCCATAACTTACTCTTTAGAAATAAAACTAAGTATTCATGCATTCTTCATGAATTTTGAGAATAAAGCTGTTATTTAATAGCATTTTCCTTTGCTTTGCTGTCTTGAAAAAGAAAAAAAAAGGAGTTGCAAACCTGACATTTTAAGAATAAGGTATTAAAGTCGAATGAAAAAACGATGCACAAAGAATGGCTGTGCAAGATGATTTGCACCAAAGAAGGAAAACATTTTGTAAAGGCTGGGTCATTACATCTGTTACTGTACCTCCTCAGTCTTTACAATGACCCTTTACATTTGTCAGTGACACTACAGATCTTAATCCAGGATAGCAATTAATTTCTAAGTGGGAAGAACAGAAACCAAAGATGAAGAAGGGATGATGTAATAATAGTATTATATACTTAGCAAATAAATCTATTTATTGAGTAGAACAAATTATAGAGCTCTGATATACTGTTAGCATTTTGAGTTGATGGATTTCTTTATTTATAGTACTGTCCTGGCTGTTGCAGTCACACTATTAGGTCTCTAATTATTCTATGTAATACATTTAATGCTGTTTTAACCCTTCTATGACAGTTCATACTACTTCATTTTCATCAAAAACTATTACCTTCGGAGACATAATTACTGCTAGTTCATCACCAATATATTCCTCCTTTCTTACCAGTTTGAATATTCAGAAATTTAGCAAGTTAAATAAATTACAATAATTTCAAATAAAGTCTGATTTCAGGCCTCAGAATCAGGAACATTTCCTACTCCCCACTAGCAATGACTACTGATTTAAACATATATTTTCAACAGAAAATCATAATGTACAAGAAGGTGGCCTCATGGATACAGAGAATGAAAACCTACTCTGTAGCATTCAAAATTCATGTCCACAGCTGAAATCATAAATACTCTGCTTGATAATTTCAAACTACAGCTTTCTCTGTGAATTTTCTCTCTCAGGGTCCTCATTATTGTTACTCCTAAACTGCAGGACATGGGAACACTTGCCAGTTGCTGAGTTCAGACACATACTGAAATGTGTCATTACTGCATCCTATCAGAGGACAACACTCCATACTCATTTTCCTGCCTTTTTTTGTTTCAGTTGGAAAGAAGCTGCAGACTCCAGCAAGGATGGACTTGTGGTGCATCCTCTAGAAGCAAGACTGCTTGATGCATTACAGAACACACCTACCTCACATCTTTTTCAGGCTGAAAGTCAGGTGATGGTGAAGGTCACTGCAAAATTTCTCTTAACTTCAGTAGCAGTAGATAAGACCTTTTTTTGGGACAGCTTGCCAATTTTCTTTGGATAAGCTTATTCAGTGGAGTGCTCTCATACTACTAGCAATATATGTGTACACACATCCTTACTTTAATTAGTACCACACCAGGGAACATAATGTTTTTTATGGTCCTCACTATGTGGATGAGGCAGAGTCCCTCACTAGTGAGACGTGCTGTGGCTACTACTTGTGTTTAGAAAATGTTCATGATCTGTATGGGTGGATGCTAACCCAGGCAGGCTTGTAGTTGAAGAGCTCCCAGACAAAGCCAGATGAAACAAACCCAGTTCTTTGCCCTCAGAGGTAGAAAGTGCAAAGAAACAAGCAAAGAACAACTGCCTCTGCAAAATGTGGAATTTTTCAAACCCCATGTCTCCCAGGGCCTCTTCCAGAAGCAGGACTGATTTGCTGGATGCATGGCTGTTCCTGGAGAAAGTGATGACAAAAGCTTTCCTGTGAAGCTGTGGTGGAGCATTTGCTTTCCCAAGGCTTACTGTAAACATGGTTAAAGAGCTCCGTCTTCTGAGATGGAATGTAGCATAAGGTAAAGAGATTTTGTCTTCCCTACTAATTTTTGGGACACTTTGGGTGCTGTTCCCTCTTTGGACTTTATGAAAGCCCTATCAGAAAAATAGAAGACAAAGGTCTATCACTTAGCTAAGAGCTGACAAAACTCCACATACTTTGTTTTACTTTCTAAGGAAGCAATGAAAAATTAAGACATTTTCTTAAGATTCAGAAGATGACTCTCCTCAGTTAAAAATAAAGTCATAAGTTCAGCTTGCTCCTCAAACTGTTTTTCTTCTCTGTATCCACTACATCTTACTCACATTCAGTTTGAACTCCCTTGTTTCTTCCAGGCAAAAGTTTAGATAAAATAATAGGACAGCTGGGACACAGCAGGGAAGAAAGTGAGAGACAGGGCTGACTGTGTTACCAGTTGAGTTCTGTTCTTGCTCTTCAGACTGACATTCATAATCTTGGCTATGTCACAGCCTTTCTGTATCTCAGTTCCTATGCTTTCAAATAGACATGATTATAAACATTTCAGGGCTGCTGTGGTGGATTTTACACCAAAATATGTCTGAGAACAAGTCTAAGGGCACAAATCACTCTATATAAACAAAGTATTGAACACTAAGAGCCCTCTAAAAGAAAGAATGAAAAATTTGTATATATTATCAAATGTTAGACCAAGAACATTCTAAGTATCATTGCAAATGTAATGACTTATCTGTTGTGTCACTATAATATCATGTTCAATAGAACTAGTGTTTAAGGTGCTGCTGTTCTTATATACTGGACACAGATGCCCAAAACAGCTATAGTCTGCAATGAGAAACCTTTAAAATAAATTAACTATTGCAATGTCAGCTTTCTAGAAAAAATATCAGATAAAACATGCATTTCCTCAGGTATACTCTAAAGACTACACACATATCCAACCAAAGTCCTTTCTAAGAATTATTTAACAAAACACCAGTTCATTACTCATTGCAAGCTGCTCTTTATACCTTCTTCAACTTTGCTTTCACAACGTTTACAAATCAGCCAAAACCACCAGGCTGTCCTGCATTCATCTCCCTCTAATTCCATGAACAGGGGTTTTTTTCTAAATATCCATTGCCAAGTAATTATGAAAGGTAACTCCTACTTCAGTTTGGAAAACACATGTAAATAGAATTTATATGTAGGTTGGGGAGCTGGAGACAATGCCATTCTGCTTCACTTCTGCATCTCAACCTGCCCTAACCCTACTGCTTGAGGTCGTTCAAATCTGTAAGCTGTTCTGTGTAAGGACGGAACTTTTGCAAGGGTCTTGAGAAACATTTAGGATGGTGCTATTAGATGACTTGTACAACTTAAGTCATAACTGACATAATTCTGATGAGAATAACATTCCATACATTTTTAACAAAATATTCTGATTTCTCCTGGTTTCTGCAACTTATTATGGGTGCCTGCAGCTAATACATTTTGTTGTCTTTCACAGAAAGTTAGAATGTATAAACATTTAAAATACTTCAGTCTCTGTATAGGAAAACAAAAATAAAATAGGAAAAAACATTTAATAATCTTTCAAACAGTTTAATAAACACAGATTGTAGATGAAAAGTGGAAGCTAGAATTTAATTAAACATATGTTTAATTCAGTTTTCTTCTGATAATATTTAAATGAAATAGTTCATAGTCTTTAGTGTAACACTTGAATATTAACTTAATTGAATATAAATTTAATATAGTGAATGCAACCAAAACACAGCTTATCAGAAAGTTCCATGATAAGGTTAACACTTCTAAGAAGACAAACTGAATCATTTATACTGTTGTTTCAATAGTGCTGAAATGTGGGGTTTTTTTAATTAAATAAAATTTCATTTAAGCTGTACTTTATATTTGCTTATATTTTATATATTTAGTTATTCAATTAATAACTACAGATTTCTTACAAAATGCTAAACTCACTCAGTTTAGCAAGCCTTCTGGCTTGTCTGGAACTCCTGAAATTGGCTTTAGAGGTATTTTTCCAATTGAAGCCTTGGGACCTTATCTTTGCATTAGCTGTGACTTAAGGGGATAACAAGATAATAAAGCAAAAGTATGGAGAGGTATAATAGAGATGTCCTTAACAAGAAAGTACAGTAACTTATCATTAAAATCAAGGATATTCTAGCACAGAGTTAGCTATTTCATTAGTGAGTGTGAAGGAGTTTCAAAGAAAAGAAGTTAATTGATAGAAGTGTGTAATAATGGTCCAGCTAAAAAGAAAAATGAAACAATGATCACACATATAAATGACTCAACCTGGTTCCCCTGGTTCTCTGTACTATAAATGTAAGTCACATGAACAATTCATTGGAGCTGGTTTGCACACAGTCTCAATAGTCTGAGGTTTTGTACTGAAAAGTCTGGAATTATGGAATCTCCAGATTCTTATAGTCACTTGACTCTACTCAATGATGAACACTGAGCAAACCAACAATGATCTAACAAGTGAAGTTTAAGTTTGTAATATAAAAGTTTCAAAGAACAGCCAAAAATTTGGAACAATGACAGATCCAAAGTATTTTGAAGATTCACAGTTATCTGGTAAAACATCCTTAAAATTAAGGATAGAAAATGAGTATTTAAAAAAGAAACAAACAAACAAAAAGTGCAACATTTTGCCCGCTGTTAGTGTAATACTTAGCTTGATTGCTTTTCCAGCCAGATCATCTAAATATCTTCATTTGCTTTGGATTATAAACTAAAAATGAAAGAGACAATTCTAGCTAGTGATATAGTTCAAGCATTAAGGCAATATGACACTGGGTATATTATAAATACTTACATTAAATATGTCATTACCATTATATCAAACTGTCTTATGCCAAGAAAGGCTGAATTCTCTGAAAACTGTTTCTGATGACTCAGCAGGTGATAACAGCTGAATTACATGAAACATCATTCTTAGGGGATATAAAAATCCGTATTTTTTCCGTTATTTCAGCCTCCATTGGCCCAGGAAGTAACACACTGGACTCTCTGCTAGAAGTCTAGTCTAGTTCTATGCTAAAAATTAATTTGGCTCACTATATCTGGGGCTTAAACTTCAGCCACTTAGTGAATGATTCATGATATCACTAATCATTTCTTCTATGAAATGGCAAACTACATTTTAAAAAAAATATGACATGAGATGCTAATTTCTTATGAGGTTGAGAAGAAAAATGTTCTGAGAACTTGGCAAATTTCCTATGATTCCTCTTTTACATAAAATTTGGAGTTGTCTGTCTAGGCATTACAACTGGCAAATACTGTACTTAATTAATTTGACAGTACCTGTTTTGGCAACATTCTTTCCAAATAAGCAAAAACTTCCTTCACATTTCAGAAACATGCACAATGCAGCCTTGTGATAAGAATATTGCATCCTTTTCTCTTCTATTCTGGTTTGTCCCTGCAGGACAAGCACAGAAGTCTGAAAAACTCTGCTTCTTTCTCCAAGTGCTATATTTTCATGCTTTATATCACCACAGGGAGACAGAAGTTATTTTTACCCATAATAGCAGACCGATAATGTGGCTAAAGAAATAATATTTGACCTTTTCTAACTACTAAAAGGTTCTTGGAAAAAATGATAATTATTTTATTTGTAGTGTATACTCATTAAGGTAGTTTAGTGATACTGTAGTAAGTATTACAAGGATGTTTAAGATATTTCATTACTCAGAAACAACATTCAGCACAACACTATATAACAACTTTACTGCTTTATCCTAGCTGTAACTGAAAAAAGCAAAACTCAGATGTTTCTTCAAGTACAGAGAAAAAAGGATGACTTAAGACTTCTTGGCTCAGTTATCAAGCATAATGACTTCATTTTTAGTGCCTGTTAGTCTGTTTAAGCCTGGCGTCACAGGGCAAAGCATAATGGCAAGCATGGATTAAAATTCCAGAAATAAAGAAGTTACTTATTACTACTCACATCAATCCTGAGTATCATATTCAAAAGAAAATTGTTGTGTACATACTCTTATTAAACAGTTATTCAGCTAATGTATTTATATGGCAAAACAACAAAGATAGTACACTGTGGATGGTAGATGTAAATGGAAAGTCACCAAATGTATTCAGCTTTCTATCATTTATAAACGCGTGGGAAAAATAACAACCAGTCACTGTGAAAGTCCCTGGTAGGATTGCATTTCCATGTAATACTTTCTCATAAAAACATGAATATTAATACATTGAGCAAAAGTATATTATTAAACAATTGGACTTGAAGAATAAACAAAAAAATAACATTTTAGATAAGAAAAGCTTTATTTCAACCATTTCTAATCTACTTCTCACAAGAAGATATAGATAGGTGATAGATATTTTGAAGAAAGCAACATTTCTCATTCATGTTTTGATCAGCAGGCCCATCAATTATAATAAAAATTAGAAAGGTGAGAATGTAAAACTCAGGCTGAGAAATACTAAAGCAATAAATGAACATAAAAAGGGGTAGCAGCAGCAGCTAAAGATCTGTCAGAGGTTTTCCATTACAGCAGCAATGTAACTAACTGATTATAATTAGGAAGACATTTGGAAGACTCTAGAAAGACTTGAGAAAGTGTGGAAAAAACTGAAACTAAAAACATAGATGAAACAGACAGGAAGTAAGAAAGTGAAGGAAAGATACTGCATGTCTAAATGATGGTAGTGATAAATAAACCCATATGAGTGACAAACAGGATATGAAAGAAATAAAATTAATGTTTTTATCTCATCTATTTTTTCTTTAGTGGCCAAGCAGTAAAGACAAAAATAAATGAACTACTATGAGAACTCCTGTTTTCTTAAGTATAACTTTCTTTTATTCTAGCTTACTGAAAACCTATTTAATTTAAAGTAAGTATGAAGAAAAGGGAAAAGCTGTTAGTCTAAAGCCAGTTCTGAAGTCTAAAGCAAGGTTCAATTTGAAGCACATTTTTTATGGCCAAGTTCCAAAGAGCAGTCTTATGGGATTTACAATACCACTGTTGACAGGATCTTAAGAATAACAGCATAAGGTAGCTGCCACTATAACTTTTCACACAGAGGTGGCTACAGTAAGTTGTAGGCTACAACTAAAGCTCACTCACTACTGCCTTCTTCTCGACATTGAAAATGTTAAGGACTTGGGGATCTCAAAGGCACTTTTTTTCTGTCTGGTTTAGACCATCCATTTTTTTTTTTTTATTTTGAGAGCTGAAATTTTCCCAGTAGATACAGTTGAGAGGACAGAAAAGGGAAACATGACTGAGTGCTACATACTTCTCTTTTATTTAGCCAAAAAACCTTCTCTAGATCTTTCTGTGTATCTATTCTATAAATAATTTTAATTCTCTTTTTTTTTTTAAAGTAAAAAAAAACCCTACAGCCCCAGCAACATCTGCAGGGAGGTGTTTTGGGGTTTTTTGGTTTTTGTTGTTGTTTTTTTTTAATGTAGAAAATCTAGAAATACCTGCCTGTCTTCTCTTTAGAAACCTGAACTGATAAAAGGTCAAGTGAAATATTGACAACAGAACACATTGAATACCACCAGCTTCTGTCTGAGAAGTACCTTTTCCAGTGGGTGATAGTCATACACATCAAAATCTGAACTCCTATCAGCTGACTACACAAGAATTTAGTAATGCATTATGTAAGCTAAGAAAACATTAGCTGGATATTTCAAGGAGACAACGTTATTCTATTTCTTTGGATACTGACAATGAATCATCACTTCCCTCATATTACATGTTGCTGGATGCATATCTAGTTGATAGCAATCTGAATCTGGAAAGAAAATGCTTCAGGCCATTTAACATAAACCTTGCAACATGAAAAATAGGTCACCCGTAAATTTTCAGTTATGATTTTGGTTTGGCAAGAGACACTACATCAATCTGAATATTGATTTCAGTATTTTATCAGCTTATTATTGTCAAGTAAAACAATGTTATATTTTTCCATGCTCAGTACTGAATTTCCACTTCAGACAGCAGACTTAGGATAAAACATTCCTAGCAAAAGCTAGTCAATGTCACTTCTACATCAAGACAACTCATTAGCCCTGGAGCCCAGAACAACCAAGCAGTCTTGCTGCCCTCAGGATACAGTGTAGAAAACACACTTTGACATAGTTTTCCTGACATGATTTTCCTGCATATCATTAAATAAACATAAACAAAAAATCACTTTCTCTCAGCTCAAGGGTTGGAAGAAAACCCAGAAAACTACAACTGCTAATAGATTTAAATCATCCTAGAGATAGGCAAGATATCAATAGCACTCTAAATTCACAAGGGAATGACCGGGAGGAGGTGAAATCACAGCTTATGGGCTAATACACACTGGTTGTCTACTCCATACTACAATGGGGATGCCGCCTTCAGTCCATCCTATTGTTGTCTATTATAGCTACTCTGATGTTATATTTTTATTGCCTTATTTTTCTTGGACCCTTTGCATAAGAGTGTTTTTTGAATAGCTTTATATTCTACTAGTAATTTTTCCAATGTTTTGGGGTCTGAAGAAAACAGACAAAAAATTCATGTAGACCTAAAAATCAAGTAATGACATCACAGCAAGTTTCCTCTTCAACTGTAAGAATCTACTCAGAAGTAACCAAAATGGGAAAAAAGAAGAGACAAACACTTCACTTAACCTTTTAAGACTATTCACAGTGCATCAAGTGCTTCTTTGTTCACAAAGCCAGTATGGAGTAAAAGATAGCATAACTGAGGAGAAGAACTTTAGGTTATGGCATGTGTCTGTTTGCACATCTCTAGATCTGGGGTTTTGATTAGCAAAGCTTGTTTTCTAAACTTCTGAGTCATTTACAGGGTGTGCAACATATCAGTCTATAAAAACAGACAGACCCATGGATAAAAACACTGCTGATAAAAACTTCACAGGTTTCATTCACTACTACCATAGTATCTATTGCAAGATAGCAGACAAAATTTCAGCTCACCAAAAGAGAAGCCACAGACTTACATATCAAATCCAAAGGGATTTTTTATCTGACAAACAAAAAATGGCTACATAAATCAAACAAACCTAAATTTTCTCTGACCTGCCAAACATGTTTTTGGACAAATGTCTACGTTTTATTGTTCCATAAAACAGTTTCAGCAATTCACATTTTCTCCTTGTTTATACTGTTATACATAACTGAATACATACATAAAGAAACTTCTCCTCTTCAGACAGAATAGTTGAATGGAGCTTCTGCCGTGTCAGTTTAATTGCCCATACTTGTAAATGTTGTACACCTTGTTAGTCAAGACAGGTGTAGCAAGCTACCTGCTTTGTCAATAGGTTTAATGTAACAGGCATTTGATTACTTTCTCCTCTGGCATCCTTCACCCACAAGGGATGGCAAGAGTTATTTCATTTCAATTATAAAACAGAGCAGCTACTTAGTGGTCTTTCACCTGGAAAAGGATCAAGAATGTAAGTGTTAATTAATCAAACTTCCAAAAGTCTTGACCACTTTTGGCTTGCTCTCCAACACTGGAAGATTCAAAAGTTCTTCCAGAAGAATCTG
The DNA here is from genome assembly GCA_013399015.1 of Galbula dea. Lineage (NCBI taxonomy): Eukaryota > Metazoa > Chordata > Aves > Piciformes > Galbulidae > Galbula > Galbula dea. The sequence continues at coordinate 4,537,189 of VWZX01004365.1, read as the reverse complement.
CAAGCCTCAGGGTCCACAATTACTTCATTTTTTTTGAAAATTATGTCCAATCTACTAGCAATTAGAAGGTGACTGTTGAAGTCCCTAGGAAAGTGAGAGGCAAGGATAGCTTTATAGGCTTCTGCTCCATGTCTTTTGTCCATTTTTTTGGTAGTATACTAGGTCTTTGCAGTTTCCTAATAAAAAAAAAAAAAAGAAAATCAATCCTCACAACACAGAGCATCCCTAGGATCTGTGCACTAAATTGGCTGTTAGGTGCATTGATCTCATGCTTGCTTGACCAGTCACTTCTCTTAGTACCACAGAAGACATAACAATAGACGGTCAGGAATCTCATAAAAACTATGGTGCGTTCTCCTTATTACTAAGGGTTGTAATCCCTTAGCACAGCATTGCCTTTACTAGTAACAGGCCATAAACACTGTACAGAGTTTGTAAAGCCTCATGACTAGGGCTTGTCAGTCCTCCTATGTGAGCTTTTCTTGACCTGTCTGCAGCTTCATTTCACTTGGTTTGGATTCTGTAATTTATCAGGTGCCCAGGGCTAGTTTTTCCTACTTTTGTTTATCTTCATGTGATACTACTACAGTTTTTTATAGAGGGCAGGAACAAGCAGTTACTTGCTGGAGAACAAGATACCTATGACTAACATGATGACTTAGTGTAGGGAGACAGCCCTGTGACAGTGAAGATGCAGAAAGGTGTAAAAAGAGTGTTACCAAAGCTATAAAAAAATAACCCAAACTGGATCTTTGACAAGGAAGAAGCAAAAAAAAA
>VWZX01004365.1:4255994-4536404 GCA_013399015.1 Galbula dea | reverse complement strand
AAAAAAAAAAAATCTCAACATCACCATCATACTCATGACAGTAAAGGACTCCAGATACTGAGGACTCCCTAACACACACATCCCTTCTTAGCACCAGCATGAAACTAAGGCGTGCATTTAACAATTTTAACTGCATAATATTTTTCCTCTTCCTGTAACAGTTACATCTGGAATAATAATGATTAAAATTAAGATTTCAATTATTCTAACAATAAATTCCTGTCTTTACTTACATACATAGCCCATAAACAAGAAATATAAGAGGATGAAATCTTGGCTTTATGGAAAACCATGTAAAAAGCTATTTTCCCACTGGCTTTATTAGATTCAGAATTTCAATGTATGTCCTTGTGTATTTTTATTAAATTTGAAATTATTTGGACAATTTCACTGCTTTTAAGAATCTTATCATTCATGGATTTAAGAATAAGAATTTTGTTAAAAGAATACTTTTCCAGAAATATTTTGACAATGCTTTGTCTTTTTTCCTTTTGAAAACACATTAGTTTCATTAAAACTTTTGACTTGGAAAATGTCTTTTAACAGGGATGAAAATACTGTTCAAAAAGATGGGGGAGGGAACTGGAAGAAATGTAGATTCCAATCTCTCTTGGGAATGACTCTTCAAAAGCAGAGAGAGTCTACAGTGATCAAAACCCCTCAGAGAATACATAGAATATTCATGTTCAAATTTCTGTCTCCAAACTTTTTCTGCTGTGGGACTGGAAAAATGTTTGAAATGCCTAGATTTCACAGGATAAACAAACACTTAACTCGAGAAAAAAAAATAAAAATCAATCCCATAATACACTACTTATAGCACCTTTTATTTTGAGCCTTCATTATAGTGACATTTAGAATAATCTTTATGAAAAGTTCAGCTCCTTTTCTTCGATGAAAAATAGTCTTCTATGTAATCATAAAAAGGTTCCCTTTACATCAATTAGACCAGTTTTAAAAGCAAAGTAAAACCAGTGAGAAGTGTTTTTCTCTTAATGCTTTCTCATTCCCTCCAAACTCCCCACAATTAAAGATAATTCTACTATGTGGCTTGTATCCAGAATGCTAAGAAATAATCTCTAAAAAAGAAAAACTGCTTGGTGAAGCCAATTTCTGAGAAGTTAGGGAATGTCTCTATCAAAACCACGTATTCATGGTTGTTCTTCCACCTTTCTTGTATATTTACTTGAAAACAAGCTCCAGCTTTCATAAAAAGAAGATTTGATATAAAGAAATACAGATGTAATTTAAAGAGAAAGAAACACTGATACTGCCAAGCATCTTCACAGGTCACTGTGCATCAGAACATTGAGACCCACATCACACACCTACACTCCCAGAACCACTGGCGGCAGCAAGTTGTTACAAGACGTCTGTTACTGAGAGGCCTCTTTCCAGAATAGAGATGGTTGTCACTCAGTATGTTTTTTTTCTTTTAAGGCAGAAGTAAAGTTAAAAGTAATTTACTAGCCAAATAATTTACTGTTACATGTTAAATTTTTTCAGGTAAAATGCTTCAAAGCATAATATTTCTTTTAACAGCTTGTTGTAAAACAAAATGAAACCTCAAAACCCAGAAAAAAATCAATGCAAAAAACCCCCAACCCATGAAACTCTGCACAGTCTAAGCAAATTCTGGTAGAAATCCAATGCTGCTAACATGTGCTCATAGTCTGTGTCAGATACAATGTTTGCATATATCTTTACATATCACCATCTGTATTTTGCCTCTTCTACATTTACTGAAGTTTTAGGAATGAAAACCTTGACAGAAAGCTCTGCATTTAAGAACCAAACATATAAAAGAAGCAATAGTAACAAACTTTTAGAAGTAATATAACTTCTACAATGACACTGGAAAGAATTGGTTACTAATTCAACCTGCATGCCTGTTCCTGGCTTCCTCAGAGTGAGCAGCAAGATCTGTGCATTACACCTTTTGTACTACTCTTGTGCATAGTCTGCACTTCCCTGAAAGCTCTGCTGGCAAAAAGGCAGCAAGAACAGCTATGCAATTACAATTTACAGCCCCAGGGCTACAGATAAGCAGTTTGTTAGTAAGGACAAAAGACTGCCTGGATCACACACCTCTGACACTTCAGTTCTTCCTTGGGGTATGCAATAGGATTTTACTTTTTGCCTAATGAGAAATATTGCAGACTATACTGTTCCAAAAGACAGACCTGAATGAAAGCAGCTTTAACATATCTCTAATGGCGGGAGCAGAGGGTTGACTTTTCTCTCTGTCAGTAGATTTACTTAGCAAGAATCATGTGAAGGCCTAAAATGTCATACAAGAGCTGTAGAAGGTAATTTTCAGCTGGGTGCTTACTAAGGAATGCAGATAGGGCTGAGTTGCATGTACAGCCTGCCACATTCTGCTTCTGTTTCCTTTCTGTGGTTTTGAAAACTAAGGCTACTGAATTAAACATTGGCTACTTGTGGGTACGAGCAGCAGCAGTACAATTCTACTTGCTGTGCCTTTTACACCCTTCTCAGGAAAAAAAAATTAAAAATCCATGTAATTAGAGAGTTAATTTTATGAGAGCTATGGAGTATTGCTGTGGACTTTTATTTAAAGGTCATTTATGGTGCAGATTTTTATTGCAACTTAGAAGAACAAAAAAAGTAAAAAGAAAGTGCCTTTTATCACTATCAAAGTGTCAAATAAGTTTGCTTGAAAAAGTATTTGAGTGGCACGTAAAGCAAACAGATACAGAAAAACATCTCAGAGCACTAGGCAAAATAATAAATAATTCCTTTCTGTTCTTTTATTTTATTCCCACTTCCAGAAATTTGCTGCTTAAGAGTTTTGCAGAAAATGCTTTCCTCTGTGTTGTAAATAATTGTAATTCTGAAGAAGAAACAAGAGGATTGGGGAAAAAATATTACTGTTGTTTACTTTAGAGTCTGAAGAAATTGCTCCATTATTTCAATTTGTCGCTTTATTTTTTCACATAAGTGTTTTTTATTGAAGTCACTGCTATGTAATTTATAGAAATTAGAGTGATGGCATATCTTTCTATGGTTAATTCTTTTAGCATTTCCTCTTACTGTCAAAGTAATATAAAAACCACAACCTACTGACATTTATGCTAACATCCTATTTAGCATACCATATAGTAAATTTGGTATTATAGATATCTACTGTCTTCTTATTTTTACAGGGGATGACCAATGTCAGAAATTAGATTAGATTTGGCTCTTCCAAAAAAATCAACAAGACTGAGATAATCCTGACTCATATCTACAAGAGGAGAGAAAAATAAGTATCCTTCCATTTTGTGATTTCTAAGTTGGGAGAAAAATAACCGGGCAATTCTGAGGACTGTTAGTGCAGTTAAAGTGATATTCATGTCACATAAGGGCTTTCAGCATCTACGTTTTTCTGCAGAAGTATATATATAGCTACACTTTTGAGATAGGCTGGATCTTTACAATTCAGTTGAAGTCAAGAGGAGATGGGGATTTTGGAAAAGCAAGCTCAAGCCAAATATGCAGTATTCTGAAGTATATCAATGCAATAAAAGCAGCAGCGATACGGTAAGGAATAAAAATAGCTCTTTAATCTCAGAAAGTCAGACAATATACTCCCATCTCAAAACCTCCTTTCAGCAATACATTCCTATATACTAGTTGGCACTACTGTTGACAAGAGTAGTTTTGCATGTTACCACATCCAACCTCAAATATTTACCTCCACATCTACTTAGGTAATTTTTCAGTTTTTCAGGCCATCCCTTCTCACTGAATAACCTGTTTCACTTTTATCTAGTGATTTTTCTCTAACTGAGAATCTTTGGAAGCAATACTGTCACAAAATACAGCTGCCACATATGGAGAAAGACTGTAAAGGGAATCTATTGTTATTTACAAATACCAAGCAAAATTGTGAAAAATCTGACCTCTTCATCCTGTTTGAAATGTACAGATTAATTAGAAAAAAGTTTTTTTCTGCAGAGAATTCACTTTGAAAAGTAAATAAAATCCTCAAATTTTATATACCACAGACATATTTTGTAGGGAAAATATATATATTCTATAATGTTTGTACAGAAAGACATGCTTATAAAGCTAAACAATAAAAATGATAGCAATCACAAGACAGATACTTAAAATTATAAATTATTGGCATTTGAATTGACATTGAAGTTCTGCATGCAGGGGTCTCATATACTGTGATCTATTTTTGCAATATTTAAAATGTTCACATTCAGCTGACATTGTAAATCTTACTGGAAAAATGAAATAAGCTTCTAAGTGGGTGCTAGAATAAAAGGATCATAATTCCTACTGATTCATGTCTTGCAGTCAATTGATTTTAAGAACTGTCCAAGTTACAGAGCTTATGCAGAAGAACATTTCTAAGAGGACTTGGTATGGATGAATACCCAAGTAATCAACAAAGGATGCTCCTATGTCATGTGAGAGAGAAAACTTCTACTTATAAGGCTTGTCTTCTACACTTTTTCTATTTAGATAAAATTTGTGGATATTCAGTATTTGTGATACCTCTTTCTCCTTTGATTTCACAGACATTATGGAACAGGCTTCTCAGAGAGGTGGTGGGCACCACATCCCTGGAAACACTGAAGGTCAGGTTGGACAGAACTGAGCAACTTGATCTACTTGAAGATGTCCCTGTTTATTGCAGGGAGGTTGGACTAGATGACCTTTAAATGTTCCTTCCAACCCAAATCATTCAATGACTCTAAAAGAATCAACTGACAGAGTTATAGCGCTAAACCCAAGGAAGTCCTTTCAAAGGCTAAGTATAACCCAAGAAGCATGTTTCAGGGCTACATTTTCGACTTTGACAGTTAAATTCCAGTCTAATCCAATTCAAACCAAGTTCTTTTACTACAGTCTTAAAGGAAAAAAAACAAAACCAAAAAACTTCACCCCCAACCAACAAAACAAACAAAAAGAAAACCCCCAAAAAAGGAAAAAAAAAATAAATAACTAACTTCACTCCCTGCCCACCCCTCCTACTTCAGTCTGCCTACCTTTGGAAATTCAAAATGTTTAGCACTCTTCTCTCGGCTTGGCAGAATCTAGGTTTAGGCATGCATTTCTCATTTTCATTCTCTAAATTTGTGTCTTCAATAACAATTGTTCACAGCTTGTTTGTTTGGAAGTTACATCTTCTCAAGCTGTTTTATATAATGAGATTCATGCTTGAAAGGCCCTCAAGAGGTCCCTGGTCCAACTTCCTGCCCAAAGCTGTATCACCCCTAGAGTCAGAGACCAGGTTGCCCAGGCTTCGGCCAGCCATGTCTTGAAAACCTCCAAGGATTTAGACTGCAAACACTCAAGAAACAAAATGTAGGTTTCATTATATCACAAAATACAGGTTTGGATATCAAATAGTATGCCAACTAGAGAGAAAATAAAGTGAAAAGTTACATCTCATTAGCCAGGAAGGACATTTATGTAAACGTGAGATTTAACAGAACTAAGTAAATTGTTGGTAAATTTAAGTTCTGGATAAATTAGGCTAATATAATAATTGCTAAATTAATTTTAGGCAAAGTATATAAAAAACTATTATCTACAAAACTGAGGTCCATAGGGTTGGATATGATTTCCAGTGGGATCAACAACTATTTTTGCAGGGCAGATAGACAGAAAATAGCAAACACAGTATTTTTACATCTGCCTTAGTTGGATAGGCATTTTTGCTCAAAATACTGCATTTCTGCTTCCAAAGATTTAAACTTTCGCATTATTTTCATAATTTTCAGACAATGTGTAATAACTTCAGAAATTGTTTCAAATCGTGGTAGATGATCTGAGAAGGAAAGCAAGGCAGCTTTCACTGTGCTGTATGCTGCTGTGGCAAGACTGTATGGGCAATAAAATGCCTTGTTCAGGACATCCTGAACACAACTTATACTTCATTTCCTTTGATAACTATTAACGTTTTCAGATCTCCACTGCCAAAAAACATGTTTCAAATCCCAGTGCCCAAATGTGTTTTTATATTCACTATCAAATAAATAGGAGTATATTTACAACTTCTGTTGGGTCTTGAAAAAGGTACATTTTTAGACACTTCTACTAATGTAGTCTTCTAAACAAATCAGTATATTGGATTTGATGGACTTGAGAGCTAACGCTTTGTTCTTTAGATACATCTTATTTTCATCTGCAAGCAGCAAAAAAACCCTCAAGTAACCAAACAAAAAAATTCCCAAAATATCTAGTAAATACCGGTTTTGTAGTCAGTAATTTTTAAGAGCAACCCTAGCAGGTTTTTTAGCCTAGATACATACTTACAGTGGTCTTAAGTATTGCCAGCTTAGTTTCAAGTTGCCTTATTTATTAAAGAGAATTTGAACACTCTGTAGGAAAGACCCCTAAAAACCCTAGTCCAAACAAAGGAAAGAAAGCCAACCAAATAAACAACTGACTTTTGGAGAATTAAATTTGCAAAACAGAAATACCAGAAGGAACTAATCATCAATCCTTCTGCTCTCCCAGATGTACTGAAAACTAGAAGTCATATCCTAAACTGGTTTCTGCCATTCAACACACACTCTTTTTTCCTTTCAGTTTGGATACCTGCCTTACACTATTCTTTTAAACATATGACTACACTACAGGAATTTGTGTTGTCATCCACTTGCACAATAACATGTTGACTGACTATTCAGTACTCACACCTTGCTACATAGAGATGCGTGTATTCCTCCAGAATTTGGTTTTTTCTAGCATGTTACAAGAAAGAAAAAAAAAAACAACACTTAGAGACATCAGAAAATTCCAAATACTCTAAAAAGAAGAAATAATTTTGTATTAACTTGATTTGTGAATGGGCTCCACACTGCTTCTGCTGCATGAGACAAGAGAAGGCACAAACCACACATTTACCATGGTGTTTTTCATAAGATAGGAACAAAATTGGATGAATGCTAATTTAGTGCATTATAGCATATGCTGCTCAACTCACCAGCTTTTTCAGTAGCATGTAGGAGACCTGATTATTTAATATTTGCATGCTGGGTTATATTTCATTAAAAATTAAGCAAGCAAAAGCAAGTTTCATGAAAATTTCTGTTGTTTACTAACAGGTGGATGGTGCACATATTAAAATGTTAATAAATATTTGAAAGAATATTCAAAACAAATCATTGTTTTCTCAGTAATAATGTATTCTAGTGTAAATTCTTTCCTACATAGGCTATACTTGATAATCTGCTCTGCAGACTAAGAAAACAAAAAGAGAAAGAAAACAGAGCAGGATAAAGCCTTTGGCAGTTGTTAGAAGATGCCAACACATATGCCTAAGCATTTTATGAACTTTTTAGTTTTTAAAGGAAATTAAAGCAAAACAGCATATGTCTATGCATTAATATCTTGTATATGCAGGAAATAAGATTAATTCAAAATTCAGGACTGGTGATGTGTTGTGTTAACACCTCTATTTCACAAATAAATGGAGAAATATTATATTACCAATGGCACAATACTGCTTAAACTAAGACACTAACCTTACTCATGTTTGTCCCATTAATGTACAAATTTATTTCTGATGTTTAAAAAAAATCCTCAGACATTCTGCTGAGCTTAATTTATTTTTAAATGCAGAATTTTTTCCCTTTTCAGAATTTCCCTAGGAAATGTAGCTGAGGCACTGAGTGTGATCTAAAAACTGGGTTCTTTTTGTTATTTCTCCCTCAGAGAAATTTGCAGCATGAGGATTACCCTTATAATGGGACAATTGTTGCCATGTCCTGAAACATTTGCCATTAATGTTAAGCCACACAATTTTGGCCCTAAAAATAACCATCACAAAGTCCCTAGGGAGGTAGAAATAGGCAACTAATATGGAAATACAGATTCTTTTTTAAGTGCCAGTACTGACTTTGGTCTCTGCTGTGCTGTCAGCATTTGGGACAGCTGGAAAAGAGAGCCACTACCTCTATATTTCCACTAGGATCACTTGCAATCTGACCTCCAAAATACATTTTCAATTTCTTCAGTTGCATTTTTAATTTTATTTCTAACACTCTTACAAAAACTGCTTTTTCATTTAAGTGCCCCCCTAACTCTGCATCTTACCACTACTCTTCATTTTTGATACAGGATATCTCAATTAGAACAACATTTAAGGTTTTTAACATAACCTGTTGCAGGTCAATGCTGTTATCAGTTTTATGACTTGCATGTTTATATGTCTCTTTAATATGAATTGGATAATGGAATTTATATAAATTCACTTATAAACTGAAGCTTGGGGAAAAAAGCAAGTAAACAAAAAAACCCCAAAAAATCCAGAAGATTTCTCTAGTGTAATCCAACAACAAACACCATCTGTTATTCTTCTCAGCTGAGAATGATGAAACATTCCTGAAAGTTCATGACTGTACAATGTCCACTGATAATTATATAAAGAAAATTTCATGTGATATATATTATAGGAGTACTTTAAGAATATCATTAGTACCAAAGGAAAAAAAAGTCAACCATGCCAAATTAATCTCATCAGAAATACCTCTAATTTGAAAAAACTACTACACTACTGTCTTTAAGTTATTTTTTAAAAATCCAAAACCCCTCTATTTTTTCTGAATGTATTTCTATATCCAGGTCCCCTGTTACTACAAATAAGGTAAATTTCCATTCAGGTATAGTCTTGGCATGCTCTTGAATACAAAGTTATGCATTTTTATATGCCTACAACTTCCACAAACATTCATTTTCTGGCACTTGTCTGTGAGCATTCAAATGTATACACATCATATTTGTTTAAAATTTTTCATTTGCTTAAATCATCTACCAAGAATACTTTACCAAATCTGCCCTTTGTCAGACTGCAAACACTTCTGTTAGAGTGGTTCTTTTAAAAAAAAGATATCCAGGAGGGAAGGCTAGGAGATCAAAAACAAAATGTGTATTTTAGTTCCAAAAACTAAGACTAAAGTTATTTTTATGTTTAAAAAATAAAAAGAAAATTATTTTTATTCAGATACCAACTCAGTTATGAACATAACATTGATGCCTTATATATAATGAATCTACTATACCAGCTAAGACCTGTCTTAAACTCACAGAATTCCAGGATGGTTTAGGTTGGAAGAGACCTCCAGAGCTCATCTGGTCTAACTCCCCTGCTCAGGCTGGACCCTAGAGCCAGCTACCCAGGACAATGTCCAGATGCCTTTGGAACATCAACAAGGATGGAGACTCTACAACCCTACTGGGAAACCTGTTCCAGTGCTCAGTCACCCTCATGGTAAAAAAAAAAGTTTCCTGATGTTCATAGGGAGTCTCCTGTGTTTTATTTTGTGTCCACTGCCTTTGACCTCATATTACAGCCCGTTTCTAAATAGCAGTAGCTTCCAGATACACTCCAGCATAAATTAGCCCATTATAACAGAGTAATGCATTCACTCAATGCAAACTATCACCTTTACCCAGAAAGACCAGTGTTGCTTCTTTTCTAAAGTAATAGTGAATTTAGTCTTGGGTATTCTGTAAATTGTTTGGAACACAGGTATCTTGCTCCTCTGCTGACAGAAAAACTTCACTGCCCCTTTATCATTCAATCAACAGAGAAACATACATGAAAATAATTTTAACACCAGAAATAAATGATGTTAAGATTAAATAATCATTGCATACTCAATATACTGTCTAAACCCGCACCCCTAGTTTTATTGCATACAATATAACAAAAGAGTTCATCTCCCTGCAAGCATTATGCTTTACCTCACAAAAGACAAAGGCATTTTGCATCATCTGGGACCTTGCACATCTTCAGTACAGCAAGATCACTGACTTCTCTGGCCTCTGTCGAATAACACCAATAAAATACTGGGTATATTATTATCTCCACTGTAAGCATGGCAGCACCACCTACACCTGTCAAGCAGTTTTGATCAAAACAGTGGTATCCCCACTCCACACATCAGCACAACAGTAAATCTCTTGGCTTGTGGTAACTGCTGCAATCAAAGCTCTGAAGACAACTCCTAATGTGAGTCCCACGTCCCTTGTATATTTAAGACTGAAAGTGACACTTGAAGGGAGCCTGCTTTTCATTCATGGAAGGCCAGGGGTAGATCCTCTGTGGCTGTCCATTCATGAAAACTGACACAAATTGCTTTCATCAGGCAGGAAGTGACTTAACATCTTGTGATGTTGCAGTACTGAAACACAGTTATCTCCTATTCAGTATGATTCCTGTCTGTCTTAAACCACAATTCACATGAATCTCAACAGGTGACAGCATATGTAGATGTTTTATCAGCAGCTGGGTTAGGAAGGCAAAATGAAAACTATTTTAGCAGAAAGCAACAAGAGCTTGTCTTTAATTTTTATCCAAAGCTTAAGGGTAGGAATAGTAGAAGTGATTTTTAACTCAGCTTACATATGCTGAAGGCAGTATCACATGTCACTTGTCTTTAACAAACATTTGTAATTATGATATAACAACATGGAAATCTACAGGCCAGCAAATCACAGGATATTGCCCCAAGAAATTTCTTATAAACCTATAAAAGAATTTTTTTTTAATCAACTCTGAGAAGCTACCACCAATAATAAGGCAGGAATAACAACAACTCTGCTTTTTTAATGGTTGTGTATTTTACTGCTATCCTTTCAGGTATTAGACTTCTGTAAATAAAGGCCTTGCTGAGAGTCTGTTGAGGTCAACAGACATTGACCTACATGTTGATCCTGTTCTAAAGCAGTTTCTAATTTGATTAGAAGGCTTTAAAAATTTAATGCTGATTGCTTGAACCTGTACACATCTGGTTCTGCACAAGAATATGCTCTATAAGAATAGCTATAGCTTTTACAGTAAACATAATTAACTAACCACTTTAAAAATACTGTATTTTGAAGCTTTTGTTGTTTGGTTTTGTTTTTTTTTTTCCCAGAGGCTTTGAATAATTCATGCTCTTCCACAGCTTGAAGCCATCCTTTCCAAAATAAAGTCTACCAAGAGTTAAAGATTGCTGTCACCTTTATAATACATCATACCTTACCTGGGAAACATTCTCATAATATAATTTCACTTCATTATTTCTAAGAAACAGAAAATCACATTCGTTTCAATTAATTAATTAATATTTATGGATGAAAACCTGGAGAACTTGAAATACATTTGTTACAGATTGAAAGATATCTGAGACCATTTGGAGATATCTGATTCAAGCTGTACACTCATTGAAGTTTAACTGTGAAATACTTCAAAAAAAAATTTAGTTGGTCTTAACACGCACTCTGCCAAAACCTAGATCCAAGTATGCCTAAGATATCTTAGCTCTGTCCCATTTATATCAATTAGTATGTCTTTAAGAATAAAGCTTAGCTTTCAGTTATGTGCTAAAGATGACCTGACCTGAAAAATAGTCAAACTATCCTCAAAAGCACAGATGCAACATATCTGGTAGCATAAACAATCCCAGTAATATGTCTTTTAAATAGACTGCAGCCAGCAAACAGTCCTTACTTCTTCTGTGAGGCACCAAAACCTTGTCACAACCTCAACATATCTACGTAGCAGTGCATCCCATACCTAACTGTCACTATTTAACCCCAGCCAAGGCAATTAAGCCCCACCCAGCTGCTCACTCTCCTTGGTGGGATGGGCAAGAGAATCAGAAAGGTAAAACTGAAAAACTCATGGGCTGAGACAAAGACAGTTCAATTGGTAGAGAAAAAGATGCACACACAAGCAAAGCAAAACAATGAATTCATTCACCACTTCCCTTCAGCAGGCAGGCATTCATCCATGTCCAGGAAAGCAGAATTTCATCACGTGTAACAAATATTTGGGAAGAGAACCACCCCAAATGTCTCCCACTTCTTCATTCTTTCCACCAGCCTTGTATGCTGAGCATGACATTACATGGTATGGAATATCTCCTGGGATCAGCTCCCAGTTTCTTGTGCACCCCCAGCATACTCATTGGTGGAGTGCTGCGAGAAACAGAAAAGTCCTTGACTCTGTGTAATCACTGCTCAGCAACAGCTAAAACATTTGTGTTATCAACAGCTTTCAACACAAATCCAAACCAAAGCCCTATACCAAAACCAGCACACTAACATATCCTCTACCAACTGCTCTAAAACAAAACAAAGCTCTGAATATGAAACTGTATTTGCTTTTATAACTGCTTAAGAAACCTGTCAGTTAACTGTGAACAAATCCTGATAAAGTTTATAAGCATACCTATAATCAATTAATTCATTATTACAAGTGAATGTCAAATGTGGTTTAAATACATCCTAATGCAGTAGAAAACTAATCTAGGATTACTTAAATATCTGTAAACTGTGGATAGCAACATTCTTTTCAACTCAGGATATTCATTACATTTCAGTCTGCAGAGGAGAAGGCTCTGAGGGGACCTTATTGTAGCCTTCCACTATCTGAATGGGGTCTACAAGAAAGCTGGTGAGGGACTTTTTAGGAGGTCAGACAGTGATAGAACCAGGGGAAATGAGTGTAAGTTAGAGGAGGGGAGATTTAGGCTGGATATTAGGAAGAAGCTCTTCATTATGAGGGTGGTTAGGCACTGGAACAGGCTGCCCAGGGAGGTTGAGGAAGCCTCATCCATGGAAGCTTTTAAAACAAGGCTTGATGGGGCCCTGGGCAACCTGATCTAGTGGATGGTGTCCCTGCCAGGCAGGGGAGTTGGAACTGGGTGATCTTTGAGGTCCCTTCCGACTCTGACAATCCTATGATCCTATGATTAATGCTCTAGACTTTATGAATGAAAAGATTAATGAAGCATATTGCCTTAGGGTTAGCTGTGAGCCCAGACATTGGGAAATGAGATTGCAGAGAGGGAAAGAGAAATAACTAACTAAATAAATCAGATCAAGTTATAAATTACCTACATATTTTGCCTAGATGTTAAAAAAGGCTTCCTGTTACAATTGTAGTTTTTCTGACTCCAAGACAAACAGAGCAGGCTTACTTTTTCCTCTACTAAAAAAAAAGGTGTAATTTATTTTAAAACTGTTTTTCAACAGTTGGTAAGCATGTGTGTACTAATGTGCATGACCTATTATCTCTAGCATTTATTTGTGGTCTTTGCTTTTAGAAGAATTGTCATTAATTATAGGTGTGGAAGTAATTTGAAATGTCAGTTCAGAATTTTACAGCTTGGAACAGCTCATCCTTCAATAATTAAGTCAATAAAATTAACTTAATTTAATTTAAAGAGTGATGCTTCTTTTTAGACCTTATGGAGTGATTACAATTAGTATTTCATAACTAGTATATTATTGATGCCCATACACCGGATTGCCAGGTGTCATCAAGATACACTGATGACTAGAAGTAATTTGATAAACATTCAGAACTTTTTCATTAATGGCATAGCTCCCAATTATGTATTGAGCTAATGAATGCATTTAAATGTTATGGAGATCAATTTAAAGGACAGCTCAACCTTAATTACTATACCATTTCCCCCCTCTTTGGAAACATTCTAATTATAACTTCAGTAGTTAACACCTTTTAGTATACAAATATCAGGTTCCTCTGTAAATGCAGAACTAAAACATTAATGATCTTTTTTTTTTCTTTTTGCAAATGTGCTAACAGTGCTAAAGAACAAGGGCTCATTTTCCTGTAAAATAAAGACTTCTAGAGGCTGAAGAATGATCTTTTCCCAGTCCTCTCATATTCACATGTAATTTTCTCAAAGACTAACAGGTAAGACAGGGCAGAGAGTGTATCTAAGCAAAACCCTTTCCAGCAATTTTTTTAAGTTTTCCCACTGATCATTAAAAAAATGCTGAGAAAAAGCAGAAGAGTTAGCATCATTGTCTATAAGTAGGGTGTTTGAAAGTATATGCAGAGTGGTGAGGGAACCTTTTGCATCTCTGTTTTAGCATAATTTAATAACTCCAATGTCAAGAAGACAAGGACTGAATGCTTTGAGATCCATGGTTGCATAAAACCACAATGACTTCATGTATGCATTTTGGCCTCAGAATCACCTGTTGCTACCAGTGCTTTTGCAAAAGAGAGAAGTCCTAAACTCAGTGAAACCCCTGAAAACATATTCTTTTGTGAGTACATGCAAATCCAAGGTTTAAGGAAAAGCAGAGCAAAATTGTTATCTCTAAGGGACAGAGATGAATCAGCTACCATATGGTTAATTTATGACTGCAATCTCTTAACTTTGCCATTTTTAAAGGGACAGCTGATGGAAACGCATGCCAGAAAACAGTCCTATAAAAGTTGATTATTCTCTTAGAGCATCCTTTCCTAACTGCAAAACCCATTCTAGCACAGAAGACAGACTTATGAATAATATGAGAGGTTTGCTATCAGATATGCTATAGCTTTACAAAGCAGCTATGGTTTGCACAAATCCCCCAATGCATTTCAAAACTAGGGGGAAGAGAAGTGTGTGATGTCCAAGGACATTATGACATTAAAACCTGCCAAAAATAGTCTGTTGTGCTTCTCAATCTCTTAACATTTCTTACAGCTTTAAAGGTCCTGATGGTATACAGTGAACATTATCTGCATGGAAATAGAGTAAAAGGAATATTAAATGACATGGCTTGAGTGGAGTTTAAAATTTATGAATTGTTAGCTTGTCTAATTCCATAATTCATCTCTCTTCCCTCCCTTATTTGCTTTTTACTATCTAGTTTCTCGTAAAGCTCTCATGCATTTTCAGAAAGTACTTTTATGTTTGTGGTGGGTTTGACTTTTTTTTTTCTGTTGCATATTATTCATGGTGGAGGACAAAGCCAGCTTTGAGAAGAACAAGAGCAAGAGAGTTAGCCATTCCACTCTAGGCAAATAACTGCTGTATGCCTTGTGGCTAAAGGTAGATGTTGTCCCCTAAATAAAGCTCTAAAATCTATCTATTCCTGTCCTTGCACAGCTGAAGCAATACTGTCTGTGGTGAGATACTCTTTTCTGTGCTGAAAATGCAATGTCTGGAAAACAGACAGCTGCAAAAGTGGTACCAAGAACAGGCTAAGGCACCACTAATTTAGCAAGCCATTTGATGTGTCTGACCCTAAATTATGTGTGCATATGACAAGTGTGATCCCACCTGCAAATATATTTATTAGACTATTTGTGCTTCTCATACAACATGGAAGAAAAAAAAGAAAAATGACAGCTGTCCAGTCCTAAGTGTATTTCCTGGGTTCCTCTTAACTGCTGACAAATCTTCTATAGTGTGGTCCTACCTACCATGGTGCAGATTTCTTTAGCTTGATAAGGGGAACATTTCTCTATTTTAGTACATGGAACAGCATCCTCAGAGGCCAATGGAGTATTCTCCATTATCAGCACACATCATTTTTAAGTGCTATTAAATACATATGTGTATTTCCATTTGTATTACATTCATACTAATTCTTCACATTTTTTACAAATCTCTACAAAGTGTCTTCTGAATTCAGAATGAAGAATCTTTTTATGAATCTGAATCCACAAAGCCTTACAGGCTCTAACACAGGGCCTTAAAATGATCCAATTGAAAGCTAATATTTTCATTAAATTTAAATTCATTAACATTCAACAGTTTCACTTTTATAGATGTAAGCCTCTCTAAAAGAACAAAAAAATCCCACCTACAGAATTCAATTCCCTAGTTTCATACAAGCTCTGATCTACTTCCAAATTCTGTAAATTGTTAATGACTCCTGGTTTGATTTTTATTTTTTTCTTGTAAACCAATCTGTGTTTTGGCTTTAATCCAGTGTATAAAATCAAAATGTAATAACAAGCTCCATGAGCAAAATGTCATTCTGTCTAGCAACAGAAGTTGCAGCACCTAACTGTGCTAACTAGATCACTGACAGTTCAACACTGTCAATAAATGGCACTGTCGGTATGAGTAATGTGTATACTTAAGGCTACATGTAATAAGAATAAACTTTCTATTGTTGAAAGTGTATCATTTCAGAATCTTCATAGCAGAAACTTGCTTGATAGCTCAGCAGGCTAGCAGACAAGGAAGCTTGCAGTCAGACTACTTGCAACGACAAGTACAGCTGCTACGTATTTCTAGACTATCATGATAAAACCACAACCTTACTAGAGAAGCAGAAGAGAAAAAAATAAACCAAAGGGACATTAAAAGCAGTTGCCTCAAGCTCAAGTGTGACAGTAAATGTACTGGAGACACTTTAGTGCTTGGCCCAAATAAGCAAGAATGAGTAAAACATGCAGATGCTGAGAATTTATGAACAATTATAATTAAGAAAGTCTGGGTTTGGTATCACATCTTTATCATTAAATCCAAATTAAAAGAAAAAGGAAAAAAACCCACAAAAAATCCCCAAAAATGAGAAACAAACCAATCAACCAAAAGCAGAAAAAACTCCAAACAAACTAACCAACCTTCAAAACCATCACACAAAACAATTTCCCTGAAGTTATTTAAAAAAACACTTTGGGTACCAGGACTATATTCATTCTGATAGTTTAACGTTGCTGATGACGTTCAAATATCAGGCCTGATAATGCTAACTAAAGTTTTGGAAGTCATTTTGTTTTCTTACATGAACCCCACCCGTCTCCCTTGGCTGTTGAGGACATTTGCAGCTACAAAGGGAGTAACATAACACTGCTGCTAGACTGCTTGTCCTTTATCCCGGGGGAGGAGAGCTTGAAAAGACACATCTGGAAGGTGTGACTTACATCTTAAGAAGCAAGAGCGTGAAAATGCCTAGGGAAAAGTTTAATTTATTAGAACAGCTGTCCTAGTTATGCCTCTTTCATGGCTACTAATGTAGCCTTTATACTGATCTCACTCAGCAGACCTTTCACACTGTGGTGGGTTTACCTTGCCTGGCTGTCAAACTTCCACCCAGCTGCTCTCTCACTCCCCCTTCTCAATGGGGCAGGAAGGGAAGAAAATAAGGAAGAGCTCATAGACTGCGATAAAGACTGGGAGCATTTACTGGTTATCACCACAGGCTCAACTTGGAGAAAATTAATTTGAAAACTAAAAATAGATTTGGATAGAAAGAAATGAAGACAAAAAATTAAAACGTTCCCCCCTGTGCTTCCCAGGATCAACTTCAGTCCATCCCTAACTCCCCTGATCACCCTCAACATCCCTATCCCTGAGCAGTGCAGGAGCCATGGAAAATGGAAACTGGGACCCATGAGGATTGGGAGCCACAAGGGTATGAAACACCATATCTCATCAGACTACATACTATATTTGTCTCGCCTTAGTTCCAATATCTGTTTTTAGCAAGAAGATGCTGGATGGATACAGCAATAGCTTAAGACCTACACATATTCAATACTCTTCAATATCTTTATATCCACATACTGCAGGCATACCATCACAATCTACTTGCAATCTTTGGGATGTGAAAAAAGCCCATGGTTGACTTCCTAACTCACACTCAGGTTTTACTTTTGAGAATTTCTGACAGGTAGGACAGGCATTAATAATTCTTTTAGCAACTGCATGGACATCTGGTGCCACCCATGCTTGTTGTACTTGATTAGCCTCCACTTCCAGTCCGCCATGAGCTTTGTCATGGAACCATCTAGTTATAGTCATCAGGTATGTTTTTGGTGAGACAGTTTTTTTCCCCCCTATTGTCCATATTCAATCTTCATCTTTTACTACTTCCCATTTTCTCCCACCATTCTTTTTCTCTGTCACATTTGATTGATATAATTTTCCTAGATGGTTGACACTGGGTCATGAGCTTTCATGTGAAGCAATTGCCATAATTTTCACTGCAGGTTGGTGAGCCATTGCTTTTACTGCTGCATCAGCTAAGACATTCCCTTTGGAGACTACAGTAGTGTCCCTTGTATGGTCTGAACAGTGAACCACAGTGATCTCTAAGAAGCTGGAAACTATTGCATTGCTTCTCAGTAAATTACTGGGAGTTACTGATCTCAAAGGACTTTGACCGAATTGGGTCTTATCACTCAATCCCTTTTGAGAAATTCCCCCAACTCTACAATGATTTTTCATTGCTTCTATCCAAACCTCTTGCATTAGTTGACAGATATTACATTGCTTAGTACATCAGAGCTATACAAAGACAGACTGGTGCTGTGATAGATACCTGAGGTCTTCATATTAAAACTTAGTCCATTTCTAATCTGTTACTTGTTTCAACCATCCAAATAGTTAACCAGCCACAAGTGCTGACATTTCCTTAGGAGGCAATTATTTAGGAAACAGTATTTTCAGTGTTTATACAGCTGTACTGTCCACCAACAATGTGCATCTGTATTAGCAGACATTTTTCAACTCCTGCTTCCTTTGTACATTTTAGTTTGCATTTGAGTCACTTAGCTTGCATTTCTGTTAATTTCTTTGTTATCTTCTCTGTTGGCACTAGCAACACTTCACAATTTATGACAAGCTGTGAATGTCATTAACACTCTATCCCCCTCCCACCTCCAAAGCAATAACGAAGATGATATGCAAATGACTAATTCTATCCTACTGAAATAAATGAGTCTTAACTCTGATTTACATAGCCTGGGAGCAAGTCCCTGGAGAACACTTGACAAATTTTTCCACTTTGATACAGGTACTTGAATCCATGATTTACTTTTTCAGACAGATCTAAATACAGATCACCATTCCAGAATGACTTACCTTGGAGTTTAAGAGGATGTTTCCCCCACCTTTCCAAACAAACACATTCATTAAAAAATTCAAACAAAACTGAAACACATTTCTTCTAGATATTCAAAAATTGTGTTGACATTTATGGAAGTTTAATTTAGAAATACATGTGTTTACATGTGCAAATCACTGGTGCAAGGACATTTGTGAGCCATCAGCATAACTTTGAAAATCTAAGTTTTCTGCACTTTGTTGTTGGTTCAGGAAAAGACTATAATTGTTGGGGGTTTTGTTTGGGATTTGTTTGTTTGTTTTAAGCAAAGTTCATTCTCTACAAGCCTATGACTACTAACATAAAGAAAAGAGTTATTTTTAGTAGTGGCACATACAAACTGCTACTCATGCATCAGACAAATAGAATGGACAATTTCACCCCTTTTTGCATACTAACTTCATTGTGGGATTTATCCACCATAACTTGAGAACAAGAAACGCCATAATCTAAACCCAGAAGGATCAACCCTCAGCCCAGCTTTGACATGATGCCAAATCTCAAGTAAATCAGTTTCTGTTGCCCAGTTAGACCATCACAGGTCAGGAGTCATCTGCCTGACAATACATTAACTCATATATAGATATCTGTAATGCAACCATATTGTATATATAATTAGGGAAGAGAACAGGACTATCATGGGCATGATGCATATAATTTCAGATGAGAATGCTAAAATAGGCTGAGACAAGACTTACTTTGAAGACACGTTCACTGACCATAACAGGAACCAGCATGACTCAGTCAGACTTACACATCCATTGTATAATGTTTCAGCCAGGTAGGACAAAGCAAATCCTGCCTTCCTTCACTCTACTTTCCCAGAAGTTAAACTGCTAAAAAGAGCTATGACTTAATCTGAGACTTGGCAGCATGACAAAGGAATTTCAGGCTCTTTTTCCAGCTCCAAGTCATCTGCCTATCTCTATCCCTCATACCTCACTGTGATGCAGATATAAATTAGTTGTTTCAACTAGCTTACCTGATCTGAAACCAAGGTGTGTTACTCAGATTTTCTTGACTTGCCCAGCAGAATTAAAAAGACAGCAAAATTTTTATAAGCCAAACTGATTGTGTATTTATCATTTGATGAAAGAAATTTCATGTTACTGCACCAACAGTCACCACAATTTCAAGACTCTCCATAACTTTTACCTCTCTGAAAACGACTGCTTTGTCAAAAATGCAAGATAATAGAAGACAGTATGTATTTTTGTATACACCAAATATCTTAATCATCCTGGTAGACAAGAAAGTGAGCATTTGATAAATTCAGACATTTGAATAAATTCTGGAGAAATAAAAGTTTGCCATCACTGGATCTCCAACAGAACTTTTAACTTTACTGAAATATATGTTCTGATGATTGAAGTTCTGTGTTCTGTTTCTATTTGCACATCATTTAATTTAGCCCTTTTGTTTATGCCCCACCTTCTCTACTAGAAAAACCCCTAAGTCTCTAGATAGCAGAGAAAGCAAGAAAGATTGAGTTCTTTTCCTTTCTTAGCTTATTGAACCTACCAATACTGAATCTTTTTTCCCCTCTTGATATTCTTAAGAGCTAGACAGAGAGTCATCTAGGCATACAAGTCTTGTGTATTACCTCTTCTAGGTTACAGTATAGTGTCTATTGATGAATTCCCTTAGAGAAAGGTTTTTATGTTCCAGACTCCAATTTTCATTCTAGAGTTCAATGCATTTCAGTTAGTCTCAAAGCTTCTTATAGTATTTCCATGATATCTGCAGTTCATTACGATCATTTGCACAGGTCTACTACCAGAGGTTTACATCAGTGACTGTAGTGTTATAGAACAGGATCCTGAGTGGAGACTTGCCAACAATGAAAAAAAATGTAGCCTGCTCCTTTAAAGGTGGTGAGGTCAGCACCGTTTATTTCTCTTCCCTAAAGGAGCTTTCCCTATTTTTAGCTTCCCTCATCCCTTTTTCCTGTCTACATGGTGGTATCTCCACTAGTCCCTTCCTGCTTTATTCTCAAACTATAGCATCCAAAACTCCAGGTGCCCATGCCTCACAGTTCATCCCAGCCCTCTGCCTCTTCTACCTTGTGCCCAAGAACCCTGTCCCAGACTCCTTCTTATTCCTAGAAGTTATTTTATTGTTCTTAATTGAGTTTTGTCCTATACCCGAGACAGCCCATCATTGCCTGTACCATCAAGTCTTTATCTAACAGCATCTCTGAGACTAAGGTAAAGATAGTGTCACCCATCTTTAAATAAACACAGTAATGTTTATTCAGAACAGCATAGGAGAGAGTGTGGGCAAGCTCAGAGGGGCTGTTTTCCAGGCAATTCCTAGCTCTTGTAACTGGCAAAAACCTCTCTCCTTCCTGCACCAGATCTTCAGATCATTCTCTGACCAGATCTCCGGGTCTTTGCTTTTTCAGGAGGGAGGAGAAAGAAGGGATATAACTCAAAAAGAAACCGAACAAAAAAATCCAACCAAAAAAACCCCACACCCAAAGAAGCCAAAAGCAAAGCCAACCAATGACACAATCCCTCTCCAAAACACAAACAAAACACCTCCCCCTCCCTGCCCCCACAAAAGAAAATCTGCAGACCTATACCCCAAACCCAAGACACCTCTAAATATTTCAGAATCAGCCATGTTTACCATTGGTGGTAGAGTCTTCAAAGGCCTGTGACAACTAACATTAAATATCTGAGATGATTGTCCCTCAGTTACTTTAGGATTGTATTCTCTGTGGCTATTCTACACCCCCCAGTCTACACTGGATGCAGTCATTAATAAGCCCAACACAGACAATAACATGGAAGAAAGGAAGAAGGAAAAAAAAAAGCAAGAAGCTGTGCTTTTGCAGCATCTGCACTTGACATAATAGTGCTGAAATATTCTGTGCATGCACCTCTGTGCAATAATCACTAGATAATCCGTGTTGCCATCCACAGGAGTCATGCTTCTGAAGAGCTGAAATCACAGTAATGGGAAGATGAAAATGACTCATTCAGACAAAAAAAGGAGTTTATTCTACCCAGAAGGAAAGCAAGCCTCTTCTTCCAGTGCATTTAGAAAATTATTTTGAGAGAAAAAATATGATTTTCTTTACCTTAAGTATATTATTCCAACTCAGGTGATAAACAATCTACACAACAGAGATAAGTGGATAACATCCAGAACGTTACATACTGTATTACCATCTTTATTACACATATAGTCTCAATAGTAACACTTTGAAATGTTGCTATTCAGCTATGAGAAAAAAAGACAATCTATAAGGATAAGCTACTCCTGCCAGGAGTGGGTGTTCAGCTCCACTGACTCCAGGCAAGAGGTACCAGCTGATGCCAGCAAGGACTATGACCGCCAGTCACTATTCTCTATTAGAAGAGTAAGAGTGTAGGATGCAGGACATGCTGCATACTTCTATTTCTGCAAGGGCTTTAGCACAATCGGCAGTGTGTGAAACGTGGCAAAATTGTAACATACTGAAAGGTTGACTGTCCTTTTCCTAACCTACTACTTCAAAGCAACATTCTCTCATCAGCTTATCCTTCTTCTGGCCCTGTGCTTGAGGACTGTCTTCTTTCCCTCCTCTCTACTGTGCATTAGAATAGAGTTCTGTAGCTAAGCAGGCTTCTCCAGAAACCAACTGTAAAGGCTAATTTGATATTCTTCCGAAAATCCATACCTCAGTGAAGTGTTCTTTGAGGTAAATTTGAGGTTCTTTTATGTAGTTTTACTCCTGCTGGTCTTTTACTCTCTTCACCACTTCTTTTCGTACTAAACACTTTAGTTTTAGGTTGCTGGTGAGTGTGCAAGCTATTCCTGTTCATTTAACTCCTTCCTCTGGAAATAAAATATGTCAGGACTCTGACATATTGGAAAGAGGCAATGGTATGTAGGGTTTGTAGCAGGCAACAAGGAGGGTGTTCTCAGTATAAAAATAAAACTACAGTAACAAATAATTCCCAGATGCTTGTGTTGCTGCTAACATGGGTGCATTGTGGCTGCACATCTTTAACTTTTCTCCAAACTTAGATATTTGTGTTTAAGGCCTTGTTCCGGAATCCTTGCTGACAAGATGCAGATAAGCATAGATGTCGTTCATACATATAATGCTTAATAAAATTTACAGAGCTTGGGCTACCCTTATCACAAATCCTAACAATGTAGTTCATTACTTTTTGCCAAGAATAGTTCTTCACTGCTGGACCTCTCTTGGGGCCTTTGAACTCCTTTATTTTATATCTGATTAAAAAGGTGACAGTTTTCTCACTTTTCCTTCTACTCTCTGTTGTATTTTTCAGTTAATACATTTTCCATT
This sequence comes from Galbula dea, assembly GCA_013399015.1. Taxonomy (NCBI): domain Eukaryota; kingdom Metazoa; phylum Chordata; class Aves; order Piciformes; family Galbulidae; genus Galbula; species Galbula dea. Next base: position 4,513,495 of record VWZX01004365.1, on the reverse strand, counting down.
TTCTTCCTTCCTCCCTTCTTGTATAGAGGCTTCACTGTTACTCATTTCTCCTCAGACTTTCTTGCTCACCTCTGTCAATTATCAGTTTCCCTGCCCAACAAGAAACTGCTTGCTGGTGAAAAGTATTTGTTGATGATAGCTGAGTGCTGTGGGAATGCAGAACTGAGGATGAAGCATTGCAGGTTGCTGCTTTAGACTGCACATCCATACTTGTTAGATACTGTAGTTTTATTTTTCCTCCGCCACATAAGAGATCAGATCAGCAGCAAGGCAGAGAGAGATGTTGCTTTCAAGGGATCACCTGCCATTTCACCTACAGATAAAACAGCAGGTTTTCAGCATATGTGAGGATTCCAAATCTTTCTTCACCCCTATCTTTGCCTTTGTTTCTGTGAAAAAGTAAAATCTTATGCTATAATGACAAAGTACATATATGCACTCCCTTAGGGATCTTTACAGATAAAGATGCCAAGAACGGTTCAGATCCAAGCTGAATCCTCATGTAGAGTCAAGGATAGAACATTTCAAAGCAGAAAACCCTCAGAAACAGAATGCTTATATATAGCCCTAGAGCCTTGCATGAGAAGACCCTGAAGTCAGAAACATTCTTTGGCTTGGTACTTTGTCCAGCTTTAGATCTTCTGATTAGTATAGGAAGCAAGATGCTTCTGAAGAAGGCAAAACCATTATATTCCTATGGTTTGTAAGGAAGTATACACACTTCAATTACTCCTTATAGACATCCAGAAACAGGAAAAGATGCAGTAAGATTCAAACCTACTTTTAGTTTTAAATGCATTTTCTCAAGGAAAAATTAATTTAGAAAATTAGAACACCAAGGTTTATGCCATAAAGAAATGACCACTGTATTTTTCCTCCCCTTTGCAACTCAAATATTTCACTAGAGAGCAACCAGTACAAACATGCAGTACTGCAGCCTACAGTTGCTAACACAAAACATAAATATATTTATTTTCCCCAATGTATGATAGGCACTGCAAATTAACTCTGTGTATTTATGTTACCTCTTTTCAAAGAAGTTGGAGACTGATAATGAGCAGAGCAGCAGACTGAGAAAACAAAACAGCAGCTTCTCACCTCACTTTCCAGAACACCACCCCTGCCATGCAACTAAAACACAATCCCTGCTAGCACTACAAGTATGACTGCCCAACTTGGAGGAAAAGCCCACAAGCTTCACACATTTTGGATGTATTCCATTGTAACAGATCCCTGGAAAGGGGATCCCACTGGATCCAGTGTTGGTGACTACATTTTATGCTCTCTTGCCTGCCTAAATTTTCGTCTCTTTCTCCATCCTCCTTTCCTATTGATTCAAATTTCTCTCTCCACTGTGTCAAGGAAGTTTGATTGGTTAGTGGCATCTGACCTCATTTATGTCTTAATTTTCACTCATGAGGTTGCCCTTGAATCTCCCCTGGGTCTTTTAATCAGACCAGGACAGCAGGTTCTTGTTTCCAACTTGACATCAGCCAACTCACCAGTTGGTAAGAAACAACACCTGAGGTGGTGAGAAACAGTGCAATATCCCATTCAAGCCCTAAGAAGCTTTTTTCTCCCTTATACCTGTCTGCCTGATCTCTGCACATCCCAGCTGTTTTCAGGCTCTCCAAGCTGAAGGTACCCTATGTCCTTGACTCTTTCCAGCTGCCCCTACAGACTTTTGAAGCTTTTGGCCCTGTGTGAGCAGGCTTAGCTTGAAAAGGAGGGCAGGAACAGCCCTTTCTTCCATCAAAGAAGTACTGCCTATTTGTGTCTCTCTAGTACAACAGGCATAGCACACCACTTAAACAAGAACAATAAAAAAAGCTCCAAACACACACCACACAAGTAGTGTAACAATATGTCTCTAATAACAATATAACTGCTTGTAAAAAACAAAACTAAACCAATATCCAACATTGTTGATATTATTCCTAATTTACAGTTGTGCAAGTCTAACTACTAACTTCAATGCAGATGACCACACTGGTGCTGAAGGAAGTTATGTCATTTTTGCTCCTGTTACCTTCTTAGTGCTAAATATGCAAATGAAAATTGAATTTGGTAGTTTTTACAAAAAAAGGAAAAAGTATTTGAAGTACATAAAAAATTGAAAGCAAGCAAGTGTTCTTTCTTTTCAGAACTCACCCAGAGCATTAAGGACTATGAAAAAAGTGACTCAACAACATTGAACAGAGCACTGCTGAAACATTCCTTTGTCAAATTACTTGATTTCATACTTTGCATAATTTATAATAAAATAACAGCTTAACAGATAAATATACCAGCCAACAAGAGTTGCATAGTTAGTGAAGACTGCTTTCCCTCATCCCCTACACACAGACAGTAACTTGCCTGAGAAGTACATACCCTGAACTGTTAAGAGTTACACATTTTATTTTTCACCTAAACAAGGTACTACTATACAGATAAAGCATTCACATAAATCTCCAGACCATCACCAAACCTCCCTAGACAAACACTCATGCAAACCCCTCAAAGCTACTGAAGGCTACTAATTAGTTATCTCACAGTGTAAATCTTAGACTTAAAGGTACAGACAACTTAAAACCTTCCCTTCCATTTGAAATCCTTGCCTATTTTGTCTGTCACTGATGATCCTGGAGATCATATAACTTTATCCTGGTTTAAATCCATTCTTAAAACCAGCCTCTCCTGTGATATCTACAGGTCTCTGCCAGATGGGACTGTTTAGACTAACAGCCATTTGTGACTAACTTCAGCAAATGCATCTTTCTAAACCTTCTCTCATTACCTTTTTTCCCCATTCTCAATCTGCTTGTCTGTTTATTTATTGTCTACATAATTTTAAATTCAGGTATTATAAAAGTTTCTTTTACAAATAGAGCTGCCTAATTATTTCACATCTTACAATAACTAACATCTGGAGGCATGAAAGCACACCACAAGAAAAGCAAATGGAGGCAGAGTTACTGTTTAAAGCATTATATAAGAGAAAAAATAGTTCCAAATTCACACTTTTAATGGGATTTACACTTAAAGATAATCAAGAACTCAAAAACAAATGAGTAAATTACAGCATTATTCTGGAAATTTTGAGTAATAGTTTTTCATTTTTATACCCTCTTTCTTTTTCCTGAAGAACAGGCAGATAAAAAAACATGAGAGAAGCAGTACTTAATATGAAGACATAAAATTGACTAGTGTTTCTTTCATAACTTTAAATAAGTCATGCAGAATAGCTCTGTGTCATAAAACATTGATACAATTTTAAAAACAATTAAAAAACAGACAATGTTTTTTCCTCCAGTTTATAGGGAGTTCAACAAGAAGGCATGAGAAGCTGATTATAGCAGCTACACCTTACCAGTTATAGCTTTCTCAAAAACAAGCAAAAGAAATTTTTTTAATCTTCTGTAAACATTAAGGTCTTTTGTAACATTATTTTATTAAAAACAAACAAAAAGCTACAATAAAAACTAGTAACTTATAAAAATAACATTATCCTCTGGTGTGTTGGTCTAAGTAGCTAGCAGCCCTCATCAGTACAGCTCCTCAGGAAGATACCTACACAAACATCTTACCTTTAAAAGCACCAACCTCTTTCAGCCAGAGATCAACAAGGCAGACCACTACTGGCTATTCAAACTCTTCTTATAACCTGCTGGGAGGTCAACCTGTGGTAGGGCTAAACTTTCAGGTGCATCCAGTTGAGTTCATTTGAAAATGCTGCCTCTGATGCAGGTGTTTCCTCTTGTCCTATTGCTTGTTAGTCAGTAGAAGAGACTTACCCCTACCTCCCAACAACCTCCTTTCAGGTAGCTGTAGAGAGCAATAACATCTCCTCTGAGCCTCCTTTTCTCTGGGCTAAACAACCACAATTCCCTCATCACTCCTTACAACACTTATCTCCAGGTGCCTCACTAGCTTTAGTGCCCTTCTTTGGATGCTATCCAGCACCTCAATGTCTCTCTTGTAGTGAAGAGCACAAAACTGAGTACAGTATTCAAGCAGCAGCCTCACCAGCACTGAATACAGTGGAAAAATCACTTCCTTAGTCCTGCTGCTCATACTATTTCTGATACAAGCCAGGGTGCCTTTGGCCTTCTTGGCCACCCAGGCATGCTGCTGGCTCATATTCAGTTGGCTGTCTTCTTCTGAAAGACTCTTAATATGTAAAATATGCTAATATTACCTATTTTCCTAATGCTTGCTAGACACTACTTAAGTGCTAAATATTTGATAGCGGCAACAGCAACAAAAATAGACATTTGCAGAAAATAAAATGTAACACAGAACAATTTTGTGAGCTTTTGTTGTACATTTTCATGGTTTAAAGTGTTCAGTGCTGTTGCTTTCCCCCCATGCTACAGTTCTTCACAACTCAAGCCATGAAGTGAGAGTAGGAAGAGAGAGTAATTTCTGAAGTCTGTGGTTACTGCTAATAATTTGATCTTGACTTAAAAGCTCTGAAAACAAATTTTCAGGAAAAATATTTTCAGGCTAATGAAAAAAATCTCATCCAAACTCTATCTGCTACGAATTTGTTAACTTAAGGTTATTTTTGTTAGGGTTTTTTGTTTGCTTTTTTTTTAGATGTAGGGGTATTTAAGTCAATTTTTTCCTTTGGAGAATGAGGCTAGGGAAAGAGGATTTTATGCTTTATAATAACTCTACATTATCAATACAGTGAGATCTGTATGAAGATTTATAATTCCATGGAGGCAGAGAACAGAAGGTAGAGATATAATATGAAAAAGAGAACAAAGATTAAAGCAAATATTGTAAGGAATTGGCTGGTTCCTTTCTGTGTACTCTGTTAAAATTCAGCTGGTAAAAAGTCTGCCAGAATATGAATAGGAAATACAGCTAGAAGTAGTACTTTGCAAACTGAGACAAAGAAGCCAGAGGCTGTATGAACTACAATAGGCTGAAGACAGTAGACTTGAGAACCATTTGTAAAAAGATTTTAATCCTCTATATAAGGACATACTAAACCAGTTCAACAGCGATTTTCAGTTGAAAATGCAGTTCCAGCAATATTAAAATGTTTTCCTTTTTTCCTGCTTGACTTGCATATACTCAGGTGAATACTGTATGCTATTAGTTTACATTCCATGTCCATGTTATGGATACGTTTTTGAGTCTAAATACTTATGAATTTTTCACTTCACACAACAGTGATTTTGTGACTATTCATCATAATTTTGTACTAAAGCAAATGTAGAACTGTTAGAATTTTCTACAGACAAAGGGAAAGATTAGTGTTGGAGTCCAGCCTGTGTTTTCTGTTCCAGGCAGCCTCCTAGTTTCTCTCTCTCCTTCCTTCTGACCTCAGTAGCTCTTGGTCCTAATTTGTCTCTGTGTGTGATTTGTCCTAGAGACAAGGTGTGTTAATCCTGCTCAAGGGACTCAGACCAGCGTGGTGCTCCAGCAGTGGAGCAGAAGCAGCACATGTTGAAACGGAGGGCAAACGCTGAAGTGGGAGTCTTGGTAGCCTGGGAATAGTTAGGCCAAATTTATGAAATGTGGGAGATACAGCTACTACAGAAGGGATGGGCAGGTGAAACAGCATGTTCCTCTTTTCTTTGAAACTGCTAATCTCTTGTATGTGAAATTTTCTGACTCACTTATGTAAGCATAGTAAGAGGAAAAATGTGTCTGAGTAGAAGCTTGCCAAAATTACAAGCAACTGAAAGCAAGATCTTTTAAAGGAAAATACCAAATATCAATAGATATGTAGCAATTATATTAAATAACTCTAGGGACTCTACATCTGTTTGCAGAGACCAAAATAGCTTTTCCTTTTTGGTTTAAAGTGAATACATTTAATTCTGAGTATAATTTTTTTAAAGTTATAGGAGAGCTTGCAAAAAGCCTGGAGAGTTAGTATGAGCAATTGAGTATTTTGTTTCAGAAGAGGAAGAGAGCATTGAATTTAAGTAATTCAAGACAATAAAGTTTGTTTGGTTGTTGATTAATTGATTTCTAGAGACTGTGTTAAATAAGACATTCAACTGAGTACTTACTTGCAAGTGAGCTATATGGGTTCTCTATGAAAATGTCTCTACTTTTCCTTCCAGCCCCAATAAGTGGATAACTTCCATGTTCATGGCTTAATGTCAAGGAGTCTTTAAATTTCTACTGCTTGCACAGATTCAATATCTAATTTGTTCTTGGGACTCAAGAGACCTGCTCTTATCTAGACCTTTTTCTATCATAACAGGAATTATGACAACATGGACTATTTTGGCAGCAGGCAATGTTTTCCCAGTTATTGGGTATGAGCTGCAGGCAGTGAATGTAACAATAACCTGGTAAAGTAGAAGTTGGACTCACAGTAATATGTTTCATAGCAAAAGACAAAAGCATCATGCAACTTTCACGGGGGGAAATCACTAGAAAAATAGCTAATAATATTCTGTAATGATTATTATAATAGTGACACTGCATGATATGACAAGTGTTGACATGATATTTTTTTCATACGGAAAGTGTAAAAGAATAAGTTGGGCTGAATCAATCTGCTTTAAAAGGCTTAAAACTGTATAACCTTCAGCCCAGGGTCTGAGTTGCCTGCTACACATGGTTTAGTTTGTTGCAACGCAACTTCGTGACCTTGATGTGGTTTTACTGAGAAATAGTTATTGAAAGATAGGCATATATTAGAGCCACACAACAAAGAAACTAAAAACCTAGCCAGGCAATTTTGACAACAATAGTTATTAGCTTAATGGTTTGAAAGGAAATCACTATCATTAAAACATTAAAAAAAACCACTTGTAAAACACTTAGAAGAAATGCAGGAAGTAATACGTAGCATCATCAAAAGCCAACTCTTTCCAAGGGACAGTGAAGGTTGACCCTTGCCCACTTGATCAAAATCCACTGGGCAGCAGAGGCTCACCAGATGTCTCACTAGTGGTGGTGAGCTCATTAATGCTTATTTTGTTACAGGCAGAAAATAACTTGGGCTGTTAACAAAACAATAATGTTTTTGCACTAAATTGTGTATCTCTCTTTAAAAGCATTTTTGTACCTAACAAAAGTTTGCTCCACATATTAAAAGGGAGCCAAAGAAGGAGAATCAGAGCTGAGCCATTTAATTATCAGAACACATTGGTCAAAACTGTTGGCTAAACACTAAAAATATACCTCTAAAATTACAAATGCATTACATGTGTATTACTTACTTGTTCAAATGCTTTGTTATGAGTTATTAGTTTGAAGGAAAAAAAAGCCTCATGTCTATAAAATGCCATGTAAATAATTACTTGGTAGCATTAACCCAGTATTTATTTTTAACATCTTACTCAATGTGTGTAAACATACAGTTTCCTTTCAGAAAAAATTAAATTTAGTAGTAGAAAGGGAAAGGAACCTGAGAAATATAGTTAGGCAGTTGGGCAGCCTGCCAAGGCATGTTTTACAGTTGTCAACAGTGAATTGTTCAGTTGTAGACGAGACAGCATGCATCAGGGATGAGTGTAAGGCACCAAATCAATTCCTCAGCTGAGCTGAACTAGATAACTCACTAGAACAGCTTTCCAACCCAAATTACTCTTGATTAAACAATAAAATACATTTTAAAATGTATTAAAGGCTCAAACCTCTAAGCTTTGTGTAGTTTACTTTCACCAGAAGATGCAGAAAACAGTAAACTATTATCTAAAACTGAAAATTCTCATATGATTTTATCTTTTATCATTCACAATAATTGCAATTTCCAGAACACCCTCCCTTTTCTTACAGATTTCTCAGAGAAATCCTAAGCACTATTTATCAACTAGGTAATGTTTTCATAACAGAAAAAAAGATACAAAAATAATCAAAAGGAGCAATTAATATGTTAATATGTGCTAATTCAGATCTTTATACATACAGAGACAATCTCAGCTAAAGAAACATCAATATTCTAGTTAAATTTTGAATATTGTTCACTCCTGATGTTTAATCAAGAATTTTGTTGATATTTCTTGATTTTCAAAGATTTGGTTCCCACATGCATGTCTTACTGTCAAACTTATCACAAAAAAATCCCAAATTTTAAGGCAGAAATTAAACACAGTTATCACTTTTTGCTTTCTCACCAATAAAATGAAAATGATGCTTGGATGGGGCTATGGTGAAAAAGTATGATTTTCTAAAATGCTGTTGTCACAACCTTATTTAACCACCCTGTTTGTCAGGCACTCTCTGCACTCCCTGTTATCTGGAAGCTGTGGGATGGGGTTGGTTGGGAAGGGTGGACACTGCACTGCCTACCCTGATGACCTCATGGCCAATGGTACCCTGGTACCATGGGCCACCCTTGCCTGTGCTATGCCCTCTTATTCTATAAGACTATTTATTTTTTTGTTGTTCTTATCCTCCCAGGCTGTTGAGTGCCTTGATTAGCACTTACTTGGATTCTCCATAATTTTTGCACATGGTCAAAATGTAATACTTTATGAGAAATGTGTAAACCACAATTTTATTTTGTTCCTATGCCACTCAGATTGTCTTCTATCTTGAAAGGACTTGATTACAAGTACACTAAATTAATGCAAAATATAATATAATTGTAGAGAAAATGTTTTTAAGTGGTGTTACCCCAGGAGATTTTTAGATTAAAACTCGAGAATAAATTTGGAAATATTTTAATATCTGTAAATGGGACAATACTGTGTTAGAAAGGGTAAAAATATGATGATTTATGCACCTGGACAAGACCTGAGTTGTATATTTTAGCAATATTTCTGTTCATAAACCTACAACTATGTTGCTCTTAATTTTTCTGAAACTAGCTTCCATCACAGTGAATTCCATACACGGAAAAATTCAGCTTTAGATGAGTTTCTTTCAGTCCACTGCAGAATTCTGGCAAGATCACAAAAATAAGTTGGAATTGGATTTTGGGCTTCAAATGCCATAATACGGATTAAATGTCTGACTCCTACACATGATGTCCAGCTCAGGAAGTTTCTCACCCATTAATTGCTCAAAAGCCAGAGGAAGTATTTAGTCTCTATGCTCAGTATATTGTTGTACACTTTCCTAAACACCTGCTGCCAGCCTCTGATTCAGACATGCTCTTGACGTACGTATCTCAGTTGCAGATCACAATTTTGAGAAAGAATAATGTATTCCTGTACTAATTAGAAATTCTGAAAACTCACAACCTTTCAACACTAATGACTGCCACTAGTGACCTTACAGAAGACCACAAGCTGTTGTGAAAATTTACAGTCATCTGTAATGTCAAAACCAAAAGCTAGTTGTACATACATCTGATACATCAAAATGTCCATACAGACATGGATATGTAAAGCTTTACAACCATCTGATATTGCCCAAGGCATGATAGTCAGGTATGTTTCACATTGCTACTACTAGATCTGCAGAGCAGTAGCAGTAGGCTGCAATGTACTGAGGTTGTCTCAGTGGTAAGTGATTTTATTTGGTTGGCAAATTTAATTTCTTTTTTCTGGATGGTGTATTTGAGATGTAATGCTAGTTCAGTCATCTCCATCAAATCCAGCAATGCTGGGAGTGAGACTTATTAGGTATTTCATGTAATATATGCTGGCTTAGGTCTGATATATCATTTATCTTCACTTGTGAGGAGACCTTAGAACTCACCTGTGGTAATGTCATTGGTGATTTATAAGTCTCCTCACTTTTGAAGATAAATGCCATATCAGGCCTCAGTCATTATTCCTTCTCTTTACATATAAATCCAGATATAGTAAAGAGAGTGAGAAAGAGAATAAGGAAATATTCCCAGCTGGTTTGTGGCTGAGGGATGTCAAGCTTTCTGTGGTAGAAATTGGACATTTACTTTAATAAATCTTGTTGTTCAGACATTTCTTCTTTGACATATCCCTTCAAGCAGATGCCACTGAAACATTCAGGTGCTTCCCTTCATGTTGCACAGGTTTTTTTTCTGGGAACACCAGCAGTGACTGGTAAAAGCCCTTTTAAAAACTTTACCAGAGGAAATGGCTGGTAGACAGTTACATTTGTCAGGTTCACAGAAGGGCAAAGTTCCCATTTAGAAATGAAACCTGAATGTCACTTATGTGTGTCTTCTGTCCAATTTTATGGGGTTTCATATATCACTCAAAACTCGAAGGAAAAACTCTGCACGAAATGGAATAAAATATACTGAAGATTGAACACCATTCTGGCTCATTTCTAAACTTCCATGGATACTGTATTAAAAAAGATCACAAATAAGGTGAATCTTACTTTCTCTTTTGAATCCTAGAGACTGGGATCATTCTTTTAATGTGAAGGATATGATACCCAGAAGGAAGCTGAGCAATTATGTGACAAAATAAATAAAGATTATTACAGATATGCCACTTGCCATGATGCAGATAAGTAGGAATCCAAAATGGATATAAGTAGTATCATTGTAATTTAAATGTCTATTATTTATCCAAACAGCTGAAGATGTTTGGGTTGTCAGACCATCTGCTTTTTGGAGTGACTTTCTGATAAACCCATTCCTTCTTGAGTTGGCAGTCTTTTTTCATGCTGGTGAAAAGTATTTTGAGTTGGTTCACATTGCCTGCCTGATAAAAATACATCATGAAATCTGTATCTGCAAAGCAGCTTCATTTCTGTACAGAAACTATCAAATTGTCTTCCAGAAAAAATACCTGCTATGTTGAAAGCTATCATGTTAGATCATGACAGCTAAGATCAGCAAGGTCACTCATGCCTGCAACCTAGAAGTTATCTGAAAGCAGAATGGCTCTTAAAGCCTTAGTTTTCCTGCATTCATTCCTCCTGCATGTCCAACAGATTCCAAATTTGACGAACTCCTGGTTGTTTCTTTGCTCTTACATATTTTTCAGAAGGAATAAAGATAAGAAAAGAATCCTTTTTTTGGCATCTCTTTCTTATGAAATGTACAAAGAACATCTTAAATGTATACATTTGTGTGTTTACATATGGATGTATGCACACCATGTCACATAGCAAAATGAAATGTTTCATGTAATGCAGGAATATCTTTATGGGACCAGCAGATGTCATTCTAACAGGAAGAGGACCTCTATTAGATAATATGAAACATTTCTGAAGGAGAAAACCCAACAGACAAATGCAAATACTTTACACCACATGTTTGTCTTTGATTTACAGGGATTTTTGACCATAATGTACAGGCCCTTTGCAATTTTTTTTAATGTCAGAGAAGCACACATAAGCTATGTTTCTCTAATTCTGTTGGCCTAAAAGAGACAGAAACCTGAAGTGAGGACAGATTTTAGCTGGAGTACAAAAGATATGTCTAGAATTATAGTGTTGAGCTTTATTAGTGTTGAGCTTTATAAACCCCATAGTTCTCATTTCTCATTGTTCTTTTAGAGGAGTTTATGGCAACCTGCCTTTGCTTCGTTCAGACATAGTCAGAAGATGTTTATTCTAGGAAAGCCTGATATGAGAGACAGATTATGTGCTAAACCAGGAGCTAGGAGTGTCTGTGTCTAAAGACTGTCTTTGTTGCTTTGCAAATGTGCAGTCGTGTAGAGTATTTGGCAGGGTACCCTGGTGAGGAAGGCTTTATGGAAACTATGAAAACTCACAGAAGAGATAAGGGAGCTGCTAGACTAGGACTTGCTTCTGAAGCTGTACAGAAATTTTTCACTGTGAGCAAGCCAACTGGCCTGTCATTCTTAACTACATCCTGAGAATGAAAGTGGAATGAAAATGTTCTAAACCAAAGCCTTTTTTTTTTTTTTTGTTTTTACACAAAAGCAGACAAACAAACAACCAAACCCAAGGATACTCATCTAACATAATTTCATATTATTTTGCTGTAAATCCACTTACAAATCTAAGATTTAATGTCAGATCCCTGGATTTGCCAAATATCTGAATGAAAAAATTGCTTCTGAAAGCAAGTCACAGGATCTGTCTTACTTTAGCTACAGTCAAGAGATTTCTGTTTTACAAAGAACTGATAATCAGCTCATCACAAGCTCAGGCAAGACATGCTGTTTATATTATATGTATCACAGAGATTGTTTCAAGAGAAACTATGAGGCAGAACTAAGAAATTGAAAGGTACTCTACTGAAGTTTAGAAGAGTATCTGAACATCTAAGTTTTACAGATAATATCTCCATATTTTAAGTCTATACAATGCTTTTAACAAATCAGAAATCTGGTCTGCATTTGAGCAGAGTTAAGATGAACAGCTGAAAGAAAAGCATAATGCAGTTTATTCATAATATTGCCTCAGCAGTCTGCTACTGCATTACACCACTTTATTCTTTATAGTAATATGTTAGAAATGGTGCACGAGAACTATAGAGAAATCAAGCATAAATTCAGGATGAAAATCTCATTTCTTTTTGTTCACAGTCTTGTAGGTGTTCCTAAGAGCAGCCTGAAAAAATCTGATCTCCAAATCAAATCTGTCTCCATAATGCTGTCATTGAACTAAATCACTACCTGATGAAGTACCCAAGGAACATAGCACCAATTATGTTATGATTAAAAGTTAGTCTTTGCTACATCATAGGCTGAGTCAAATTCCAGTAATGTGAGTGTATAACTGATTTTTCAAGCTTAAAGGGATTTAGACAATGCCTAAGTAATTATATATTTTTCATAACTTTAATGGGATATTTTATGACACAAAATTAGTTTTGGTGGAAAAAGAGAAGTTACACTCATCTTTTAGTTTTATACAGGAAAAAAATATTGCTTGTTTCTCGGATATGAAGTGATTCATAACACCTACATCCTCTAATGAGCCACAATGTACATCAATATTCTTTCCACAGTACTAAAATATATCCAAAATTTATATAGTAGAAGTTAATCTGGACTGAATATTTTAGTGAAGATGTAGATAGGTGGGTACTGCATGTATTAATGCCAGGGCCATTGTCCAGCACTGTGTGTCAGTACTAAGCATTTGAAAAACTGTTGAGAAAAAACCAAAACTTGCAAAAACCCCCAAACCTCTCTTCCAAGCTTTTCATGCAGAGAGTTTGGCAGAGGAATCAAAACATGAATGTCTGAAAATTCCCAGATGAGAGTAAAATTTTTTTCCTTGGGTGAAACTATAAGTACTGAATAGTTAACAGAATGAAAGGCCAAGAAAAGAGAAATTATTTCTGCTTTGTGGAAACATTATTTCAAACATAATTTTCTCTGCCCACATCCTGCCCTGCCTGTATAGACACAAAAGAAAGGAAGGGAAAGACACAGGAGCAAAGGAGAGAAACATCTTCTTGTGTCCTCTTATTCTTCATTTGCCTAATTCATCACAAAGTTAACGAAATACCAGTACTGACATACCTCCAATTGTTGCTTTAATAAGACCAAAGTGTAATAAAAAACTTGGCAGCAATGTTAGCTGAAATTCTAATAAAATTGTTATGTTACACCACTGGCTTGCATATAACAATCTGTGTTCTGTCTGGGTTTTGTTTGCTTGGTTAGCTTGTTTTGTTTTGTTTTAAGTTTGTATTTTTATTTTACTTTGGGGTTTTTGTGGGTTTTGGTTTGTTGCTTGTTTGTTTTTCATTTGTCAGAGAACAGTTAGATTCATCTGGTAAAGTAATGCAACAAATTATAGTGGCATGCATCTTATATCCAACAGGGTAGTACTTGGAATACGCACTCACCTGGAGTTTTTGGTTTCTGTCTCTGAATATGTCTAATTTATGTTAGAAAAAAATGTTTCAATTTGTATACCTATTCTAAGTGTTATTTATTTTTAATGGAATGGTAAATTCAGTTTACTTGATATATGATTGGCTGGATGAAGGCAAATTCACAACTACTTCAACTACACAATGTCAGGGATGAATTGCACCACAAATGTATATTGCACTATAGGTATATTGATAGAAATAAATGACTATTGAAGACTTTGATGCATGATTTTTTTTCTTGCAGGGATTTATCTCATACTGGAATCTCCAGATTACATTTTACTATAACTTGAGTTATCTATCCCTCAAAAATTTACATGAAATGTTAAATGATGTTGTCTTACAGATGATTGCTGCAATGTGAAGTGACTATCTTGCTGACTAGGTAACATAAAGGTATCAGACAGGTTACTACAGCCAATTGAAGAAGTAGCTGTTTGATCAAACAGTTGTAATTGCAAAGAGGCTGACACAGACGAGACAGGTTCTTTCTTTTTCTGGAAGGTATAAGGGAAGTTGGAAATCCTTCAGACATAACAGAGGCAAAAAAAGATATTTAAAAGCAATTCTCAGAAACAGCAAGATTGAATTTTAACATGCAGTATGCAATAAGGTTTGTAGTATCTAGTGTATCTATGAGATGAGAAAGGTCAGAGGAAGTGCACCAAGTGGGAAGCCAGCTGATGGCTAAACAGAAAATAAATCAATAAAGAACAAGTTTTCAACTGCAGTAATTCCCTGAACTGGCTCAAGACACAGTTGCTGGCCTGTCTAAAAGAGAACTGTGGGCATGAATAGGTCCATATGGGACTGCTCTTTTAAGCATGAGCAAGTACATATATCAACCTAAAGAGCTGGAAGGATCACAGCCCTGAAGGGATGCTTCCATAATACTGAGTGTAGGCGAATCTTTTGGTATTGCTTTCCTCTGGGTCTTTATGGCTATGTTTACAGAGGAGTGAATTTGATGGTTGACCCTCCTGCTCCTGTATCCTATGTTGGACCAAAAGGAACTTGCAAGACTTTCTGTTTAGATCATAGATCCATTAAAAATGCTACAGAATATGTCTTGTCCTTATTTTAAGGGTGGTCTTATACAATCAATATCTCAAAATAGTAAGTTGCTGACCACATGCTGTTATTAACCTACACCATTCCTTTAAGAACGAGATTGTTTTCCCTGCTGTTAATTTTGAATTCTAAGTCTCTCCACATCAGCTCAAAGGGTATGGACAAAGTAATCCTTCTCTATCTTTCAACTTTATTACTATCAAAAGATCATATCCAATGAGAGGTGCTGATTGTAAAGTATACTCTCTCAGTAAATGTTTTAGTAATTTGAGACAATCATTCCCAATGACATTTTAGATCTTCTCCCAGATATTTTTAATGCAATCCTCTGGAGAGAAGCAATTAATATTTTAAATGTAGTTGCCTCCTCTGAATCAGATTTAACATTCCATGATCTGGTGGTTCTCTTGGCTGGGAAGCACAACACTCCTCAAAATTCAGCAGCTTTCCCAGGATTATTCCCAAGAAGCATGAGGGATTAGTAAGATACTGTAGAACATATGGATCTTTGATACATCTGTTCTGATGGGAAGGTGAACACATTGTAGTTTTTTTAATTTGGCTTTCTGATTTTTTAACAGAGCAATTTAACAATGAAAGATGACAATAATATTTAGGGTTGATTTTCTGGTGGTTTTTTTTTGTTTTGGTTTGTTTTTTTTTCTTTTTTTTTTTAAATTGTGTAAACTCTTGCCAAAATTATTTTCTCTTTGTTTTCTGTGGTAATTACAGCAAGTAATTCTTGTTTGTGTTTTGCAATGATTTCAGATTAATAACAAATATTCATCATCAATTTGCATTGAAACTATTGTAGGCAAATAATAATTACTTGACAAAGTGCTTGCTGAAAATATAAAGTCAATTAACTTGAGCATTGTCTTACATTCAACTGTAATTTATGAAGTTATCAGTCTGGTTTTTAACTGTATTTATGTCTTAGTATAGAGCTAACATTAAGTTCTTAAAGAACATTTTTAACTCCTGTCATTAATTTCACTTTTTTCAAATGGTAAATGTCATCAGTTTGATGGCATTCAGTAAGTGGAATTACTGTCACCAAAATCCTCTGCTTACTTTGATCTGCTAATAGATGTATAAAGAGATACATTTGCTGTTTTAATAGCACTGGACCAGATCCTATTGACCCTTAAATTTTTTCTGTTAGCAGGACAATGTTTGTCATGATCTGAGAACAAGACAGTGCAAATTCATATCAAAAGGAGTACCAAGACATAAAAATTTGAAAAATGGTATTTTACTTCAGAGTTGTCTTCAGGTCAAATCAGTGGGTTATTAATTCATAACATCTTCATAGTAAATATGTAGTGTCATTATCCCTCATAACTATGCATGTGCTACTAAGTTCTGTTTATTGAAGGAGCTAGTTCTTTTACCTTGCTGTGTTTATATCTTCAGTTTATGTTCTCTCCCCACAGGGAGAAACCACTCTAGAGTTTGTCTGTGATTTGATTTAGCTCAATGATAGTGAGCCCTCAAAAATAATTTTCCTGTGTTTAAATTGACAAATGGCTCCTGTGAGAGAGGTGTTCCAACACCACAGACCTCAGCATTGGTTCTAGTTCTGTACAGGTTTATCTTGTTACCAGTTGTATTTAGTCAATCTCCAGTAAACAAAAAACTGTCTTTCCACTTTATCTGTAAAATTTTTTGTATAATTGGTTCTGAAGTTCAATAGTAAGGAAATAAACTTTGAATCTGAGTGAAGTCAGATATGTTACAGTCCTTCTTCACCAACTTATTTATCAAAAAATAAAAAAGATTCATTTTCATGTCTGAGTGGATGTCTGATCTGTTGGGTGCTAACAGTGTTTGGCTTATAAAGATTTAGATGGCATTTCAGGAACCTCTTTCCTCTGCAAAATCTGTGCTGTGTCAGGCAGCTTTACATTCATAAAAGTAACATAAGTTAATATTCTAATTAAAAGAAATTATTAGCACTCTGAGTTACAGGAGGTCCCCAGGGTGTTTTATGAATGGTGGAATTCTCAATGTATGCAGTTCATAAGCAAGCTCCTCCAAGTTAGAAATTCCCATTTGGGAATTACACTACAGAAGAAGTCATTACTCTGAAAAAATGGCATGCAGCTCTAAGAATATGGAAGTGCCCTTGCCAGTCCTTAGCTCAATAAAACACAGAGCATATCCTGGAAATCAGTTCAAAAAGGCAAGGCATATAATTCTTCTTTATTTTATTCGAAATCTGATAGTTAGTTACTTGATTTTGCATTTTAACAAACTCAAATATATATTATGCTCCATCAAAATCTTTTCTGATAGTACAAATGAGTTTAGGTTAATCTGGCAAATATTGACATCCCACTCCACGGACATAACAAAAGTATGTAGAATTAATGAAAGCATGGCTTTTACCCAACATAGTGTTGATGATTGACAAGCTCTGTAGGTTTTCCCCTCACTAACCTGCAAGGGACTCATTCAGAGAGGCAAAACGTGAAAACCAAGTCATGAGTCAGTCAGAGTATCATAAGAAAGTGCCAGGGAGAAATACTGTGGCAGGTGCAGAGGAGCATTAGTAAATTTGAGGTCTGAGGATTTCATGGTAGATATGCCTGCTCATATCTTTGTTTACCACATTTCTGACCTCCTCAGTCTTCTAATGTGTTCTCCCCAGAGGTCTCACAAGAGGAAAAAAAAAGTGTTAAGAGCTTTTAAGCTTCAGCATGACACTTAGCTTGCACAGCTAGGCAATGGACAGTAGTCTCTGGCAAGGAACAGAGAAGAGAACCCAGTGCAGATGCAACTTGAAGTGCCACAGCTGCATCTTCAGGAGCTTGTCTGGTAGAGCAATACCAGCTCCCAAAGTAATTCAGTCACATAATGTCCTGCTGACACTCACCTTTCCCTCTATTAAGATTTTTTTTTCTCTGCTGTTGTGCTTGGCCCTCATTGAGAAGTTCAACTACTTTGTCTCTAACATTTACATTCTTTCAGCAGTGAATAGCAAAATATTGTCTGCTTAAGATGAAAAATAGGAAACTGCAAACCTGTGAATACAAATGAGTTTATAAATTCCTAGAAAAAGATCCTGTTTTAACCTTCTTTTTCCATTTCATAATATATCATAGAATCAAATTATAATTGAACCTCTGATTGAAAGTCAATATTTCATAAAACTAAGAGATATAAGGTAATAATTAAAGTAATTAAGCAGCCAATTGTCACTGAACTTTTAAACTTTCAGAAGGATAAAAGCTATAACATGAAGCCTGAAAAAGGAGGGTACAGTAGAATTACTGGAAATGTTAAGGATACCATTAAAAAATAGTTGATCTAAAGAAAGATGGCAGACATAATTAAGTATTTATTTCTGTGTGCATACTGTTAATGTACAGTAGGATTGGCTTGAAAAAAGTACTTAATGATAGTTTAAGGAATATGCTTCACATTCCATGACAAAATTTTGCAGTAGCTTTGACTGCCCTCTGTCTGACTCCAATCTAATTGTATGTAGCTTTCTTTTTCCTACTTCTCTTTGATTTATAGATACATTGAGAGGCATCACTTTGTCTTTAATGTGCCAGAAACCTATCACTTTTTTACTGTATGAATTTCTTTAATGTAGCTATGATCCAAAAGGACCAGTGCTGTAAAGTACATGAAGACATCAACACAAATCAGATGAAGCAAATGAATGCAAACAATCTCTAATGCAGATACACTCCATTGTAAATTAATATTAGCTTATCTTTACATTACATTGTAAGAGAAAGAAAAGAAACGAAGGTAAAGGAAGATATGAAGGGATGTGACTACAGTGTTTTCGCCAGAGGCTTATAAGTGTCACTGATTGCATTTCACTGTTGAGATTTTATGCATTCAGAATATTAAAACTTCTATTACATTTTGAAATAAAAACTCATATGGAATACATATTATAGTAACTGTATGCACTCCAAAGAAACTGATGCATGCTCATTCTGAGGAAATGGGAATGTTTTAAATTTATAAACTGCAGGGTTTGCTTAGAGAATTAGTTTTACGAACATCTGCAAACATCCTGGGACAGTGCAGACTCTCATTACATTTTCTGTACTAAACTCCATTTCTTGAATAATCTCTGTCTCCTGGGCAATTATTCATTCCCATTTAAGAGGAAAAGGCATGTGCTCAACATCAAATAAACATCCAGTCTCTTAGGAAAGAGCAGTGCACACTGAATAAGTGGTAAATGCTGATCTAGAAAAAGATGAGGGTTGGGCAGAACTTGGGTGAAATCCCACCTCTGCTGAATTTTCAGCAAATTTCTCATGAGTCCTAAATGTAGTACTGAGTATTGTAGCTAAGGCATTGAAATACCTCGGTTGTGCTGCATTTTCTACTCAGGTGTTTTGACAATTTGATTGCCAAGTGAGCTTATGAATTATTGGGATAATGTTTGACATGAACAATGTCTTCTTTTCAAATAGTAAGAGGGTCTAATTGCTGAATCAGTGATCCTGCTTAGCTCCTCAGCAGTTTAACAGGTTTCCATTAAGCATTTTTCTGTCATCTCCTTTACGATTCTCAACAGTTTGTTCAGGTTGTATCCAACAGTCAGGCAAAGGAATTATTTATCCTAAATGGAAATATAAACTATATGTTTTCAAACATCATCTTTCTCCATAACTAGATGAATTGAAAGTTTTCTTAACTTTCATGGGAAAATAACTAACAAGTAGCTTGGCCAGGCCACTACCAAGGGGAAATGAAGTGTCGGGTTCCTGTTCTAATGCTCTCTTAAATCTGGGGTGAATTTAAAATACTTGATGACTGTGTTGGATGAGGCTGCCTTTCTCTGAAGACATCTGCTTGAGCCATAAATAGCTTTTCCTTTGATCATATTATAGAGTTTCTTCTAGGACCAGTGTTAAGTCTTTCCTCCAGTTCACCAGGATTACCTGTGTCACATCTTCACAGCTTTGTAAGTTTGTCAGTCTGTGACCAATAAAGGTCTGTGTTAGTGTATGGATGGCAATGGTGCTAGATGGATCAGAAAAACAGATATCTTGTACCAGTTACTTAGTCAGGTGGCCTGGTAGTTCTTACATCACGATGATTTCAACCAGCAGTGCTCTCCAAGGCAGTCTTTGTGAAAGACACAAGAACCTCCTAAAGCAAAGACTCAAAATCCACAGTAACAGTATGGCAGATGTGTAGCTGAATAGTTCAACACAACAGATACCTTTCTGAGTAATAGTTCTTCCCATGGGCAGAGCAAGGTAATGTGGTGCATGTGAAGGAACACAAAAAAAACATGCTTTCAGAGAAAATAACAAGATGAGCTACTGGTTGTCACATAAAACTCATAAAGTTAGCAAGCTGAACCAGGAGTAACCGAAAATACTGGTACTGTAATTTTTCATTTAATAGGACCACTTAGTAGGAACCAGTGAGCATGATCCTTATTCCAGGTGGACTAAAGTATCACTTGCATGGGGAATTTCAGTTTCCCTTAAGTACAGGAGCAGTAGCCAAGCAGTGGAGAGAAACTAAGTTAGAGGCTGAAGTATCCTGTATCACACATTTGTGAAAATAGCAGACATTCTTCTTGTGACTCAGGTTTGAATAGAGGCTCTCCAGAGTGAAAACCATCATGATCCACAGAAACCATTTCCATCCTTTCCTATTATGACTGCTATTCTCATCTGCTCTGCAATCTGAAATGCTGACATAAACCACTGAATTTCTTCTAGGCTGGTGGCTCCACTTGCCATGTCCATGACCTCCAGCTTGGAGAGTACTGCCTTATAGCTTTGACTAAAAGCCTGACTGCATGTCTGAGGCTTATAAAGTGCTTTGAGTCTCTGCAAACGTGTAGGTGACAGTAACAGATACCAAAACCACAAAAAATGTGGTGTCTGCTGCCCCACTGCCCCTTCCCTGGCAGCAGTCATAGAGCGGGTGCCCAGACAGGCTGGGCAACAGGCAATTAGCCACAGGGCACCTGGTAAACCCAGCTCAGCTTTGTGCAGGCCAAGGGCAGCCCAGCCACCCCCTGGACCTAACACAGCCCGAAGTCTGTGCGTAGCAGTTGCAAACTATAACTGTTTCTTACTGGGCTATAAGAGTCTTCTTTATAGAAATTTCCAGCATTGAGATTTTGTACCTTCATTTAGGAGAGAACATCTCTAATGTACAAGAGCAAGGAATCTGTGAATGTACTGAATGTTTATGCAGTGCAATGACTTGCCTTCCTGGAAAGTAGAAGACAAAACCAAAAAGCATCAATTCCAGGAAGTCTGGCCTTTTGAAATGTGAAAAGTCAATTTACTGTGTTAACAAGTTTTGAAATAAATATTTTAACCTTCAGTAACTGAGGAAATGGATACTTCTGGTAATGTGAGAAACAGAAAGGAAAAAAACAACTTAGAATTTTAAGTGAGGTTTTTGTGTAGAAAAGAGGGCAAAAAGTTAATCAACTTGTGAAAAGACAGCATGTGAGGCGGAACCTATTTATAGAATTTATGCTAATACAAGTCCATAAGCTTTTTGGAAGACATCATTGTGATTTATTAATTTCTATCAATTATGCTGTTCTGTAGAGATACCTTAGGACATAGCAGGTCTCAGCTCAAGGTTTCAGATCAGTTTTTGTGACAGAGAGGTTTTCCTGGCTCTTGTTACATTTGTCCCATTTATTGTTCAAGGCATTTGAAATGTACTTTGAATTAAGACTACAGATAGGTGCATGCTTTGCCCGAGGCTTCAGTTCTCGCTAATAAGGACCTAAGTATATGAAGGCAATTGCATGTATTTCATGAGGTTCTTTATTATATCCTAAATTTAGGAGTGAAAGAAGATTGTAGGGCTTAACCTGACTAGAAGCTTGTTATAATTATAAACTACAGAATTAGTAAGGAATTATTCTGCCTTCAATTTTATGTATCACAGCTTTTAAGAAGAGAGAAACAGAACTCAGATTAGGATAAATATACTGCAAAGAACAGAAAAGCTTAATGAAAAGCAGTCATAATCAGGCCTGATGCTCTGACTGGTAACACCTGTCCCCAGTTACAACATGTATCATAACAATGTGCTTAAAAAAAACTTACTTACAGAAAAGGAATCACTATGCCTGAGATGAATAGAACAATGAAAGATAGCAGAGGTTACAGTAACATGTGTAAGAGGTTGCAATAAAAATGTAAGACATTAAACCATGCCTGATGGTTGATACTTTTGCAAAACAGAAAAAAATTCCCTGAGCTGAAATTATTGTGGTGCACAGCCTACGTCATGCCAGTAGAGATTAGTTTAACAGAAATGTAATCATATTCAGAGATAGTAACTCATGAAATCTGTTTTATTTTCTCCTTTGACACAGCATTAGTTTAAATGGGACAAGGGCAAGCCATAATTGCATAACCCCTGAGAGTTTTCCACATTTTAAAATCAGGCTTTCTCATATCGTTACTTCTCTGCTTTAACTGCCACTAGGACTAATCAAAAAGGAAACTGGGATACATTTGGCCTCAATCAATATTGCTGTTTGATTGATTAAACAAGAGATCGAAGGAGTTTTGTTCACATTTATATCTACTGCTGGAGAAAACCTGTGGATGCTAGTGCTGACAAGTTAACATGACTGTTCCTGCAAACAAACAAGTGGACTAAAATATCGCCTTGGCTACTCAACAGGAGTCGGTGCAAAGGGGTGGCAAAGACAGCAGAGGGAAGAGAGGCAAACAGGATTTAGAGAAAAAGCAGGGAAAACTTTGGTTTTGTTTAGCTTCCTACCAGCAAATTGTTTTTCCTACTTTTTCTTGCGTTTATCTTTATGGTTAATTAGTGCAGCTGTGACAAAGTGCTTGAATTAAGAAGAATACACTTTAATTAAACTGTGAAAAGACTACTCACTTGTGTCTTCACTCTCCCTTTCTATAGCAGAAGAATGGGACATATAATTAACACCCAGAAGAGGTTGCATTAAGAGTTAGAAAATCTCCAGTGCTGGGGGCCAGACTTACAGCTTATGAAAAATAGGGCCTATTATCCTGACAGAATATCTGTCAAAAATCCACATTAGTTCATAAAATCCTCAGAATATTAGTAACATCTAATTCTTTGTGTTTCTGCTTATGCTGCCACTCTATTAGTTGATTCCCCTCTTCTGCTGCCACTGCAATTGTTCTTACCTCTGCATAAAATAACCACATCGGGTATGTTAAATGGTGTTGGAAGATACATGATCCCTCCCCTTGCGTGTCTACTCTCTACTTTTTAGCCTTTCAGTGATACTGCTGCCACAGTTCCCTAGTTCCAACCTACTGATTTAAGAAAAAAAAATCCCTCCTCATGACCCACACCCCTAAAAACACTAAAACAAACAAACAAAACCCACAAATCCAATTAAATCAAACCAAACCAAAACAAAAACCCAGTCCAAGTGCACAAAAAGTATGTATTTCTCTTCTAATCTCAAAATAAAAAGCATTCTGGAGTGTTACTCTGTATTGTATCTTTTCTTTCTGAAGGTCTGGTATCTTTATCAGCTGATTGACTCTTCCACAAAACACAAACAATGAAGCACCTGATTCGACTATTTCTTGAGACTGGCTGGAGTTTATTAAGGTAGTTATACTTCAGATAGCAGAGACAGCAAGAGGTAATCTGTGCTTTTCATTTGCTGTGATACAGACACAGTAGTGCCTAAGGAAACACATGTTCTACTATAAGAGCTGTAACTGAAAAGCAAAAGAGCCTTCTTCTACTCCATTTTCTAACAATAATTAGTAAACTAACTGACCAGCTTTTTTATTATTATTATTTC
This sequence comes from Galbula dea, assembly GCA_013399015.1. Taxonomy (NCBI): domain Eukaryota; kingdom Metazoa; phylum Chordata; class Aves; order Piciformes; family Galbulidae; genus Galbula; species Galbula dea. The sequence continues at coordinate 4,489,988 of VWZX01004365.1, read as the reverse complement.
TTTGCCAAAGAATAGCTAAAAGCTATTTTCAAATGTCAAATGAAGAATTGAGTCTGATGTAGCCCTCTGTTAGATATTTTTTATTTATACATGAAAGTCTTTGCTTTTCTTAATACTTCCATTTCAACCTTTTAAATCTACTTATCTCTGAACAATGGACTTACACAAAAAATTGGGTAAATTCAGATATAATGAAAGTAAATGAAGTTCAATCTTAATAAATGGATTTTACTTTTCAGTTGATCACAGTGTGTTTCAGACTGTAAATAGGCTAATTCTGGGTTTGTTTTTCTCTATAAGCCACTATATTGAATCAGATTTTCAAGACAGCTCAAATCTCACAGTCTGTCTATGGTCAGATAGGATTCTTTAGAAAGTAGGCCAAAGCATTATGTGGAAATCTGACACTCACTGTTAAATGATAGCTGTAATAATCTCTGTAATATAATGTACACTAACAGATTATGATTTTTTTTTGGAATATAACTGCTAGTTTTCGTCATTTTCACTAGATCTGTACTTCTTAGAGGTAGTCTCAAGCTGCCTAGGGAAAGTGCTGAATGTAAACATCTATAATATATTTCTTCTTCCTGACAAACTAAGTTCCCTCAAGTTGTGTAAAAATAGAATAACTGAGTCTTAGAAGTCATATGGGAGATGATATGTGGGCCTGTCCTTTTTTTCTGAAATAACACAATGTAGGACAAATATACAATGTGTTTTAAATTTTCCCCCAGCCTCAGGGCTGCCTAGTACTATGTCTCTCAGTTTTTATTAATTAATTCAAATAGACTCCAAATTTTTTATCCTTTAGCAACAGCTGGTTTTGCAACTGGACTGAAAAGTGTATTAGTCTAAACCACTGGGTGGCACAAAGAAGCCAACATACACAAGTCCAATTCTACCTTTACTTTCTGTGATTAATGGAAGATACGCTCTTTCTCTTAAAAATCTGAGTGCTTTTTAGTCTTAACATACTATGGCAATAAGTGAAGCAGAATTATTGACTTCTATTTGCTTAAGTAGTTTGTTGTCATCAGATACATGGAATCTGCTTCATGACTGGAAGTATCAGTGCTTTAGGACAATTGGGAGGAAGGAGGAAGACATGGGTAGTGTTCATTTTTTGAATAACTCTCCAAATGAACCCTGCTTACTTTGCTTACTGATTTATAGTACTTTTTTTTTTGATTCTGGTTTTGATCTGGATCAATGAGTTCCTGAATCCACTTCTAGAATCCAGTCTACAGCTGTGTTCAGCCTGGGACTTCAGTGGTGATGGTGATGGGGGGTTAGTTTAGATATTTGGTTTATATATATATATTTGTATATATTTCATTTTTTTTTGTTACTATTTTCATTAGAGCTGGTTTACTTTTGTTTTACAATCCATAATTGTCTCCTTTTTGCCCTTTCTATTCCTCTTTGGGAAGGGAGAGGGGTTAATAACATCTGCCACTTGTCTAGTGGTTGCCCAGCCTTAACTCTTGAAGTCAATTCCTATGTAAAGCTGAGGAATCACAAGGGTCAGGCTCTCTTCTACAATGGCTGGTGTCCAAGAAGGATTCTTCCCTTTCTGCCTTCAATGCCAATCCATTTGTTCCTGAATCCAGTTACTGACTGCTGCTGAGTCCAGTCTGGGACATCCTCAGAGCTATCAAAACATCAAGTTGTGACAGTGATGCATTTGCCATCCAGGGGTTGGGTTCAATATTAGTTTTCTATATATTTGTACATATTTCATTTTATTGTTATTATTTTCATTAAAGCTGTTTTATTTTCCTTTTCCAATCCATAAGTTTTTCTCCTTTATTCCCTTCCTCTTCGCCTTTGGAAATGGAGAGGGGCTAATAGAGAGTGTCACTTTTTTACTGGCTGGCCCAGTCTTAACCCTTGACAATTATCCTACCATTTTAATCTCTGTAATGAAGGCATTTATTTTCTCATTTAAGGAGTGAGGAACTGAGGCATGACATATTTAAGTAACCTGTCCAAATCTGACATAAATCCGTGTAGTGGGCTAGGGTTTTATAGTGAGATTGCCTTTTACCTTATTGATCTCATTGAATGGTTCAGGCTGTGTTTATGGTCTTCAATTTTCTTATTAGAAAAATCTTTTAATCTTTCCCTTGTCTTTTTTAATTTCGTTTGTCTGGGTTTCAGCATTTCTTTAAAAGATTGAAAGTATTTTTTGTAGAAGAGATTGTAGATATCTCTTTAAATTTTAAAAATCTTGCATTACACTGATAATACAATTGGAGTGCTGGGCATATAATTTTCATTTTTTGTTTTGTATTTAAACAGAGGTGAGATTGAAAGTATCAGAAAACCACATGCTATGTTTGTTCTCTCTGAATTTGCTTTAAGGTATTATGAGAAGCACCTACTTCAGCTAAATAGTTTTCTATTTTGTACTAGTTTTTTTCATATTTTATTCCCCTTAGGAAGACATCAATTCTCTTTTCTGAGTGGAATGTATATTTGATGAAGTTCTGTCTCTTGATGATCACTTCATCTTATATTTCAGAAAAATCTTTTTCTATAGTATATTCTTATGAGAAGTAATTTAGCAATGACATCCTTCTCCTATTCTTCCTTTTACCCATTTTAAACTGGTGTTACAGAAATATTCAAGCTGTTCTAGTTTGTTTGCTCATTTATATTTGGCTACAATAGAGAAATTATCGTACTGAGTATGTTTAAGGTGGAATACTTTGATAATAATTGATAATACCTGAAACAAAGTATTTAGGATTTATTAGATTTGGGCAGTTCACACCCACTGTGAACACAGTGGATGCTTTGGTCTCATCAGAGTTATTTCAAGGAGGAACTGAAGAACATCTGGTGTTTGCTATCCCCTTTAGCTTCTTAGATACCTTTTTTTTTAGGTTGTTTTGTTTTGGTTTTGTTGTTACTTTTGGGGGGGTCAATCATTTCCTTACTTGGAGTAAGACTGACATTTTCATGTTTAAGACTGCATATTTCTCTCCCAATTGATTCAAAACATTTTTTCCCCCCTCATCTATAGAGTAAGCTTCTCATTTAGGTCACTGACTTCTTTGATTCTGCAACAAAAACATTGAGCCCCAGTAGCAGGCAGTGAAATGTCTTTAGTAAAAAGGAGAAAATCTATTTAGAGACCAGTGATGAAGGTGCTCAAAATGCTTAGTCTAGACTTTTTGCCTTGGTTTTAATTCCCACCTTGTCTTTGTTTAGGACTTCCTACCTAATTGTCATATGTGTGAGTTTAAGATCTGTTAGTCCAATTATCACAGGGGAAAGCTGCTCATTTTATATAATTAGAACAAATCAGGATCAAAGTGGTTTTATCGATTTACTAATGACATGCAATTAACTGGCAAACAGTGAACTATATCTTTAGGATCAATATGAGTAACAGAATGAAAAAAAATCCAATCCTGGCTGTTTACACAACGTTAATAAAAGAATTCTCTCCCTAACACACTTGGGTGCACACACACACGCATACACTTGCATGGTTGTTCACATAGACAATTAGAGGCACCCCTCTCCCCTGAGCAATGTGGATGATGATCACACATTCCCTTTCTGGAACTGTATTATATGTGGGTGGTTCATCTTTCTGCACAGTTGTGCTCTTCACTAAAACCTGCTGATGCATGAGTCACTGAAGAACTGTAAGAGCCTACATATGCACACTTGAAGTTTAGGTGTTACCTGTGTGATTCCCTGATGTTGGTTCTCCAATGGGAGCACAGAGGCTGCTCGTTGCTTTCAGTGCCCAGCAGCAAGCTACAAAACATGGCCAAGGCAGAGGTCCCCAGATTTGGAAATGTGTCTCAGTGTGTGTTTTTGTGTGTGTCACTTGTGTCAGTGTCAAACTGGGACTCTGCTTCTACTTTTCCCTTACTTATAAATTTGCCTGCTTCTTTTAGATGTCTTTTGAGGCCAGTTCCTTCACTGTTGCAAGAATCCCATTGTAGTTTTTTGCTTATTCTTTAATCCACCTGATGTCCTTCCTCTTCAATAAGATCAACTTTAAGCAAACACTTTCTCAGAGAATTTTGGTTATTTGATTCACTCATGCTGTTGACATATATGTTCCTCCTGTTTCAGCAGATAATATTATCTAGGCCATTTTGCCAAGGGTGGGCTGTTATAAAACTCCCACATCCAGCCTGCTTGTCTTAATCTTTTTGTAGTTTAATAAGTGATTAGAGGTTATCTTGCTTTTGAAACTTGTCTTTTTGTCTCCTGTGTTCTCAGAATATGAAATACTATTGCAAAGTGGTTTTGTATGTGCTCCAAAATAGGCTTATTTTTCAAGAAATTCTAATATGTCAGTTAAAATATTGTTTAACAGTAATTCATTCTTTGCTTTTATGGACCAGATCTCTAGTACCCACTTGCCAGTTGAAGTTATAATAATCCAATAATTAAAATTTCAATTATACAACAACAAGCACTTTGAATTTAAAGGCTCTAATTTAATGAAGAAGAAAAAAAATAATAATAATAATGCCCCCCTCCCCCCCAACCAAACAAAAAACCCACATCAAGACCAAGCAAACAAACAAACCAACAAACTCACAGGAGCTACTGTCACAACTGGCACTTAGGCACCAAATTCTGTTGATAACTAGTGTAAATTTTTAGACTTATTTTGAACTTTATGAATATTTGCTCAAAAAGGGGAAGGCAAAATACTGAAAGGATTTACGGAAAGTGTTTGGAGATATTTCTTCCAATTAGTTGCTTTGCCCTACAGAATACGTATTTTCTGATATTTTCACTTTTTCACTCCAGTTTAAAAAAATGCTGTAACCCAGGATTTTAAGAAACCTTAACAATTAAAATCTTCCTTGAGTTTCAAAGGATTGTCAAAACTATTTTGTTGACTGGTATTTTGTAGCCATTAGTATTTTTTAATTAATTACTACCACTATCTGAATTTAATACTAATCCTACTTTTCCTTCATGTTCCATGTTCAATCTCTGATCAGTTTTTGTCAGAAGTTGTATGGATCTGTTTACGTTTATCCCGTTTAGTTTACAGCTGGGCTGTGGCACAGAACTCTGTTCTAGCATCTGTGCAGATCAGCCCACCATATGGATGGGAGGGAAATAGCTTAATTTAGTGCATATGCATGAACTAAATGAAGACTTGACTGTTGCTGGGCTACAAATCACTAAACACTACAGAGTATAGTAGGTTGGGAAGGGTTAAGAAACCAAAGGGCAAATATGATCTCAGTGGCATTATACTGTTTCTGCTAGACATTTCTTCAGCATTTATCCAAAGCAGTGATTCAGCAAGCATATCTAGTCAAAAAATCATTAAAGGTTAAAGCTTGACCAATGTGAATGAAATGACATTGAAAGTACAGCTGAGGGCTCACAGACTTACTTGTGTTCCATTGAGACAAAACATCAGCTTCACTGATTCAGCTAAAGGCATCAGTAGTCCAAAAGTAGTTTTACTGATTTCATATAGCCAAAAGGTTAAGTCTTTTCTGATTTCTTTTCTTAAACTAACTTTGACCATTACTGTTTTTTTAAGTCCTATATGTTATTGCAACTACTACTAACAAAGAAGTTTACTGACAAATACACTTACCATCCTTTTCCTGTAAGTATGAAGAGATTTATGGTAAAAAGCACAAATGCAAGCTGTAGGCCTCATTTACAAACTCATATCTCTTCACAGATCTACCCTGCATGTTGAAATCTCTTATTGGCCAAGTGCAGCTAATACAGTGGCAGCCAGCCCTTCTCCAGCTGAAAATGTTTATAGCCATCAGCTTCCTTGTTGCACACCTGTCTTTTATAGCTTAAAATTTAGGACGGCTATCTGGGACATGGTTAAATAGATGGTCAGGCTCTGTTCTAGAGGAAAAAAAGATTTTTTCTGGGAGTTGTTGTACAATGTGTTTGTGAAATTCAGCCTTTTACTTCATCATTGCTGGTGTGATACAGCATCAGCACTTGTGCCAGGATAGAGATGGATGCAGCGTAGGACTGGCAGGGCTAGGTGGTCTCACAGAGCCTGAGGATTAGAGTGGGTCTTCTGGCCCAGAGTGGCTCTAAGGGGCTGCACAAACTGGCTTCAGGTGTTTCAGTGGTCTCTTTGCTCTATAACTCCAGGTACTGTTAGAAACAACTGAATGAATTGGCTGAACTTCTCACTGGTTCATTTCAATTTAATTTCCCTGACCTAAATTTTTATGTCTTCCTATTTTCATGCTACTGAATGCCATCTCACACTGTATTATTGATTATTTATTTAATTATTAAAAATAATCACAGCAGAACTTTCCTGTTCTTTCACAGCTTTAGTGGATGGAAGAAAGGAAAACTGTTTTATTTGGAAACCTCAACTTTACTGTAGAAAATAAGGTGGAATATAAAAGCCATGGTCTGGTTAAATCTGTGGGCATAACAATTTTAATAATTTTGCTTGTTGAAAAATCAATTTATTTTAATTAGGCTGTTGTTGTAGGTTAATCTTGGGAGGCAGGTAAGTAACATACAGCTGCTCTCTCCTTGTCCTGCTCAGTTGGATGCAGAAAGAAGGAATGAAAAGTAAAAACAAGAAAACTTGTAGGTCAAGATAAAAAGGCTTAATAACGGAAGGAAATTTAGAAGAGAAAAAGAAAATAAAACAGGAGTGATGCAAGGGTAATTACCACCACCTCCTCCCATAAGTAGACAAAGCAAAAGATGAGTAACTTCCATAATCCCCCTTCTTTTCCCTTTCTTTTGGTGATCATGATGTTATATCTCTTCAGTTAATTCAGGTCATCTCCCTTGTTATGTCTCTTCACAACCTCTTGTGGACCCTCAATCTATTCACAAGGGATGCAGAAAGAGAAACAGAGGAGGACTCGATGCTGTGTCAAACACTGTTCAGCAATAGCTGCAATATCAATGTGTTATCAGAACTGTTTTGGTCACAAATATGAAACACAGCACCATACAAGCTGCTGTGAAGAAACTTAACTCCATCCTAGCCAGATACATTGCAACAACGACTCATAGAAAATAGTGGCTGTAATCTATATTTTTATGGTATTATGACTTTTAAATTATTTCATATTGATCTTTTTTCAGACACTTCACTAATAAATGTATGAGTCTTCAAAGTAGACATAGTTTAAAAAAGTATTTCTTATGTATTTAAGATTACATATATGTTTATATGTAGACTTGTTTTGTACAGCTCTTCACATGCATGGTAGTGGAAGAATACTTTATTCTCTCCTTTTATTTTTCCTTGCCTAATAATCTTTTAAGTTATCCTACTTGAGGACAAGTTCTGTTCAACTCCCAGATATTGTGAAGTACTTTTATCTAAGACAGGAATAGGCTAATCTTTCACCTGGAAAAGTAATTTCGCTGGTATTCGCCAAAAGCCATCAGTTAAGACATTGAGAAAGAGCTGTAACCAGTACAGAGGAGGGGGTGTTATCACAGACTTTTTACTATGAATCCAAGAGTAACTTTATTAAACTCAGTGGAATGGGTATAAACAAAAAAATCCTGAATATTGTATTCTAATCTTGCAGATACCCATTAGCAGCCTGGTCCACACAGTACGAAACCTGTCATTAGTATTGTGTACTGTATCTCTGTTATGGGTGTGTTTTAGTCCTGTTTTGTAGTACTTATCCAAGCACTACCCTCAGAAACAAAAGCCATTGTATAAGGGAAGTTGTCAGTTACGTGGTAGCTACCAGTTTTTCCAAACTAAGTCTGAGGATGCTCTTGCTCCCAAAGCATACTCCTCTACCAAATGCTGTTAAGATTTTGTCCTTGCGTAACTATGCCTTAGGGGGGCTGCAGCGTATGTTGTTGATACTATCTCCATTAGAGCATGACAGTTACTGTTACCTGTTCTCTTGGATTTGATTTCCAATCCCTTTGGTTCAGTGATTTCTGAATTAAATATGTCCAGATGCTGTGTTTCATTTATTGTGGGTGCGTGTGTACACAGACAAATAAATGTGTGTGTTACTAACTTTTATGCATTGCAGGAGTAATGGAAATATTTAAAGTAGCAAAACCAAGATAAAACCCTCTAAATGACTCTAAAAGTATAAAGTGTAATAAATTATGTTACTATTATAGAATACATCTTTATCTTGTAAAATATGAAAAATTCATACTTGTAGACAATGCATACAGCAGCTCTCTACATTTACAGTTACTGCAAGTATCATCATATGTATCTGTTCATTTTTTCTTTTTTTTTTTAAATAATATATGACTATGTTTCCAGCATCTTAAGGCTAAGTAAATGCTGAATCTGTTTTTTACATCCTTATAATACCAGAGAAGTTCATGTCCTTAGTCACTATATTACTGTTAAATTTAATCTCTTAGAAATGCTGCAGTCTGGTAAAATCCACACAAATATACTATTAACAAAGAATTTATTGATTTACTTACCAGAATATACATTACAAAAAATAAGTCTTCATTGCAGCTTGAAGACTATAGTGTGAAAGGAGTCTCGTTGTTAGAAGGACTTTAAAGCTAATTGGTATGATTGTAATGATTTCAAAAGGCTGTTTCACAAAATCATTAAGGCTAGAAATTAATCTTTGAGCTATATTAGCTCAGAGACTTGCACTTTCTTCACACTTTGCAAGCACAACCAAACTGCCATTAAGTTCAAGGTGCCCTCCATGATATTTCATCAGAAAAGTAAATTCATTTTATTTCAGCAGTAGGTAGATATAGACAGACTAGTAACCTATCATGACTGACAGAATAAGTGGCTCCACAATGGATTTGCATCCACAGGAGTCAGAAGATTTGCAAGTCACAGCAGGGTTGAAGGTCACCCTGCTAGCGTTGTTATTGTGGCAGTGTGCTTATCTTTGACTTATAACAGTTCTTGAGCATGATTTAAATGAATATACATGCCCTAATTATGAATTTGGAGTTATTGTACAGTACCTAGGGCAAACACTAGTCCTTTGAATTCCTCTTCTGTGTTAGCAGTTCTTTCTTATCTGCTTCCTCAGATACATTTTATAACTTAACTTAAATGCAGCACCACTGTTTCAACTGTCTCTAGCCAATGCTACTTCATTCCCCTCTGTATACACGGCCTTAAAGATACACAGGAGCTGATATAGTTCCTCCTTGCTTGGCAACTGCTAGAGAGATAGACACTTGTAGTAACTGATTCTGCAGATAGAGTCCTCGTGCTATTACCATTCTGGCAGCAAATTATCTAGACTTTCCCTGTTGCCTTTTCTTTACTGGTAAACTAGAAATGTCTTTGAAATAAAGATAAGTAACTCTGTTAAATAAAATAAAGACAGAACCAGAAGCAGAGACAAGTGTAACACACAGAAAACTTGGCTGCGAAAATAACCCCTGAACAGCTGTAGAAGAGTAGGGTAGTTTAATTATTCTTGTAAATAGACACTATTTTTAAGATTGTGTATTTTATTTTGATTTGGACGTTCCCCAAAATCCTTTTTAATCTTTAACCCTTAGCTTTATTTTATTTTCCCTACCATTGTTGTAAGAGTACAATTCTGTACTTTCCTCCCATGTTGGAACTTTCTCCCATCTGAAAGAAAGTATCTGATGGTCTGGGGGAGGCTTGGGAACTGAGGGAATCATCTGAGCCACCCTTGTGTAGTAGCTTACAGCCATGATACAAAAATGCATTTATTTTCCCTGCCCTTTCTCTGACAGCTGTATAATACTTGATAAAAAGTGTTTTCTAGGACTTTAGGAGAAGTATGTATTTTTCTATATGCATAGCTAGTACTTACCACTGCTTTTGTTCTTCTATGCTGATTTTGCTGATTTTTTTTTTCTAAAATATATTTGGTTTTCTGAATTCTTCACATCTAAACTTTTTCATGGATATCTGTCCAAAATTCAACAGGTTTTATAGTAAGGTTTGGCAGTGTGAGAACATGCATATCAGGAAGTTCTAGATAGCAGTAAGGGTGGTTTGGTATTTTATTATCAGAGGATACTGAAGAGCTGAGAACAGGACTGATATAGCTTCCTCCATTTGCCATTCATTAGAAGACTTGTACAGAACTGCTCCAGAGGGAGTTCAATCAATGGGAAAATCAAGCCCAAATAGGCTGTTAGCCAAAATGTGTACCATAAATCTCCCACTCCACCAAATTATGTCCCCACTTTATCCTCATGAAACCAACAGCAAACAAACGTTCTGTGTAATTGACGTGTGTCCCTGTGCACTTGTGATTTATCATATGCACATCCAAATCCCACAGAAGCACACAATATTGCCTTTATGTTTTACTTATGATGTCTCTTTCAAGCAGGACTTACAAATTACAACTGAGCAATACTGACTGAATATAATGCCAATTACAGATGTAATTCTACATAGACACTGAACATGGTGATCATCAGGCTAGCTCAGGTATGCTCCAGTGCTGAACTAGTCTGGCAGACAGTGGTGTGAAAAGGGCAGACTGATGGTCAAATTTGGGATAAGCTTCTCACTAAGGAACTTTCTCCATTGCACAGTCAGTTTGCAGAAGGCTTGTCCTTGAAAGTAAAAAAAACCAAACAACAAAATAAAAAAAATTCCCAACTTAGAACAAGTCTTTACAGTCCAGTTAAAGCTTTTGTACATTTTGTTACTCTGCTGTAACATGCATTGGTTCATTTGTTTGTAGATATAGGTCACCCTGTCAATGGGATTCTCTTTAGAGGCCTGTCATGGAATTGAACAGCTGTGGAATGGGCCTTACTCTGTTCTGCCGGCATCAAAAGCAGGCTATGTGACTTCAGTATCTGTCAGTAGGTTTGTGGAAGCAGTAACCTGAAATTCAAACACATCCTTGTATAATACCTTTAGCCTTTTTGACTCTTCCATTCTTTAAAGTACCACAGAGGAGAATTTCAATAAGCAAAATCTTTTTTTCTTTTTTTTCTTTAACAGTGCACAGGTATCTCAATTCATTCTCAATCAATGGGTCTGCTGGCTAGAAGCCTTCAACTTGAGTGACAACAGTTGCTTTTAAGGTACTAGTCTTTACAGCAGAAAATCCTGCATGCAAACTCTCCTGATAAGATATATTCCAAATAAAAATGTAGGACTGACATGTATATGGGATGATGAATTTGTTGAAGTCATTGAAAATGCATTGTAGCACAGAAACTACAGCACTTACTAGAAAGACTAACAGTGTGTAACTAATGAAAATCCCATAAATTCTTTTGGTATGCACTCTTTTATTAACTAGTAACTTTTATTTTATAAAAATAATATAAAATTATAAATAGAAATATAATATTGTTATGTATAATTGTGATATAAATATATGCTGTATTGTTCTTTTCTCATTAAAAATTGTCTTTTTTAAGGGCAATATTTGTCATATTAATATCTTATCTGTGGCTCTGATGTTAAATTTTTTGACAAAAAACAACCTTTCTATCTTGCTTAGTACTTTCCACTATTCTGCAATTGTAGTTTTGATAATTTATCTGGATGATGTCTACTGTCCTTTTTATTTTTTTTGTTTCTGTACTAAATACTGATTAAAAACAGGAAAAAAAATCAAATCTTAAGAGACCAGCATATTTTATAGTTCTCTTTATTTTATTCAAGCTATATTATAATATCTCTTCTAAAAATTCATATGACATGCTACCCAGATATCCATTTCACTGAACTCTAGATCTATAAAATTTGGAACTAAGAACGAGACATATTTTTTCTATGTTTTAATGTGCAATCAAGTTTCTTCTGTAAAAAATATTATTTTATATGATTTATGTATGTTTTTAAACTCTTATCTGAAAGTTGATTTATTCTGACAGAAAATACAATTCTTCTGTTTCTTTGATTTAGCAGCTTAATTTCTAGTTGTTTTTTTTTCTTGTAAGCCTGTAGTAACTGGAAGCCTATGGTTGTTCTACATAGTGTATAAACAGAAGCACTGTTGTGCACTTTTCAAAGACTCAGACTACTGAGATGAATGTCAAATTCTGCTATCTTTTCATCTGATTCCATAGATCTTTATTTGGACTTCTACATGAGTAAGGACTGTTGGAGTAGACCCAGTATATAATATACACTGAATTACAGTGTGCTATTAATCATAATTTTGTTTCTTGCTAGCTCTAATTATAGTCATTATACCATAGTGGCATATTTATAATGACACAACCTGAGAAGGTTAGTGAAAATCTTCAAAAGTCAATGGAGATGCCTCTGGTTTTGGATGTCCTTTTTCATTTGAGTTCAGTGTTTAGAAAGCACTTAATTTCCTTCAAACTTAATTTTGTCTCTTTGAGTGTAAGCATTAAAATGGAGTCCTAAATTACACAGCTGCATGCTTTTTTAATGAAACTTCTGCTTTATTCTTGATGTGGTCCAGAAACCCTGGCAATCAGTGGACAATTCCCCTTAGTCAACTGGAAGCAGTGTGACCTTATGTGATGTTCCTAGCATTTGAGAGTATGCTTGGGAAACACGAGTACTTTTGCCATGAATATCTTCATCTAAAAATAAGACCCTTTTCTACAGTCTTTGATATTTTACGATTGGTGTAAAGATTTCTGAGTAGATTAGCAAATTTTAACATCAACGTATATTTGCTCAAAATGTGAGTTTTGATAAGTTTGTTGATGTATGTTACCTCATAAGTGAAGTTGGTATTTTTTTTTCTGACAGTAATCTGCTTCTGAACTAAATCTTAATTGCATTTGCTTTTTTATATGGCTCAAATTCACCCTGTGTTCAAATTTCTGTGTGTTGTATCATGCAATGTTTTAAATTGAAGGCAACTCTTCTTATTTTGGGAAGGAAATATAATTATTCAGTTGTGTATGTCTAATAAGGAGGAAAGATCCCTATTTCAGAGCATGAAGATTTGTGGGTTTTCGCTTTGAGAGCTTTACAAGTAGCCTCTGTGTAGAGTTTCTCAAGGACAGGATAGTCCTAACATTCTCCACGGCAATAAGGTGCTGCACTGTGACCCATGCCATAGCAAAACTTAGGTATGTTGGATGGGTATTTCCAGGTAGACATCCATTCTTGTTTAGATGTCTGTTGTTTCAAACAGTGCATAACATACTTACATGACAAAGCTTGATCAAATGGACAAAAATACTTAAAAATTATCTGTCCAGTATACATAAGTAGGAAAGTACTTGGCAATTAGACTTCTGACTATGTTGTGGTTCCAGTGTTTAATCCCCACAGCGAAATTCTTATTTTTTGAAGCATATTCATAAAGAACTTATTCACTGAAGTAATTTGGGTCAGTTTATAGCAATTTTTGATATTAACAACCTTTTGATAAGTGTTATTGGCTTCTATTACTGAACAATGGATTATCAATAAAGTGCTCTTCAGTCCCTCTTTTAAAGAGAAATATTAATACCTATAAAATATTCTTTTTTAAGTTTGCCACATTGTATGGAATGATGAAGAGGATTCCATGGGAAAAGTAGAACTCTCATATTTCATAGTAGTATGCCTTTAAATGCACAGGCCTTTTTAATTCATTAAATACAGGTTGTCATAATCCTATTCTCCTAGGTTATCTCCATCTAACATTCTGGATTATGTGTAGACATTAATTTCTGTTAATCTAATACTAATCTCACTTTTTCTTCTGGGATTTGAAGTTTTGGTTAAAAGCATTGACAGAGCGAAGTACTGTTGTTTTAAATAGAGTTCATTTCAACAAGGTATTTTGTGTAGAGTGGTTTGGAAGACTCTCATGATGACTGATGGTGTTCATTGTATAAAAAACAATGAAGAGAGAATCTGAGATCCCTATCATTAAAGTTTTTCCTAATGAAAACTGTCTTTTACACTAAAAACCTTAACACAACCTAGAAAAGTGCTGCAATATAAGGAGGAAAGATAAGTAACTAGTAACTAAGATGATGGCATGAAGTATGTGACTTGGGAGTATTATTTTGTTTAAGAAATGAAGTTAGCTAGTGCTTTTCATTATTTTTGGCAATGGATGGACCCAGTTTATGGAAGTTTTGTGTTGTAAACTTGTGAAAAGCATCTGTAGACAGTTATGGCCACATGCTTTTAAAATGGCCCTTGGATCTTGAAGGAATTCCTGCAACTGGGCTTTGAAGGGTTGTTCTTTTGCTGCCTTCTCTCAAAACCAAGAAAATGAAACGAGAAACTTTCTGAGCCTTGAGAAAATTTTCAGTTAAGTCTGAAAACTGAACAAATGGAATTGCGGTGACAGAAACAGATGTACTTGGCTTTCCTGCCCTGAACAGCCTCCATAATAGCAGCCAATTTGGCCCTAGCACAGTCAGTTTTGTTTGAGAATTATGTGGTAATTCTTTTGCAGAAGAAACATTCAACGCAGTATTTGAGCAGAGGTAACTCAGATTCACTGAGCTGCCAAACAGGGAATAAATTTCAGCAGTTTTCTTTATGATGGAAAGAGAAAACTGTTCTAAAGTGAGGTAATTTAACAGTTGTGAACTCTTCTATGTCTTAACCAGTTTTACTCTCAGCATAACTACAGTTTTCACTCTAAATTTACCTGAATATTTGAGAGGTATTATTAGATAAATACAAGAAGGCAAAGTATATTTTATTTGTAGCTATATTCATTGGAACTATGTGGATGGCAGAGATCTCTACAATGTAAAGTCTTGTTACCTAATAACTGTATTGTAATGCATGAAAAATGGTATGTGGGGAGGCATTTTGTCTATTTCCTTATTAGCTGGATGTGCTTACTGTCTTGTCAGAAGTTGTGATTTTTGAGGAATTCTTAACAGTTTTCACTGGTGTAATCACTGGTCTGTCAACATTTAACAAAATTGATTGAAGCTCCATTGTTTAGCTTTTATTCTTTATTTTCAAAATTCTTTCATATATCCTACACAAACTTATTTTAATTATAAAGCTTAGCAATATTCTCCAATAGGGATAAGGACTGCTGCTAAAGGCAACATTGTATTTTTAATAGGAAAATAATCTTTACAGACTGTCTATTGTAGGTTGGTGTTTTACATGTATAAACACCAGCTTCTTAACAATTCCTAATAGAAAATAATAGACCAGAAACTATTAAGATCTAAACCAATTTATCTTACTGGAAAAAAAATAAAAGAAAAGAAGAGATGTAATGTCAAGAACTTCTCAAAAGTATAGTCATCTTTTGGCCTTCTTTTGCTTCCTCCCAGTAGTGTGAAAAGAAGCTCAATATACTTAAATCATTGCACTGGGATGGCCTAAAGCTGCTTAAGACAACTATAATCCACTTCTAAACTGACAATTCCTAATATACCCTCAATGAGCAACTGAGTATCATTTTAAAAATCTTTAGAGAAAAAAAATAAAGTTGGCTACCTCCACCTTCTAAAGCATCAGATGCATTTTATGAAAGGATTGTGTAACAAATGAAGGAGGTGACATAGCAGGTAATTAGTTTCGTGTTGTAGATAACCAGAGTAGAGCAGAATTGCATTTTGTAGAACAGCTAGCTAATATTAATTGCATTTAATTTTCTTGGAAGTGTATGTCAAAACTCTGACTTGTGTCAGAATTTCATGAATTTCAAGGCCTAATTTTCTAAGCATTACCCTGGACCTTAATCTCTGCTGCTTCACATGCTGTGTGGAGAAACTCTTTTTATTCTTTCTGTAATAAAACTCACAAAAGTGAGACATTTCTGCTATGACTTTTATTCCTAACATCACTGCAACTGCCCAGCTGCCGTTAGTTTTTGCCTTCTTTTTTTTATATTAAAAAAAAAAAGTTACCCAAGTAGCCTTTGAAAGCACCAAGGTTAGGTTACTCCCTGCTGGATAAGTAACAAGCTGAAGATATGGTTCACACTTCTCACATACTGCAGACAATGAATTCAGAGCTGTGTGCAACTACGGTTGATCTAAGATATGGCTATTGATAAATGGAAAGGCTTCTAGTAGGCAAGGTAACATAACACACTTTTCTTCCCAAGCAAGCCAGCTGCTCACAAACAAGTGCTCCATGGGGAAAATAATTCACTTCATATAATCATCACTGGCTCTAGAGTGGAAATACAAGAGAACAAAGAGATGATGAAAGGTAGAATTTGGAGGGATTGACAGGAGGTTGGGTGGCTTTGCAAACACCCACAAAGCATTGATGGCACTTGTACATTAGTCTTTTGCTTTATTCATAGTGTTATTAATTTTTAAAGAACCATTAATGTATTTCATTTATAGGAGTGAAATGTGGTGTCATATTCAGCCTGAATATGTTTCCAGTACTTTTTAGCCTTAACCTTAATCTGCATGTTCACCACATATGTGTATAAATTTGGAAGTCATGAAGTTATTGTCTAAGATTCTGGGAAATGGCCCAAGACTTTGTGAAGGACCTTTGCTCATAAAAAATGCTGTTTGTCTACCCTCAAAGAAAAACTCAGGGAAGGTATAGAAAGAGAAGTGTAAAGAAGGAAACTTGACATAATAGAGCAAAGTAGTAAAAGCAAAGGCTGCTGAAGATTCTGACAGCAGAATAAAATTAAACCTTCGAGATTTCCTTCCACGCAACTTGTGAGTCTGGGACACATAGAGACAATCTTTTGGATTTTCTATGGTTTTATTCTACTTCAGAATTCAGATGTTTCTTGTCTCTTCCTTGACTTTGATTTTTCCTTTTTTTTTCTTTAAATATTGTCATACAAAATAAATATCAGGCCATATTTCTCATCTAGACATCTTGTAGTTCATTCATCTGGGCTTTTCATTTGTTCATCTGCTGTAGATGTGATTGTTAATGTCTCTCTTTTGTGGACTTTTTCAATAGGGCAAATATCATCAGTGACATTAAGGAATCCACAAAGATTAAATTTGAATGAATGCTGGCATAGTACAGAAAGAGGTAGTATAATTGGGTAGTTTCTGCTCTTCTTGATGATTTATTACTTAGATATTGTTCCTAACTTGTTTTGTAAAAGCTAGTGGTGTCACAATACTACAGCCATCAGCTGACACTGCAAGTCTTCAACACATTGTGTCAGCAAAAGTGACCAGCAGTCAGTAGCTATGTAGAGCTGAAATCTGAGAGATAGGATGTGTTGAGAAAGCTGAAAGCAACAAAAATTTTTGTTTCCTTGCATGTTATGAAGTCATCAGGAACTAGGAACCATTACCCTACACTGAAACAAGCTACCCATCATTGCTTCATGCACACCACCTTGGTTTTTGCTGAGTAGCAACATCTCTCAGTTCATATTTGGTTTTCACAGCATAAGTAGCTTCTTGCGTAGGCAAGAATAAAGACAGCCTGATCCACTGGTCCTGTAAGGCTAATGAGAGCTGAAATGAAGAACAGAATGCAGAACCTATGGTCCCAGGACACCTCCAAGCTGTTCTCTAAGGGTGAGTTGACAACAGCTATCACTAGGATAACAAATAAATGTTGAGTTACTTAGTTAATTTACCTTCACCTATTTCAGTTGCAAACTTCTTTTACTCTTCTGCTATTTTCTCCTCTCTAAGTGTTTATTATGAACTGGAAAATCATTTGTATTTTTTGTTATGAATATCTGTGTAACAAGTGAGAAAAAAGACTTGTTTACTTCTACTCAAAGAGATTAATTACACTGAATATTAGCATAAGCAGCAACCAAAATCAAGCAGTTCAAACAAATGAGAATGGACCTTCAAAGGAATTCACAGAAGAAAATAATGGAGACATTGCAAGGAGGTGTTACTTTCAGGTCTGCACTGAACTTTTAGCTCTTGATTTACTGAGGCTCATAAACAAAATGATGCCAATCTACTTGATTACTAATGCTGTAGGTAGAGATGGGAGACGACTACACCTTGAGCCCTAGAGAGTAGGCTAGGAAATGTCTAAATGCTACAAACACAGTAGAAAATAACACTGCAGTCAAAACTGTTGATCCACTAAGCAGTATAAATACCTTCCAATATTTATATACTTCAGGATATGTTTCCCTCTGTAGAAGTGGACATGAAGTGATCTTTCCTTTCCCTGGTTGGCTAACTGTTTTCTAGGAAGCTGCATAATGGGATGTAAGGAAAAAACCCCACACTCCACACTGTAAATATGTTTGTACATATGAGACTCCAGGTACCCAGGAGCTTTATTTATAAAGCAGTTCTCTGGATCTTAGCTATTTAATTAGAAATAGTAGAGGTGAAAATAAACCCCAGCATAGCTACCTACCTTCTACATTAGTACTCTTCAGTGTTTCTCAAGAGTCTGATGCAAAAAAGACTTTCAAACCAAATTACAAAGAATAAATCAAAGTAACTCCAAACCAAATATTGTCCAGAATGTTTCCCCACAGAGATAATAGTCCCCTTATTCCAACCACAGCTATTGATATAGCAAGAATATTTCTAATAGGAAGAAAATGCCTGGAATTTTAATGAAATTCCTGCTGAATGAGTGTTTTAATAACATTTTACATTAGATTTACTTACTGACAAGCTGAATATAGGGGTGGGGAACAAAAGAAATTACAACAAAATACTCATTTCTCTCCAAATTGTGATAAAGTCTATTCATTTTGAAACAAGCAAACAGAGAAGAAATAAAGCAAATTTTCTATTCTGCTAAAAAGAAAAAGAAAAAAATGGTCTACCCTTGGTAAAAGCTCTGCATCTTTTTCTTTGGCAAAACTATGAACATCTAGAATGTGAGAACTCTACACCCCCCTTCTTTCTAAGGCTATTTTAACACCCACTCTGCAACCTTCAGTTTACTGTGTACTCTTATAATTCTGTTCACATTATACTCTGAAATAATATTTTGCTTAGCTGGTCTTTAAGCTTTTCCATTTTGTATAAATGCATTTGCTTTTATTCAGCTTCCCCTCTCAGTCAATAGAATCACTACATTACTCATAAAATTATGACCTCTAAGCTGTGCCTCAAACCTCCTTAAAAAACAGTCATACTCCAAAGGTGCCAGGGATGCCACCCTCTTGCTGCAGAGCAGTGATGACTTGTTATCTGCATTCAGCTGTCATTCAGGAGGTTATGTTTTGAGGAATCTGAACTCTTGCAGCCTTATGAGTCAGACAGAGAAGTGATTGAGGTAGATAGACTCATTCATACAGGTTTCTTCTGCATTCAGCTGAGTAGGAAGATCATACCTAAGACTTAGCTTTTTGGGATAAATAGATTAGCTAGTTCACAGTCAAGAACTGTGACCTTCTGTAGTACATACAACCACGATTTTTTTTTCTGATCAAATGTAGGTATTAACCCTGAAATGCTGTGTTTGGTATTTGAATTATTTCTCTTGTCTCAGAAACAAGATCTCACAGCTAAAGGGATTTATGCTCTATTTGGTAGTCTGCTCTTGCTGTTACATTAAACAGCTAAAACTAGAAACTAATTCTTGCCTAAGTACTGAAAAGGTGACCTATTTATATGGCTGGAAAAAGCATATGTCTCCCACTAAAGTCAGTAGGGAACTGTTAGAGCTTAACACCTGAACTTTTGTCCATATGCTTGATTCCTGGAATATAGCTTTAGACATCATCTCACAAACATAGCCTGAGAGAACTTGCTTGTTAGTATTGCTGTAATTGTAAAATAAACCAATAAAAAAAAAGTATCTTGGGTTTAGTTACCTTTATTGATACACTAACCATTGCTAGGGATAAGATTTTGGACTGCTAATGATGATACCTTAAAATGCCAAGTTAGAAATGTAGGGTTTTTTCTTCTTACCTGGTAACAAAGTGGTGTTTAAATAATGCAATTTATCACCTTCTTCTATATTTCTTCTTGATCTTATTTTACTGTTGAGTGGAATATCGGTTACAGAAACATGTATTCAGGGATATCTCTGATAATTAGCATGACATTAGGACCAGATAAATGAGTCTATACAGGCTGATCTAAACCACTGCCTATAGTAAACCTAAAATATTATATTCATATGTGACATATAATCAGAATGGTATAAATTTCACAGTGTATTGTGAGTGATTAGTCATAATAAATATGGACAGTCAAATCAATATTGTACAGCCTGTTGTGCATAATTTGGGACAGATATTAGCTAAGATAAATTTCAGAAATTATAATATCAGGGTTTTTTTCAAGAGAAAGAAGAGCAGCAGGCTGGAATCTATACACAGCAACCTGAGCAGGTTTCATTTGTCTTTTAGAGTTCCTAAGTTTTCTTTGAAACTGTCTGCCAAAACCTAGCCACTAGGGTGCAGATATGTAGCACAAACCATAGAGGGGAAGGAATACAGGTAAATATGTCTTACAGCTTCAGAAGGCTTTTTTTTTCTATAAATTCTACTATAATTTTGAACAGTATTTCAAACTCTGGAACTATTTCTTAGTTCTCAGAACCCAAAACCTTCAAACTTTCATTCTGTAAGTTAATATTTGAACAGCTTTCTATTGTACTTTCTTAGCAAATAGAGTTCTAGATAGATCTTATTAATGTAATGATACTGAAAAGCTTTTAAAGTGTCTGGACTTAAAGTGAAGGCATTAAAAGGTCAGATGCATTGCATGTGGCTTTGTAGTTAAAACTGTAATGTTTCAACCGTAGCATTACAAAGTCCTGCTGGAAGCAGGACTGTTGCATATAATAGCATGAGGAAGAGGTTGCTGTTGTAGCTTTACTGGCAAATGAAGTAAATAAAACTTGTTGAGAAAACAAATTAACTGAAAGATCTGTTTCATGATTACTGTCTAAATATTTCTTCACCACCTTACCTGTCTGTGTTTGTTTAGTTTGGAACAATTTATATCTAGATTATCCTAACTAATAAACCTACTTAGTGCAGAATATTTTTCTAATGGGAAAGTTATGTAAGAGCTCATGTACTCAACATTCATCCTTTCCAATCTTTCTGCACCATCCTTGTGTGGTTACAGACTTTAGCCATACAAGTCCTGGGAATGCCTGGGTGAGAAGTCTCTTTTATCCTTTCATTGTCTTGAATGGAACATATAATAAGGGAGCATATAGATGTAACAATGGCATTGCATATGTAGAAATAATCTACTTTTCTACCTTCTTCTACATTTCAAGTGTTCTATATTTTTTAAAAATTGTAAAATAAAGATGGCTAATTTTACTGTGATAAGTCAATGTTCAATTTCCAATCCCCATAACAAATTTTCAAACACCTAAAAGAAAACAGCCACTTCATGCCCATAAATGAAGCAAAGCTAGTTACAATCCGGTTTTGTGAGAGAGGAATGTTTTTATTTTATTTTTCCCCCAATGCACTTCAAGTTTTTTTCTGAATTATAAATTAGGATAATCCCAGTAAATGATTTGGCATTACTATTTGATATGAATTTGCTTACTTGTTTTGTTATAGATACCTTTTAATCTTTCTTCTCTCTCTGTTTATATATACACCTCCCTTCCACTGTTTTTGTTCCTTTGTTTTTGTAATTTGTATTGATGTTTGCTGTGAAATGCCTTGTGCAGTGACATCTCAGACAGGATATGTGACTTTCTGTTTGCTTGGGTTATTTAGATTTACATAGTGTTATTTTTGATCTTAAGTTCATTTCAAATCCTTACTCTCCATGGTTATTTTCATGTTGTTTCTTTCATGTGTTTCCTTCTGATTATGTTGCAGTTATATGTTGCTGGCTTATTTATTGACTTATTTATTTAATTTTTAAATTAGACTTTTTTCCCCTCTGTTTAGTGCTTACCTCTATGCAGCCAGTAAAAAGCAGGCAAAGCATATCCAATAAGGAAAGGATAAATATTTCTTTTATACAAATACTGCAAATAACAAAATCTATGCAAGGATTACTTCCACTTGGAGTAGATTTTAGCTGAGTAAGAGGACATAGCTGATCAGGGGTCTGGAGAGCAGGCCTTAGGAGGAGAGGCTCAGGGAGCTGGGGTTGTTTAGCCTGGAGAAGAGGAGGCTGAGGAGAGACCTTATCGCACTCTTCAGCTACCTGAAAGAGGTTGTAGAGAGGCGAGTGTTGGCCTCTTCTCACTTGTGACTAGCTATAGGACTAGAGGGAATGGGTTCAAGTTGTGCCAGGGCAGGTTCAGATTAGATATTAGGAAAAATTTCTTCACCAAAAGAGTGGTGCAGTATTGGAATAGGCTGCCCAGGGAAGTGGTGCAGTCACCATCCCTGGAGGTTTTCAATAAGAGGGTAGATGTGGCACCTTGGGGGATGTTTTAGGGATAATAGTAGTGTAGGGCTATTGGTTGGACTTGATGATCTTGAAGGTCCTTTTCAACTGTCATGATTCTGTGATTCTATTTACAAAACCAAAAACAAACAATAAAAGGAAATCTAACAAATTTGGACAGGTTTGATGAGAATAGTATTTTTAAGGTAATTTGTTATGTAGCTTATTTTTTAAGACAGGGATTTTTATATTGGTTTAAAAAACATAAATAGGTTTTTAAAAGAAGCTAAACTGAAATAGGAGTAAAAAAATTATGAAAAATATATTTCAATATTTTCTAATAATTTAGATGAGCTGAATTTTATAATTATGTGTTGTTCTAAAACAACACTTCTTTTCCTTTAATCTTGTAATAAGAATGTCACTTTATAGTCTAATTGGCAAGAAAATTCACCTGAAAAAATTGTGAGAGAATTTTCCATCAACTAAAATAAAAAGTGATTAACTGGGCTGTCTTGGAAAACCTAGACATGGCTCTATAATCAGTTCCAGTCTGAAGGAACAGTACTTTTATGTCAGTGGTGTTTCTCCTTCATTTGATACTGTAAGAGCACATAGTGTCTTGGTTTGGGGTGAAAATAGATCACATAATATCCCAGGAAATCAGGAATTTCACTTTATGCTATGGTTTGATTAGCATGTAGGTATGAAACGTTAAAAAACAAAACCCAGCAACAAGGGAAATCTAACAATAGAATAATTAATGCCCAGTTTGTCACCAGTAAGATGAAAAAACCTTCATATCTGAAGGAATTACAGATTTCTGCCTCAGTCACTGAATGTGACTGGGAACCTTTAATTTGTTAGTCATAACAACGCTGCACGTTCAAGTACAAAAGATAACATTCCCACTTCTTTTCTCAGTAGTTTCATACATTTCCTTCTCAGTTTTTTCATACTTATGTATTTTTAATGTAGGTTCTCAAATGTTAATCAGCCAAGAGCATCCCAAAACCCACATTTAACCTTTATCACTCACATGTTATAATAGGTAGAGATCTAATCGTGCTTTGTTTGGCTTTCTCATCTTAAAAACTGGACATTTTGATAACGATTAATGATTGTCATGACAGTTCATAACATATCAGGAGACCAAGGTATTAATTAATTGTTTAATTCTGTGCACTAAAGAACAGTCTGTGTTAGGCAGCAACTGTACCAACTCTTTTGATAGTGGCCAGAGGTGGATGACTTAGAGGATACACTATTTCCAGCAATCTGTTAATTCAGAAGTTCACAATTAATAAAACCAAGGGGGAAAAAAAAAAAAGGTAAACAAAATCTCCAATAAAAAAATTAAGTTTAAAAATATCTCTATATGTCCTTCTATTCATTGTAGATGGAATGTGATGTAAACAAGAACCTGAAGAAAAGCTGAATTTGCCCTTAGTTTTTGAGGAAGCAGATTCCTTTATGTTGTATTTTTATTTCTGAAGGACATTGTCAACTCACAGAAGCTAGTATGATTTCACTATAATAGCAGATATTATTCTTTGTCTAGTGTGTTTTTGCATTTTGGTATGCTTAGTTTGTAATTTTGTTTCTCTCTTCTTCCTGCACATTCATCAGAAAGCATCTGGCCTATGCATTCCATACAGACAATGGAACTTCATAATTTACTTCTAACCCATCCTTCCTGTCTGCTTAGCCTTGATAAGACTCATCTGAAGTGCTGAGTCTAGTGCTGGTCTCCCCAGCAAAAGAGAGAGGGTGCCTAACGAAGGGTGACAAAGATGATTAGAGGCTTGGATTGCCTCTCATATGAGGAGAGACTCAGAGAACTGGGGCTGTGCATTCTGGACCAGAGAAGGCTAAAGTGTATCTTATGAATGTGCATAAGTATCAGATGGGAGAAGTTAAGAAGAAGATACTAAGCTGTTCTCAGTAGTATCCAATGACAAGAGGAGGGCAATGGACACATAATGAAATACAGAAAATTCAATTTAAGCATAAGATTTATTTTGTTTACATTCATATGATTGAATTGTTATCATTGCTCCATTATTGAAGATAACCAAAACAAGTAACCTTCTCTGACTGACCCTTCTCTGAGTAAAGGTTTGGACTAGATGATGCTTCTGATGATCCAGAGGTGCCTTCAACCTCTGTGATTCTGTGAGTCTTTGTAGTGCATGCCCTTATACCAAGATGAACACAAATGATCAGTAAAATATACTTGGAATAACAGCATGCGAGGTAATAAATCCAAACTTCATTTCATTAATTTGTGGTATGGTTTGTGAAGGTAAAATACCTCAGAAGACCTGGGAGATAAGCAGATCTGCAGAATGAACATTAACCTTCCCAGATTTTCTATCATTGCTACAATAATGTGTATAAGTCTTACTAGTTAGGCTGTAGAACGAATGGACATAATGGGGTATTTTTACTACTCAAAGGAATACCTTGTTTTTCAATCCTTATCTCCATGAAATGGCAATCCTTTCCTAAGGAGGAGTGGTGTTTGGGGGAAAATGAAGTAACAGAGCAGTGAAATTGAACAAATCATATTATCCATTAACACAATGGAGTTTAACGTGTTGCTTAGGAACATTATCACTTTCAGTTGTACTTCCATTGTCCCATTTGTACATGGTGATTTTTACTAATATGAAATATTTCTGTCACCTTGTTTAGAGCTTTTGGACTCTTTACATCAGATCCTTATAATGTTTCCCAAATTAGTTTTTTCTTATAAACTTTTTTAAAGGTCTTCCCATCTGGAAATACTCTTGATGATAACCTTTCCAGGCTAAATTAAGATGAGATCATTTTGATAATTTTTTATTTCACTGGTAATGTGCTGTTTAGTCACCAGATAATGGGGCTTTTCATAGATGATGAGAACTCATTATCCCAATCTTCTAATAGAAATGCATCTTATCACAGGTGCATGACTGCTATTCTTGATTTCATTTGAGATCATGTCTGAAAAAATACATAAAATGTGGTATCTTCGTTGTCTGTGGGACAGCTGGTTAATAGACAATATCCAAATCATTCACTGTGAAGTCCAGATGTGTCCTGTTTGTCCTCTACTGAGAACTTTGAGTAGTCTGAAATACAAGTTTAAATACATAACAATAATAATTAAGAAGACAGACCTTATCCTTTACTCATCTCTGTGCTATTTCAGGACCAGAAGACATTTTGTTGGAGACTTATCTCTAATTGGCTTTATTCTTAGCCACCTAGGCCTTGTCATTCTTAACTCCAGAAATTCAAGACAGAAAGAAGTGTTTTAAGCTTTGATTTGTTGATGAAAGGACTTGAAACCATTGTAATTTCTGAAAAGGATTTAATGTAGAATGTGAATATAGCTGAAAAAAAATCTGTCCTCATAAGTCATACTAGAGATAGGTTTGTTCTTCCTGAGCAAAGGCAGTGGTTTTGGTGAAAAAGCAAACTTTCTCTAGAATAAAGGTCAGACAGAAATTAGATTCTTTGGTGGGATGGCTATATGAGTGACTTAGTTGTGTACTGCCTTACTGGTATTGCAAAATATACAATTCTTAGCATTATGGACCTTGAGGGCTTCTTATATTTCCCAAGTTTATGGTTCTGTGAGAAGTAAATGTTGAGACCAGGAAAAGCCAAGGTATGTTGTAATTACAGCTATTCCAGTGAGTGCACAATTGTGGTTTCTACAATCCTGTTTCCTTTCATGATGTTTTCAAAAAGTTCAGGAAAATACTTTTTAAAGACAATTTTCCTCCCTTATGATTTTCTTAGAGTTTCATCAGCTTCAATTTCAGTCTCTGTCAAAACCTCTTTTCAAAGAACGACAAGCATATTTTTGTGACTATTTCCAGTGCTAATAACTTCCAGTTGCTTCAGCTCTCTTGAGTATTGAATTTCAGTTTTATATACCCTGTCAATTGGAAAACCCTTCCAGAGCTCCACGTTTAAAAAGAAGCTCCTCATTTTTAACACATTTAATGAATAGCAAAAAGTAAAGATCTATGGAAAACAAACAAAAATTTTGATAGTTTAAATATATCAAATAAGTATACATATTTTTAATTAAGAGGCTTATCAAGACTTTTAGATCAGGAAAGTGTTTTAAAATGATGGCTTTCTGGTTTTTTTCTTCACCATTATTCCCTTATTTCTCAATATGTTTTGTTTTGTTTTTCTTTTTAACTTCCAACAGTAGAGTCACCTCTACTTTGATATCAATGCATCTAGATAATTTATATACATACCACTATTTGCTAAGTAGTCTGTCACAATAAATATGTAATAGGTGATGGACTATTTGTAATGTTTTTAGATATTTGTCTTTGTTTAAATATTTTTACTGTCTCCCTTCAATCTTACAGAAAATTGTAAAAGATAAATGTTTTTATAGAAAGAGATAAGAGAACTATGTTATAAAACAGATCACAAGGAAAGGGCATATTTTGCTGCATTACAGCAATATCTTTGATATCTCTCATTTGCTGATGATCAAGCTGTCCCTTCTCTGAGCAAATGTTTATACTATAGGTAATACAACACCCAAAATACTATGTTCTATCTTGAAAATCTACTATAACTAAAGACAATGGAAGATTAGTAAACAGAGTGCCTTTAATATATTTTTAGTTTTCAGCTTCTTTTTTTGCAATACTGACATGATATTAATTGATATTGATTGTACCTTTGTATAATTTTAGAATAAATTTTATTTATTTTTTATTTTGTCATTCTATTCCTTTTCCATTTTAAAGTGTGAGTGACAATTTCCAAAACTTGATGTGTTCTCAGTGTTTGAATATTGTATATTCTACAAAGACAGAATGACATAGGCTCTGTTGATTGTCTGATGGGTGCAGAAAGATCCATGATATGCCATCTGTGGTCTAAGCTATGGAGAAAGCTATCTAGAAGTTAGACAGCTTTTATCTGGTGACAATATTGCTGCATAAGATCAACACTGTGATCTCAGCAAGGACTATTAGTTTCAACACTCTGCAGTTATTGTATTGGGTCTGGCTGAGCTGTAATTCATCCCCATAGTGACCCTCACAGTGCGATGTTTTGCATTGGTGACTAACAGTTATATATACATACGGTTTTGAGGTTGTAGCAACTGCCATGGAGAATACTTGGGCCATGGTCAAAGGATGGCTAAGCCTGCCTTTAGTCATTTTGTGGAGATATGTCCTTTGACTCTGCACACATCTAGTCACTTTAGATCAGTTCAGAGATGTATCATACTGCTGCTTCCGAATGTATACTTGGGAAACCGTTTAGGTGCTTTTTAGCCAAACAATTCTGGATGGTTGGGAAATCATGTCTATTCTATTCCTTTCTCTTTAAGCTGACCTCTTGTCTCTGAAATGTGCCCCTATTTGGAAAGATGGTATATTGCAGTATTGGATGACGTATTTGAAGAGTTTCTGCAAGGTAATTTCATCCTACTCTCCCTAGGTCCCAAACTGCAAAGCCAGTGTCTATCCATTTCCCAAAAATGTTGATAAAGAAAGTGTAATATAGAGGAAACAGACTATATTTACTGGACAACATTTTATATACAACTATTTTAATTAGCATGGCAATAATGAAAAGTAGCAATACATTTTACCATTTTCTTGCTTAACTTTCCAAACAATATATGACACAGGTAAGAAAAGCATTTACCAAAAGGCCTGTGTTAGAAGAAAGCTAATGAAATCCTGTTGTATTTGTAGTATTCATTGCAGCATTTTTCTTGTCACTTTTATTGTCTTAACTGTATTTTTGTCCTTTCACTGGAATGAAATCTTGCAGTTTGTTCTTTCACAGTGCAATTCATGGACACCTGCCCATCCAATCTGATTGTTTACTTCCTCGAGGGAGTGAGTATTTTAGGAATCTGTACGTCATCCCTTGAGATAACTGTGACTAGTAATATAGTGATGGACAGCTGTCTTGACAGTATAGTTCATTGAACTTTAGGGGAAAGAAAACCTAGAGAAAAGCTGATTTTAAAATATCATTATTTATGTGTCTCTATTATACCTGAGGTACTGCAATCATAAGAGTGAACCTGACAGGCTTTGTGCATAATCCCATGAGTTCCTGTGTCCTGTGCATTGTTTTCCTGATGACTTCCCTCAGGAAAATTTTTGGTTTTAATAGCTGTATATGAATTTATTCATCTGCCTATGAATATTTTAATTCTGAATATTTTTCTGACTTCCTTCCTCCAGCATATTGAGGTAGTTTGAAGGCTTCTTGAAGAGCAGAGTAAATCCATTAAATTGGTTGCCCTAGCAGTGTCTCAGAACAGCCCTAAAGCATTGGCACCAGACGACTATCAGAAAACAAACCTGCTGCCTAGTGGGGATGCTGTTACCTTGGTGGATCCCAGCAGTGGTTCTTCTGAACATCTTACTGATAACAGCTCTGAATATACATTAATAATTTTGAGTCTTCCTTGAGTGATACATGAATAATATGTCTAGGATGAGTGCCTGTGTTTACCACTAATGTAATTAAGAAGATCAGTCACAAGGTTCAGCAGAACCTTGGCTGTATTGTCAGGAGCAACTCATCATTTTACTTACTAGTGTTGCAAAATAAAACAAGAACAAAAATGACAGAAAAATAGAGCACAACAGATTCACAACAGGTGTGAATGTTCTTGTCTAAACCCATCCTTTTGTGCCTACAGTCCATACCTGAATCAGCAGACATTTTTCTCCACAGTTACTTCAGGTTTAATCTGCAAATGATGACCTGAACTCCTGTTTGACCCATTGTGAATGTCCATAAAGTTTCCTTTTATTACATGATGAGTAACACATTGCTGCTCTGCTATCTTATTATTTCCTAGAAATAGAACAAGACATTGATGTTGTTATTAAATATTTCAGTATAATACAATACTTAACAATGAAAACCTAAAGAGAAGTTCAAAGAGCCTCTATTTTGGGATTCTGCACTATGATGTATCAAATCAGTAAATATAAATCATAGGATGATGATTAATATTGAGATATTAATATATTTTTATGTGTCGAATAGCTTATTACAGGGTATAAACCTTAAACTGGGGTTTCTGTCTGAGTAATGTGAACTAATAATAAGATCTTAATTATCAGTAAACTGTCAACCTATTTTCATCCTATGTATTGGGAGAAATTATATTCATTTATAATTAAGATTACAATAGATTTGCATTACTAAAATAAATTACTGTAAAGTTATTTTCCAGATAGAACTAGAGGAGGTAGTAGGGTCACTTTGGACAATTAGGTAATCCTAATTAGATAGAAAATATAAATGCACAGAAATTCATCTTTTTTATTAGTTTGGAAAGCTGAGTATAGGTTTCAGCATAAAGATCAACTGAGCCAAAGGCTTCTAACTCCAAACAATTTAGAGAGATTACTATAGAAAGCTATTGATCTCATAATTTCCACAGTATCATTTTAGTCTGAAGTACTGGGTGAAGGAGAGAAAGGCAAGGAAGGGATTAGTCTCAGGAGATTGATTCCATGGAGGAAATAGGAAGTCAACAGATAACTTCTGAAAAAAACACAGAGCTCTGTACAGATGATGTTAAAATACAGTTACATCACAAATACCTTCTTACACATACAGCATGAAATGAGGCTGCTTCCTTTCAATGTGAAACCTTGAGAAGGAAGAATGAAACCCAAGCAAACAGGATCTGGTACATTTGTAGGATTCAATATATAGCATACTATAACCCATTTGTTCTTCTCTATCCAAAACATCCCTTGATCTAAAACTAAATGTAACATACAGCTGTCCGAGAGCTGATAATTGGCACAGATATCCTTAAATCTCTGTTTAATGTAGAAGATCCAGAGATTTCAGTGGGAGCTCTAATATCTTAAGAAAATATCTGTGGGAAAAATTGCACCTGAAAAGCTGAAAATTACTTTTGTGCTCAGAAAATTGTTTGTTTTTCCTCCAGCAGGTGTTAAAAAAGATACTACATTATATTACAAAAGTTATCTGTCTTGTGTCCCTAGCACTGCTGTAATCATGATAGACCACTACTACAACAATATGGAAAAAAGTCTCAAGGTTTACTTGAAATACAGTGGAAGCAGGAGGAATGGCATACTGATTTAAAAGTGTAATCTGTTTTGGAAACAGAAAGGAACTGCCTGCTCTGGACTGTCTTGCAGGTAGCTGGGTTTTTTGTTAGAAAATGGGACATGAAGCTCCATTTTAAGGGTTGTAAATTCTGCTTAAAATAAGACAAAAGAAGATGGATTGTCTTCATTGTTGGCACATCTGTGTATGATGAAAAAAACTGCAACCTCGACTTCTGAATGAACCTTAGCTTTCTCTGTTTTAAAGTCTGACAGAGCCTGGAAGCTAAACAATAACATTATAAATTTGACAAATTTGAAGAGCTCTTTACAGAGCTCACTTGCTATTACCAGAGTTAAAGGCAGACAAGAGTGTACCATTCACCTCTGTCCAGAAAGCCAATCTGAGGATTTTGAATTACTTTCTTCAGATGTGCGTTAAAAACTTAGGTAGAGAGTTAAAGGAAGATTATTCTTCATCTTGCAGTTGTTGTTGGGATTTTTTTCTCATTTTTCAGGTTCTTTTTCTTCCAATAAATTGTAAAATCTCTGGAAACTCTGTTACAGGATGCTTAAAACCATCTAGAGTCTCAAAATTAGATCAAATCCAATGTATTTTTTTTATCTGGAATAAATAAGGGGAGGAAGAGGATGCATTTTGAAACACAGAATTCCTCTATTCCGGTTCTTTTCAAAGAAAAATATACTATTTAGTTTGTAATAAAATCTTTACTTAAGCATCTGGAAATTTAATATTTTACCTTTTCCTTTTGAAAGAACCTCGCTTTAAACAACAAAAATTGTCAAGAATTTGCAAAATCAACATATTTTGCATTATTAAAAGAAATCTCTTTATAAAAACTAAGAGGAAAAGAAATTATGTTTAAGCACAAATATGCATAGTGTACAACAGCTATCTGTAAAAATATCCTTAAAATGTAATCTTAAATGACTTTTAGAGGATAATTTTTCTGACATCCATATTTCTGAGGGATCACTTGCTTTTAAAAAAAAGAAATCAGAAAACCTTACCTGAAGAAAAATATCTTTATTACTCTTCCCTTCATCACTTTGAGAAAGAAAAAATGTTTCCTTTTCTGCTGTGTGGCAGGAAGGTATGATAGATAGATATGTAGTTATATATTGTCAAGTTACCCAATTGATTATCCCATACATGGCTTATATATACATGCATGTGGTGAGAGTGTCATATGAAAAATTTGCAGAACTGTATGATAAATGTTTATATAATGCCATCATTTATCACCTTAACAAAAGATTAAGTATTGCTATGCCTTCCATTTGTGTTATGACACTGACTAGTTTGGAACTGTAGTAAAGATGATGAGACATCCTCAAAATCATTGACGAAGGGTCACAGAAGGTTAAATTTCAATTTTACAGTTTTTGCTATCATCCTATGTATTTTTATTTTAAACAAAAATTCCTTATCCACCGAGTGGTTCATCCATCAAATCCATACCTTCCTGATTTAGAGACAAGGATGTCATGTGGGATAGGGTCAAACGCTTTGCACAAGTCCAGATAGATGACATCTTTTGCTCTTCTCTTATCCACCAACTCTGCAACATGTCATAGAAGGCCACCAGACTTGTTAGGCACAATTGGCCCTTAGTGAAGCCATGCTGGCTGTCACAGATCACCTCCTTATTTTCCAAGTGCCCTACCATAGCTTCCAGAAGGATCTGCTCCATGATCTTACCCTGCACAGAGGTAAGACTGACTGGCCTGTAGTTCCCTAGGTCTTCCTTTATCCCTTTTTAAAATAGGGGGTTATATTTCCCCTTTTCCTGTCAGCAGGATTTTCACTGCCGTGACTTCCCAAATGTGATGGATAGAGGCTTAACACCTTCATCTGCCAGTTCCCTCAGGACTTGCAAATGAATCTTATGAGATCCCATGGGCTTATGCGCTTTCAGGTTCCTTAAGTAGCCTCAGATCTGATCTCCTCCTACAGTAGGTGGCTCTTCATTCTCTCAGCCCCTTCCTTTACCATCTGTGACTTCGGCAGTGTGGCTAGAGCATTTCCCAGTGCTCCAAGACACATATATACAGTAATACAAGACAACGAAATGCCTCTGATTTTCAGAACTTGCACATTATTTGAGTTTAAAACAAAAGAGTAGTGCATAGTTCCTGAAAAAATTATTTAACAATAACTCACTATTTGACTAGATCAAAAGGGAAAAAATAATATATCAATATTTCAATAGGAAGACTTGGGATTCTGAATACCAAATAAAAAATAATAAAACCATATGAGAAAAAGATTAGCTCATTTTGCATATCAAAATCAGCTGGAGAAGAGCTGAGTTGTGGGCAGTCTGATAAGCTAGCAACATTATGGAAGTAGTCACACTTGTGGGTTTGTGTGGTGTTTTTTGCATTTGGTTTGGGTTTTTTTCAATCTGACTTTGCAAGAGGTGAGTAGTAGCTGCTGCTTTTCTTGCTCAGTATTCTAAATTTCAATAAGCAAGTAAATAAGTAAACAAACAAAAAGTAATGATTCACCAAGAAAAGCAGCCTTGTCCCTAAGTAAAACCCATGTGTCTACCTGTCTCAGATCCTGAGCTGTGTCACAAAGAGAAAGGAGAACAGCAGAAATAGTGCAGAGAAGAACTTACAGATGAATTGATAATGTATTTCATTAAATCCCTCAAATTTTAAACAGGATTTCTTTGTCACATGGTGAACAAGTAATAGACATTTCTCTGGGCATAATTGTAATCATTTTTCATTTGTTCTATATTGTTGATTGAGTCAGGGAACTGGCTCATTTTCAATAGTACATTTGCAGCACTGGCATAAGTTATTGACTTTGCTTATTTATTTAGAACAGTATGTGCCAGAAAAATCTCAGCATAATGAATGCATATCAATTCCATCCCCAATGTGGGAGGTAACACAATCAGTAGGAGTATAAAGGATATTACAGAAATTGTGGTTTACAAACAGAGCAACATATATTGACACATATATTAAAAACCATTCAATTTTCCACAACAAAAATGTGAAATATAAACAAGTAAATCATGTATTAATAAACATGAATTGTTAAGAACAAGCAACCTATCTTCAAAAATTATTTGTCTATGCTTGCAGTCTGACTACTGACTAGCTCCTCTAGGTTTTGATTCAGAAACAGGATTTACCTACTAATCTGAAGTAACTGTTTTAGCTGGCTTTTGAAGGTAAGATATGGTGACAGAGACTTTCTAGATGGATATTTATCTTATTTTTTTCCACAAAGACATGTGAAGTTGTTCTGAATGATAACCTTATTTCCTGACACATGCTAAAAGAAAGGAGACTTGGTCTGAAATTTTCACACACAAAGCATTTTCATTAGATAATGATAGTTTATGAAAAAAACAATGCGATTTTTCTGAGCATTATACATGCAACTTTTATAAACAGAACTTTAGAGACATTTTCTGGTCAAGGCAAGAGAGAAAGAAAGGTCAGCTAGTCTCTCCAAAGATAGTAAAAGCAGGGAGCTCTCCTAGAGTGTAACAAACAAACCTGCCTCTTTGTATGCTAGTTAAACAAGGAGAGGAAGGGAGAACTGAACTTGGTATAATGCCTCAGATGTAGTGAGTCAAGTCACTGGACAATGGAGTAAAAATGTTTGCCTTAATTAATATGTACTAGACTTCATCCCATTGACCACAACTCTCCGACTTCTGTCCTTCAACCAGTTCACAATCCACTTCACTACCCAACCATCCAGACCACACTTCCTCAGTTTAGCTGCAAGGATGCTGTGGGAGACAGTGTCAAATGCTTTACTGAAATCAAGATAAACAACATCCACTGCTCAATCATCATCTATCCACCTGTTTATGTCCTCATAAAAGACTATGAGGTTGGTCAAACATGACTTCCCCTTGGTAAACCCATGCTGACTGCTCCTAATGACCCCCTTATCCTTGATATGCCTAGAGACAGAGTCAAAGATAAAGTGCTCCATCACCTTTCCTAGGATGGAGGTGAGGCTGACCGGCCTATAGTTACCCGGCTCCTCCTTCTTGCAAGATGACAATGCCAATTTATAATAGGCTAATTTTAACTGTGAGGTTCAAAGGAAAGAAAGAGACCCATTTTACTCCTCAATCAATGTGGAAGACAATGTGAAAGACAAATCATTTGCTTGTTATAACAGTGTCATGAACAATAGCTATAGTTATCCCAAGAAAGGGCAGTGAACCAAACGCAGAAACTTATACGATTAGAAAAAAATTGACATGATTTTTGTTTTACTCAACCAGAGAAATGCATTCAATTCAACAATTAATTTAATGTAATCAGTTGTAAGCATCTCTGTTTATGGCAACCTCAGTAGCTACTTATTCACTTTTGCTTTGGGGCATTTGTTTATGAGTCATTGGAATTATGTAGAAATAAGAAGTATAAATTTTCTCTATACAGCTGTATAATAGAGACATTACACTTCATACAACGAAACATCATACTTTCACAGCACTCATCTGAAATAGATCAGATTGCTTAAGTACTGACTATAATAGAGATTTTTAATGTTTGCAGTTCTAAAAAAAAACCCCATGAAGTTTCTATGTTGACATGTATTTTTGAAGTCTTTCTAGCACTAGAAAATCGTGACTTTAAATGAATCTTTTCTGTATCTTCAGTCACGCTCATAGAAACAAAAATAATACTTTCCATGGAAACACATCACTTTCTTTAGGTTTACTTAACTCTGTATGTCCAAATATACTGCTTTTCTTTGTCTTTCTTTGCTTGATTGGTGAAATATGTTTAATGTACCAGAAAGAAGGAATAGGAAATAAAGGAAAGGTCTCATAACTGAGGAATATCACCTTCGGAGTTCCAAAGGGGTTTGTGGTGGAACACATTCATAAATAGTCAGGGAAAGAGGTGAGCAATAAAGTGTCAAAAATTGCTGATGATATTAAGTTATTGAGGAGTCTAAGGACAAATGCTGACAATGAAAAGTTGTCAAGATATTTCATAATATTGAGTGGCTGGGCAATAACTGGCAGTTGAAATTCAGTGTGTATAAATGTGATACACAGGGGGAAGAGCAATCCTAATTTTACATATGAATGATATATAATGCTCTCATCTGGCTTCTACTACTCAGAAGACAGATCTTGATGTTATGGAATAAAATTCTATGAAAATGTCAGCTCAATGCACCACAGCAGACAAAAAAGAAAATAAAATATTATGATATCCTGAAGCTTTATAAAGAAAAACACAGAGAACACTATCAATACATAGTAGAATTCCTAGTTTGCTAATATCTTGAATAGGATAATATGGGAATTCCCCTTGTCCTGATTCTGTCACCTCTAAAAGAGAATAATTTAACTGGAAAATGTTCAGAGAAAGCTGACAAAGATACATGACTAAAGGCAAAGAATGCCTTCTATGCAAGGAAAGACTGAATAGAATAAGAGCTGTAAAGAGATGACTTGGTAAGATAAGGATAAGATAAAGATCTACAAAATCATGTGGTGTTAGGAAATATAAATGGTGAGACTAAAAAGAAACTATTCAGAGCTGAATCAAAATATACAAGTGGTGTTTTTTCACATAGCAGAGATCAGTGCAACTCATTAAAACATCATAACATGAGAAAGACTACTCATGATCTGGAAAAACTTACTAATATCAAATTAATTGGAGGAAAAGAATTCTTTTAGCAGAAATATCTGGTATCCCTGCCTATTCTTGTTCTTCCCTTGGCATATGTTGTATCCAGGTATTACTAGGGAAACATATGGAACATGATAGAGCCTTTATCAGATCCAGTGTTGTTCTTAGTTTTTTCTTGAGAACGTTGAACTATATTGTTTCATAGCTTGTGCCATCCTTGAATTTTGAGTTCATCCTGCTAGATATTAATTTTTAGGTATCTGTTAGCTGCAAACCTTTCTTCAGCTTCCAGAAATGTAATGGGGAGCAGTCTGGTTCTTGCACGTAATGTCCAGGCTATTCAGAGTGTTTAGGTTTAACAAACTATGCTGACTAAATACTGTAGAACATACTTTGGCCTGAAGCAGCTAGTATTTCTCTGTCTCTTTCACCTTATGGGGCCTGGCAGTATTACTGATGGCAGAGAACTTTCTGAAAAGTATAGCTTTATCCTGACTCTGCATGTGTACAGTATTTTCCATCACGTTCTGGTTTCCAAGGGGAGGAAAATTTGGGCAAATAGATTAAAAGGTCAGTAAAGGAGGATATCAGGAGGTACACTGTCATATACTTGCTGCAAAATCAAAACATAGCTTTGGTCTCAGTTTTCTTTTCCAACAGATATCTAGGAAGCTTCAGGACCATTCAAATCAAATTCTGTTCTTTTCCTGATTAGTTCAAATGAAATCATATTGATGTTTCTGATCCACCTAGCAGATATTTGCTACAAATGTCTGACAGCACAAGTCATTAAAGTTTGAATTTCTAGGCCTCAGGACATTAATTTTGACAGAATGTGGGGAGAGAATTGATTTAAGTTACAGAAGTGTGAGTTACTGAGAAAAGTTCTATTACACTGGAGGCACCTCACATCTGGCTTAGAAAACATATGAGTAGCTATAGCAAATATGAGAAGTTAGTACAACTTGTCTCATCAAGAATGTTTGCTTGTCTCTTTTTATGGTTAGCATTTCTACTCCAGCATTTGTAAATCTTCTCAAAGATCATTTATTTGGCACACTTGTGACATGCTTCTGCTCAATGTTCTGTTCATAAAACTGCTTGTGTACTGGGATGGTGATATAATGCCTAGAAGTTTATGTCTTGCTATTAGTTTTATGTTTCAGACTACACAGAGCATCTTTCAAAGGACCTCTACACATCTACGTTTTTGAAATTAGTTAAATTTGACTCTGTTTTGTCTACACAAATTCAGAGTTTAAATAATAGGTTGAAATGCAAGCCCTTCAAAGTGCTTTTGCTCCTTGCCATGCACAGGCAGAGGTCCCAGAGTATTCCACTATTAGTTATTCTTTGTTTGGGAATCTTTTACTGTATAGAAGCAGGAATACAGAAAAGTTGTGTTTACCACCAATTATTTCTAAGCTAAAGTGCATAGTATATTTCCTGGGCTAGTAAAATAGGCTCAGCACATTTGTTTGTCACTTCTGATGCAGGCAACTGATGAGTCACTGCATGCAGCTTGTGGCAGTCAGGAGGGAAGGTGAGCTCTATTGCACCTTGGTGTAGGCTGATCCTTAGTCCCACTGAGCTGCTGTCTTCCCATTCCCTGCACTTTCCGTGGGACTTTTCATTTTTCCCTGGTGTCCTTGACTCTTGCACAGTCTTACCTGTAGTTTATGTAATTTCTCACAGCTTAACAGCATTTATTTTTTTTTCTGTCAGTTGTGACACTGTCACACAGCAATGCTTCACAAAATGGGGTCTTAGTTCACATATAGGGTGAACTTAGCCACATATAGGGTGTCTATGGGTTGTCCTTATCCTGGGTATGTGGTAAATGTGTTCCTTCTTTCTAGGTACAGCTGTAATAATAAGTTTTCTCAGTCAATGTTACAACCTACATACAACTTAAATAAAACACATCATGCATACTAAAATACACTAAAACCAGACATGTATTCTCACCATATTAAGTACTGAGGGTAGACATTTTCCCTTGTGATTGAGCTTTTGGGTGATTACATTTTCTTGATTAAGAATCATATCTCTTTAGTTGGTGCTATGCAATCAAGAAGTGATTAAAAATCACTGAGAACTGTGCTTTCAGAATAAGGTTGCAAAAATGTGCAAGTTTTCTATATCTACATGAAAGACCAAACCTGTGAAGTCTGTATGAATATGTTTTGACTCTCTATCCTCTGAATATTCACAAAATATTAATTAACCATCTTTCATTGTTAGCCAAATTAATACATGGATACCTTATGACACCTGGGGGAACTGAAGAATAAGTATTTGAGTCAATTCTTAGCTGCTGACAGATAAGCATACGACTGCAGATTGCAGGCTGCATCATAGTTTGCCTTCAAGATTTGGCTACATGTATTTTTTGTATTATTTTTTGCTTGATTGATTTTTGTTTGGTTGGTTTGGTTTTTGGTTTCTGTAGCATGCACAATTTAATCCCATACTATGCATAAAAAATTATTGAAACTTTATTTTTTCTTACACTGTGTGTGATCAGAAGCACAATATCTAAGCATACAGCATCCTTATAGCTTGTGGCAGAAATACTTTAGTTTTGATCCTTAAGGCAAGATGGGAACTCTCTGTATAAGAACTTGCTCCTGTTTTCCTGTCACTTCTGAAAATGCTGTTATAATAAAAGTTTGCATTAAATGGTGTTGCAATTAAGCCAAAGGTGTTTACAGTGTTGAAGAGGAGTGTTCTGTAGTGTTGGAATTTGAGAAGATTATTTTTGTCTAAATCTTAAATATATATGACAAGCCTTACAGTAGTGCTGCAAATAAGAATGAAAAATGTTAGTATTTCAGTTTGCTGATTTATTACAAGTGCTTTCTTAATTATTGTTTGTTTCAGGAAAATTGTTGGATCATTATATCTGTAAATTCTTTGTAGTTCTTTAATTTCTAAAAGTCTGATTGAAAAAGAAAGTAATATATTTTTAAGTTACTTTTTTTGCTTGCTCTTTATATATTGTTCTAACTCTGTGTTGTTTAGAAATATACATTTTGTTTAAATGCATATAGTTTCCATTATTAGTACACTTATTAACTTGAAGGATATTTCTTAAATTATTTTATAGCTATTAATTACATTGCTGCTAATATTAACAGTACATGCAAAAAAGTACATAAATTTAACTAAAGTGTAATTTATGTAAACTCAAATCTTCCAAGACAATTTTCTAGCCAATTAAAAATGAAGAAATATTTAATGACACAAAATTCAGCACTTATTTTGAATTTTCTTATGTTTTAAAATGAAGAGAAGGGTAATTGAGCTCAAGAAAAAGCTGATCTAATCATTTGTTCCATAGCTCTGATTTATCACTGAAGATAATTCTTTAATTAGCGTTTTGACCTTTATGAAGATAATTTAGTGAATCTGTCATTAGTAGTAGCCCAGGCAGAAGTTGTGGATTAAAACACTAACTTTTTCTGATGATACAAAACCTGCCTTAAAAAGTTTTTGGAACTTCCCATATTTGTTTAATTTGGAGTTTGATTCACAGCAACCTATTTTAGGTCAAGCTATCATTTCTCATAGAAATGTTAACAGACCATGGGCAAAATTTCAGTCTGATTCTTAGGGAGGGTTTTTCAAATCATAATTCCTAGCTTAGTTTTACTGGGACTGCTTCTTGCAACACTTTTTGAAATTATTATTAAAATCAAGAGCATTAAGAATTAATAAAATGAGTCTCCACATACCAAAAGCTTCTGATCACTGTGCATGTGTCCCAATGAAGACTTGAAGAGTGGTGTGAGTTCTGTCTTTGTACACACCATGCACACAGTAGATGATGCAAGTTAATTATTTACAAATATTTTCTGTCTGGTTTAGTGTTCTATACAAAAATCAACATGTGTCTGACCATTTTTCCTAATTAGCAGCCTGTGTAAACTAACTGTGTTGATGCTAGGTTCTCAGAACCTTCAACCTTACTCAATATAGTTTTCCACAGAAACATGCTGGCATTTGCTTGGAATGACTTATTCTGCAAGAATTTTGGGGAACAGTAAATAGACTACACTGGGGCACTGCTGTAGGTTAAACTCTGATTATAGTTAACTGCTGGAGCTTGGTGCTTGGTTGTTGTGCCAAGAGAATATCAATACTAATGGAGAGTCTTCAGCTTTCAATACCTGTCTGTTTTATGTCAGTGGTGCTTTTATGCACATGCCTTGTTCATACTTATTCAATGAAACACATAGGATTTTATACTTAGGTCACATTGAATGTAGTGGAATATCTTTTTAGGTTGTGGAATTAACTCTTTTCTGCAATCAAGATAATATTCTTTTGCTGCAACAAGCTTAAGAGGTTCTTCGTGTGTATCTTGCCATTCCTGAGCTCTAGAGAGGATCCTGGGAGCTACAGACCAGTGAGCCTGGCTTCTGTCACAGGTATGGTGGCATAGTCTGTCATATGAATTAAGAAGGCTGAGTGTATGCAGAAATAGTCTGTTGGAAAAGTGGTAATATGGCTTCTGTAAAGGCAAATACTGGCTCAGTCTGCCAAAATCGTGGCAGGGTAGGCATAGCGAGATCTCCAAAATTACAAGTTGTAGGAGCTTGTAAATTCATGAGGCATCATATAAACTGAATGTGGATTTCTCATTCAATACCCACAATATAAAAACTAGGAAGCACTTAATAAAACTATTCAGATTGATTTGAGACAGATAGTTTACACTACAGACAATAGACTTGTGTAACTTACAGTCAAGAGAAGTTCTGGAGAGAGATAGCATCAGCAGGTGCAAGGGATAAGACAAATTTCAATTGTCTTAAGCTCTGGACTTGGAAAAAACTTATTCTTACTGTAGAAATATTACACAGAAAAAATGATAAATTATCTTTATACTTGAAAGACCACTTCCAGCACTAAGTCAGAGTAACAGTTAATACAAATATATTTGTATATATTTCAGATATTAATTATTTTTGTTATTAAAAATACTCTAAAATGAAGGGATGGAGATTGTTTTTGCAAAGTCTGTTTACACTTCCTTCTTTTGCAATGGCTTCTGACTTTGCACCTGAAAGAACAGACTGAAAGGAGCTCTGAGGAAAGGTTCTGCATTATTGTCCCTCCAATAAATGCATAGGGGAAAGTGAAGGCTGCAAATATCATATGTTGCAATGACTGTCAATAATCCATTTTAGTGGAACCTCAAGCCTGGGAGAAGTCAAGAAAGTTCTGTGAAACAAACTCCAGACAGAGGCAGCAGAGAATGTGAAGAGAAATGACACTCAAAGGGAATACCTTCAAAATATAATTAAGGGAGCAAAATGACTCAAAGAAGATGAATGAGCCAGTATTTCACTTGCAGTCTTGAGAATGTTTTGATGCTTGGGGTTTTTGAGGATTTGAAGTTATTTATGTTTCTCAAAATAAAATTCAATGGCTCTTTTGGCACTAGCATACAGATTTGAGATCTGTTGACACTTGAGTGGTAGTCTTATTTTTGTATTTTTCTGTTGATTAGGTAATACTAATCTACTTACAAAACCATGCTCTCTCTAGTTAACAATATCAGAATTAGACTGTAAACTGTTATCTTGCATTGTTGGTTTTTTTTAATTACCAGCCA
The DNA here is from genome assembly GCA_013399015.1 of Galbula dea. Taxonomy (NCBI): domain Eukaryota; kingdom Metazoa; phylum Chordata; class Aves; order Piciformes; family Galbulidae; genus Galbula; species Galbula dea. The sequence continues at coordinate 4,448,507 of VWZX01004365.1, read as the reverse complement.
AATATGATGAAGATTAGTGAAATAACTAATGTATTAATGACCCAATGATGAACCCAAATATTCCTTTTAACCCTGTATACTTGCTCTTCATTTTCCTCCTTTGAGCCCTATTTGATCACTGTGGAACTTGCAGTTACAGCATATGAAAACTTTACAGCTGAGCTTAAAAAAAAACCCAAATAGATAAAATCATGAATGTAGAACTCATTGCTTTTTAAACATGAAGTTGAAGTGTCCATGCCTCAAGGTGTCTGAAGAGTGCTTACTTTCTTTCGCTTATGCTCTTCTTTAGGTATATATTCCTGACCCTGTCTATTCCAAAAATAGATAGAAATCTCACTAAAATGTGCACTCAGCCTACAAAACCCTCAGAAGCAGATGAAACACATTCCTGTGCTAATCAACTGCAAACTGCCATCTGATTTAATTGAATACAGGACTGAACCCATAAAGTTTAAATGTGGGTGGAGTATTCAGTGAAATTACCTGTCAAAACCCATTTGTAAATAATCATTCAGTCTGCAGGGTGACTTTCCAACCCTTAGGCATTATTAAATAGATTAAGCTCTTCTTTTGCATTTCATGCTGCCTTTTTAAATTGTTGAGGATTAGGGCTGGATTAATGCTCTTAGGCACATGGTGTGATTCTTGGGGTGTCCTCCATGGGTTTAAGAGCTGGACTCGATGATCCTATTGGTCCCTTCCAGCCCAGTCATTACTAAGGTACTATGACCACCACCCAGTGGTAGACACTCTCCAAAGCAATTGCTTTGTTTAGAGTTTGTGGCTTGGAACAAAGAATCTTTTTATACTGTGCTAAAAAAATTTAATGCAAAGACCACCTAAGCAAGGAAAGACTACATTTTCTTTTTGATGGCTGATTTTTCACAATGAATTAACAAAGAAGTTAAGTGTCAGAACAAGTACACAAAATTTTTTAAATTAACCCACCCAACTTGTTTAATTGATACTCTTTCCTCTCCATTGGTTTTGTGGATTTTTTTCCCAAATTCACTGTCAATATTTTAATGAGAGCTTTTCTAAATAAATGAAAGCACATACTAGATCAGACACCACAGGCAGTTTACAAGATCAAAGCTTACCCTCTTAATAAGTCTAACACTGCTAGATTGTGCTGAAAACCAGTGTTTCAGTTAAATAAATATATTGACTTATCTTTAAGGCACAATATTTCCTATCTATTTTACATAAAACTTTAAAACATTTTCTGTATTTAATATTATATTGATTTTTATAAAGGATATCATGGACATATTTTAGTGAAAATTTTCATCTGGGTCTTACTTATTGACAAAGGGCTAACAATTGTCCCCCTGACTTAGACTACACTGTTTGAAATATGAAGAAATCTATATTTGTAGTAGACTATTAGAGTTTCTATATACCAAGGTAGAATAAAAAAAAGTTCCAAAGTAATAAAAAAAAGAACCAAAAAAACAAACCAAAACTTTTGCAAATTTTTTGCAGGGGTTTTTATTCATGGCTACAAAATATTTCACTGGTAAGAAGGGACAATTTTCTTTTGAATTATCTAGTCCTTCTTCAGTTTGCTTCAAATTTATTCTATGAACAACCCATTTATTCATTAGCCATTTATTTCTTTTTGTAAGGTCATGTTCCATGTTAAATTGCTGAAGTTACTCAACCAAATCAAATGTAGCTCTATCAAGCTGTTTGGAGGATCAATGCTGTAGTGCACCTAGCTTGACAGCATTAATGCCTTACTCTGTAATACCAAAAGTTTGACTCTGTTTTACAAATTCAAACTCACAAAAAATGACAACATATTTCAATATTGTAACCAGTAATAGTGCACTGAGGACCTTTGTCCTTAATCATTGTGAAAAGAAAATTAAAAACATTGGATGTTATAAAATGCTTCATCTAATTCTATACTAGCAGTTTGAAAATAAAATTAGTTACCCTCTACTTGGTTTCCTGAGACCTCCAGTCCTGTATAACATTGGTGTGGGATGAGGTAAAGAGGTAAAACATTGGTTTATGGCAGTAACAGGCAGAACTGTGTAGAAGGGCTAGAAGAGTTATCTCTATGAATGTGTGCATCTTGATGAAGCGATAAGTAAGGAGTGAAAGATTTCTGATAAATTGAGCTGTACAGCTACTACAAAAATAGGGTTAAGTGAACATTTGTTTCAGTTCTGCACATCTGTTTCTGCAGATCGTATTCCTACTGCTTAATATTCATTGCTAGCAAACAGGCATGCAGAGAAGCTTTTGTTCAACATGAATATTTAGGAAATTACTGTTCTATGTATGAATATTTAGTTTTGCATGAAAAAAACAGCATTCATGAATGATTTTATGCATTTGTTATTCATTTACTGTTCCTCTTATTCATGAGTTTCATTCCTTTAGTCAAAAAACAATGAAACTATATCTTTTTGACAATCACATGCCAAAAAAGAAAAGCAATAGGTTAATCTTTGTCTAATCTTGTCAAAACATTGTTTACAGCAAACTTATTCACAAACCTAAGATTTTTGCTTTTGAAAGCAAATGTTTGAAAAATGCAAAATTTCATTTCAGTAAATTCAATACATTTACTTTAATACTGAATGTCATCCACATGGAATATATAAAAAGGAGGGCATTTTTAATTTTTTTTTTTTTTAATAATGCAAAGATAATTTTAGGAATTTAGTTTGGGCTGTTATATGCTCAATACTCATAATTACAGCCTGGTGATTTTCCAGGGTCACCTCCTCCAAGCTCAAAAGCAGTCCATGTCCATGTTCAAGCAGCTAAGCAAGGTGGCAGGAGGCCTGCATGTATAAACAAGCATTTTCTGGCAAAATAACAAGCATAGAAAGGAAGCATACAATAAGTGGAAACAGGGACAGGTTATCTAGGAAGAATATAAAGACACTGTCCAGTCATGTAGGGATGGGGCTTAGGAAACTCAAGTCCCTAGTGATGTATCTCACAGAATGATAGTGAAGCCAATATTGTTTAACATCTCAATTAATGACCTGATAATATGACAGAGTCCACCAGCAGCAAGTTTGCAGAAAACTGGGACAAGTAGTTGATAGACCAGAAGATTGTGCTACTCTCCATAGGAACTTTGACAGGCTGAAGAAATGGGCTACCAGGAATCTCACGAAGTTCAACAAAGGGAAGTGCAAAGTCCTGTGCCTAAGCTCACTGTGGACACCAAGCTGACTGTGATCCAACAGTGAGAGATAAGGTCACCAGCCTTCTGGTTTCCATTAGAGGGAGTATAGCCAGCAGCTTGAGGGAAATGATCCTTCCCCTATACTCAGCTCTGGTGAGACAAAGAAGATGTGTTGGGTCCAGTGCTGGTCTGTCCCACACAAGAGACAGGACATAGTACAGTGAGTCTAGTAAATGGCTGCCAAGATCATTAAGGGCTTAGAGCATGTGACACATGAGGGGGACAGAAAATTTGGGGAAGATTTTGCCAATATGTATAAATACCTGATGGGGGAAGTAAAGAAGAGGGAGCCAGACGCCTCCATGGTGCCCAGTGACAAGACAAGAAGCAATGGGCATACCCTGAAACAGAAAAATCCATTTATGGGTAAGAAAACACTTTATAACAACATAGTAAGGTTTATCTACACACATTTTTTTAACAAATAATTTTAAAAGGTCTCAATTTCTCTTCCAATTTTAAGTAATACAAGAAGTTCAGATGAGTAAACCAAGTGACCTAGTTTGATATTCACATCAGTTACAAAATTTTTCCTTTTTGACATGTTAGGTATACACGAGCATATGGGCTGCACATATAAACACATGCATTTAATACACTGTTGTACTCAGATCTGTAGACAAGAAAAGCCACACAAACTTTGCATTTCAAATTATTGAAGACACACTACCACAGTATGAGAATTTACCCAGTAGAGTAATAATATAAGTAATGTTAAATTGCTTGATTTAGCAGTCATTCAGTTCTCTTTGCTTTGAAGTGTGCTAGTCACTGTAGACTGACCAGCTAAAGCAACTATCTTTCAGAACTAGTAAATTTGACATCCTGTTTTGATATACCACTATAAAAAGAAAAAAAAAAAAATCCAGAAATAAGATAATCTTAAAAAATAACTGATGAAACAAGGAAAGAAAATGGAATGACATGAATTTATCCTTCAGCTAAAAATAGACCTGAGAGACAAGAATGAAACATAAGCAGCCCAATTTTGCAACAGTTTCTGGTTTTATAGATGTGCATGATCTATTTCTTTTTGTCTGGTTTACTGTTCTGTATGAAAGCTCAACTCCATAGAATAGAATATGTTTCCTGCTCTATCACTTTCATAAATAATGAAAAATAACATGGCAAGGATTATTAAGCAGTGTAAAGCAAATAAAACAATGGAAGCAGAAATAACCAAGTATCAACATTCTTCCTGAACAGTTATTTCTATGAATTATGTTAATATAGCTCAGTACATCTCTACTCTGTAACAAGCAGAGACTAATAAAGTAACTTCTACTTTTGCTAAACAGTTTCTTGGAGAGAGCAAGAGTGTCAAAATAATAATAATACTAGTAGAAAATCCCTAAATTATTTCTCCTTAAGCTGAAATCCTGCTCCTATGACACTTTGAAATATTTATTTAGTTGACTTCAGCATATGATATGCAAATATATTTCAGACTGCTACTTACAATATCAAATTTATTTAAATAGTCGTTCAAATAAAAATGTTAATCAAGAGAGGATTGTGATCCCCTCCAGAATCACAGCTGTATTAAACTTCTGGAAGAATAAAATAACAATTTACTACCATCCCCTCAAAAAGCATGGGGAAAAAAAAGTAAATTAAATGCAGAAATGTTATAGTGAATTTTTCAGGTTTTTTTTCTGTAACAGTATGAGTGGAAGAAATCTCCTGGAGTATGTATTCCAGTCCTCTGTTGATGTACTTGCCCTGTTAGTCCCTTCTTTTTCTTTTAGGCAGCTCTGTTTCACCTTATGGTGATACTGTTGTTCCAAATCTGGATTCTTTACTTGGTGTGCATAAGCCAATCGACAGAGATTCAAGATATTTGTTTTATTCCAGCTCTGTGCAGAACATGGTGCTAGGTGATAACTTGCAAAGATACGACAGCTTTTGAGAAACAAACCGGGCTTTAGATACAAAATGGCAACAATGAAAAAACTTTTCTTTTTTATATCCCTTAACCTTTTTGTTTCTACAACAAAATGATAGTTCTTCACAGGCTGTTGGCAAAGCAGATGACTTTTCACTTTGTGGTTTATGTTTGAGGCAGACTGTTTAACAAAGCCAGAATATTGTTAAGTTAAACTAATCTTTACTTCTTATATATACATGAAGGTTAAAACATTTTAAGGTTTCAGTCATCAATTTCCTAAGGTTCAACTTCAATATTTTTATAAATATTTGCATGAAAGCACAGGTGAGAAAGGTGTTTATGACTGTCTGAAGTTGTACTTTTAGCTGTATTCCTGATCATTTGAGCTTACCACTATAAAACAGGTTATGCTATTTCATTACAGTATTACTTAGAGATTGGTACCACTTTTCAAGGCATAATCCCAGAAGTAAAAGAAGGTGTATGGTAGGAAAAAAAAAAAAAAAAAAAAATCAGAACTATATATTCACTTCACTAATCACCAAACCAAAACTTCTTATTTAATACAAAAACAGACAGCTCTGATATAGAGCAGGTACAATGAATTCATCTGTTTGTCCCACCAAAAATTCTGATCTGGATATCTACTTATTTTTCACATACTTATATGTGTACAAGGGGTAAATTTTCACAGAATCACAGAATGTTAGGTGTTGGAAGGGACCCCGAAAGATCATCTAGTCCAACCCCCCCTGCCACAGCGGGATTCCCTAGACCAGGTCACATAGAAGCGCGTCCAGATAGGTTTTGAATATCTCCATAGAAGGAGACTCCACAGCCTCTCTGGGCAGTCTGTTCCAGTGCTCTGGCACCTGAACTGGGAAAAATTTTTTTGTTGTATTCAGTTTTATCAATGGAATAAACTCATTGAAAATGTAATCCTTATAAGAGGCTCTACAAAGAAGGATCAGGCCAGAATTAACTTGAACAGATATGGAATACAACTTTAAAACCTTGTTGGCATTTTTTGTATACTTTGAATTTTTATAAAGTTCATACTGATAGGTTTCAGAGTTGAGTAAAACATTCCATCTCAGCTGAAAGTTCATAAAAACCTGCAATTTCACAGATTGTTCATAAGACTTAAAGAAGATGACCAATTGACTTTACACTTATTTTTCTCACTTGATGATGACATTTTTGACCCCAGTAATTATTGTCAGACCTTGTGAAGTAGGCAATGATTTGCCAGAACATAATGAGCTGAAAGTAACAAAGTTGTTTTCCTTTTCTGTTGTCAAAAAATACCTTCAGCACATCTTTTTATGTCCACAGTTCATAGACCAGTAATTATCAGGACAAGGAGGATGCCTTATCCCCTTGATGCGATCTCTTTAAATTACTACTGCTTTTTCTACTCAATGAAATATTCAGGACATATATATTCCAAGGAAGGAAAACAAAAACTTCTGAGTATAAGAAGTATTACTCAGAATGAGGAGAATGAATTGAATATCTGTGTACTAAATATTAACCCGTTCAGGTGTTAAGCTAACAAACCCTTTTGTGCCAGGACCCGAGGGTAGCTGCACTGAGAACACAATTGCAGTGCAAAAGGAAAAGGAATTTTTCCAGCTGTTTGTATGTCAGTGGGAGCAGCATGACCAAGACGTGAGCTAATTCTCCGTGTGAACTTAGATGTCCTGTTTCGTGTCCAAACCAATTCATCTACTGTCTATAGTGTCATTACATATAGCACGACTGGGTAAGTGACAGACTCTCTCTCTCTCCCCTCATCCCCCTGGGGATGTAGAAGCAATAGAATCCTTGCTCTTTTAAACAGTCGATCTCAGTACAGGTCAGAAATCCATATTGTTTACCAAATAATAAATATTGTAAAGTAAATAATGCTGGTGAGGATTGGAAAGAGTGTGTCATTTGGTTAACATTTTTTTTTCCCCAAAGCAACTTTGAATTTGGAGTAATTTGAATCAGTAATTTTATTAACATTGGTAGCCTATTTGCCTACTTTTATTCACTTAATAAAGTGTGACCTGATGCGTGCAAATGGCTTTTAAACCTTCACAGCTTTAGGTGGGATAGGTAAAGCTTATTATTGAAATGAAAAAGAATTAAGTTTACCTACACAAGATAGTAGCATGTACCGAGACTCTTAACAGTTTTTAGCTATAGGTTGGAAAGATTGTTTTACCTGCAGGTTGAAAACATTTACAAATGCCTAATATAGACTACAGCCGTTCTGCATGGCTTCAGATGCACCATCTGCCTATCTATTGGAATACTGGACCTCGTATCTGGCATCTGTTTTTCTACAGATACCACACCCTAATTTCCATACCACATTTTTTTTCATAATTTTTTTCCTTCTTCTTTCTCCTTTATTTAAATTATATTTCAGAAGAAGAAATATGTAGAAATAAGCAACACATCTTTCCATCTTTAAGAGGAAACTACCGTGGTATTTTATTCAAGAACTTATTTGTACCTTATTGGCATACAGAGAGACAGGTCAGACAGCCTGACTGGGACCCTTGGGCCCTGCAGCCGCCTTGTGAGAAGAGGCTTCAGCTATATTTATAAGGTCTCTTGCTGAGGTGTAAAACTTGCCTTCAAGACTAAAATGTTTTAAACTTGTTTTGCAATCAATAAAGAACACAGCTGCCCTGCTGCAAGAAAATATCACCCTGATGATAATTAATATGTTGTGCTAGTGTGGTTTTAGCTCACACACAGAGATTCAGCACTTACCAAAAAGTAACCCATGTGCTCTTTCTTTAATCAATACTTCTTCTGAAGTATTAATGTAATTTATCAGCTGGAAACTGCAGAGCAATATTATTAGGGAATTATAGTAATAATCCTTTTAGAATGTTATTTCTATGTTCTTACTCTGATTTATAATTAAACCTTCTACAAGTATGTAGAAGTAATACAGAATGTCAGGCTGAGACTACATAAGTGAATTTATTTATTAAAAGTATTTGTCTTTATCACAAGCAAGGGGAAGCTGTATAATCTCTGATTTGTGTTTCTAAAGAGTGAAAAAGTGTTTTATATCCATTTAAAAATCTATTGAAATATATGTGTAAATATATACTTATTCATAGGAGAATATAGGAGAACATTAGTGGATAATAATAAAAATCTAAGCTTTTTTTATTTTGAAAATTTATCATGGGCAGCTGGGAAAAACTTTGTCCAAGCATTTAATCTTTTATAAAGCACTATAATCAACCTATATTTTGGAGCAAAATAAATTTATAATAATAAAATATGAACAAATATTTTACAGTTTCAAAATATTTTAAAATAATAGCTTACCAGAAATCTTATTTTTCTGTGAAATAGTTTTGGATTTGGCAAAATAGTATATATAACTTACATATATATATATATATATATATGTTAATCAATAACTACTAAGTGAAGTGAAAAATATCGTGATCATCCTTAATTGTCCTTTATATCATGTTTAACATCTGAGTAGTACTGTTTGAACACTTACATTCTATTAACACAAAATTAATACGGAGGTGTTAGCCTTGCTATTAGTAGATCAGAATACACTGATTCTATGAGTACATCATGTTCTAAAGACTCTGCACTGCACTAGCAGGAAAAAGTATTTTTAACCTGTTTGTGTGGGTGGTTAAAAAAATCTTCAAAATGTAATAATTTTTCTACAGTGGTTTTTATTTTTAATGCTCCTGAAAATTTCTAATTTTTTTTTTCTTCTTTTTTAAAAAATATCTTTATTTATGGAGGGTATGTTGTCAATGACTTGTGTCTTTCTTCATCCTTGCTAATGCCAGTGACTCACCATGGCAAGTCACCATATCAAATCAATAATGCCATATAGATCTTGCATATCTTGCATTATAGAGTGGCCTGATATTATGTTTTAATGTTTGAAAGATCACTTATAACCTAAATTATCTGAAAACTGTAAATTAGGGTGAAGTTTTTTGTATTTTAGAAAAGATGTGCTCTACTAGTATAACCTTTGAAAAGAAAAAAAATATCAAAATTGTGCAACTACAACTCTATTTACCCACTGACAAAATGTGAAACTTAGCTAAAGCTCTACACTACCATGTGACCTTCTTGAAAGTGAAAATTCAAGTAATTTGCTAAGAAAACTAGCTTATATGAATTCACAGCTCTTAGGATTCCACTGTAAAAATATGTCAACTTCTTGGTATTTATCACTGTCAGATTTGTATGAACTTAATCCAGATGAAAGGACATGTTTTCATTTCCAAACAGCTAAAAGCCTGTTGTTGAGACTGCTGCTTTGGAAAGACAGAAATATAGGAACGATAAGTAGGGTCAGGTAGAATGAGTAAGAGGAACAGCAGCTGTAGAACAGCTGCCTTTTGTCTGAGCTTTGAAGTGAGAAGCTCAAGTTGCTTTTTTCTGCACTAAATCTGTTTGAGTGAGCCACTTAAAGCAATCATTAGTACAAAATCCCAAGCCCAAACAAAACCATGTTCTTAAAGGAAGGTTTAATTCTCCCTGTCTGTCTAACTAATAACAGGTCAGCGTTAGTTTCTCCTCCCAAATTACAAGTGATAGGAGAAGAGCAAATGGCCTGAAGTTGCATCAGGGGAGGTTAAATTAGAACCAAAACAAAATTTCTTCTCCAAATGGATTGTCAAGCATTGGAAGAGGCTGCCCAGGGAAGCGATTGAAACAACATCCCTGCAGGTATTTAAAAGATACGTAGATGTGGTTTGTGGGGACATGGTGTAATAGTAGACTTGGCAGTGCTAGATTAAGGATTGGACTCAATGATCTCAGATTTTTTTCCTAAATGATTCTATTCTGCAGTGCACTAGGTTCAGCAAGACTCGAACATTAGGGAGTAGGGAGCAGATCTTACCAAAATTAAACAAATGTCCATGTGGAAACCTGCCTTTTCAGTGGATAAAACATGATTGAGTGTTAATTCAAAAAGAATAAGAATGTGGTGATAATACATGTGGTTATAGAGCAGAGGAGAAAATACTAGAGTTCTTTACCTCTAAATACTAAGCTTAAACAGATAGCTAACAGATAGTTAGATCTGGTTTAGGTGCAGTTACTTGGTAAACTGTCTGTTGTGTTTAAAAAAACAAAACAAAAAATAAAATCCCACAAACACAAACTACAAAGAAGCAAAGTATGCAGTCAAAAGTATGTGACTCTTTTAGCTATGAATTCATTGTAGCATTGCACGTAGCCTGTCATTTCCTGGTTTTTAGCAACAGATTAATCAAGATATGCTTCTTTTCCTTTCATGTTATCATTTTGATTAATTATTAATTACCAGCTCTTTCCTACCTTTATTACCTCCTTCTTGTATACTGTCTGATTTGGACAATTTTTGAGCTACATGACTTATCTCCTCAGATGACATTCTGATGCTTTTTTAAACACATAAGCTGATGTTATTATATACTGCAATATGCCAGAAAACTTTTTTTATGAGGACAATCAGATTTAATGTTTATTAAAATATACATATGCATCAAATATATATTTGTTTATGCATATTCAAACTTCAAACCCATGAAATTTAGTTGATGAGCTGCAGCATACAAAGAAATGCTAAAGAGAGATTTCTAAGAAACAAAAAGGAAAGCAAAACATCCAATTGTTAAAAAGACTGTAATTAAAATGTTACAGGTATCCTAAACAAAAATTTTCTAAAGATTTGCCAGGTCCAGCTTACTGTAGAGAAAATGTTAGAAATATTTTATTTAAATTCTCAAAATCAAAGTGATGCTTATTCCAGGAGAATGCAATAATTTATATATTAAACATAATTATGACTTTCAATCTTTTTGCTAAGAAATAAATAAGAATTATTGAAGCCAACCAGTCTGATAAGATAATAAAAATAGTTTGACACCACTGTATGTCATTTCAAAACCTCAGGGGTATGAAAATAAATTCTCATATTACATATACGGATTCATATGGAAATTGAATAGCATCCCTTACAATAAACAAATGGCAAAGATAATACCTTGGGGTTTTTTTGACATATCTGGTTTAAGAAACAAATTAGCTATCAGTAGAAACATTGAAAAATAAGAACTTATTCTAGTTAAAAAAATTTTAAGTTCTGCTTCTTAACTAAAAATAAAAAATGTTTATTTATTTAATTTCATTTTAAAAGTAACCCAAACAAACATTCCCCAGTTTTTAATACAAACCTATGTAGATTATAGATTATAGATGTTGTGTGTCCTCAATCGAATGTTGTACTGAGTCATTTCTCAGTAGAATAATTACAAGAGACATTAGTAACACCTGGCTTTTATAAAGATTTATCCTTTCTGCATTTTAAAGGACTTTATAAAGTTGTATGTCTGTATTTTCTTCCTTTCTTTTTTTTTTTTTAATAGAAAAGCAGAAACAGAATGAAGGAATGACTCACTCAAATTCAGTTAGAAAACTGATAAAATTTAAAACTGAACCTTTACCCCTGATTCTTTCTTGAGGCTCAATCTGTTATAACACAAAGAAAGAGCAAAAGCTACTTCACTGCTGAAACTGTGCACATCTGAAAGAGTACTTGAAGTCAAGAAAGAAAGGTTAGTGGCAACAGCAATCTGTGAATGCTACTCTGGTCCTGGTTTAAACTCACTCAGTGGGAGGAAGTCTGGGCCACATGACTTGAGGAAATCTAAGGGGAAGCTTGAACAAATAATTTATGATCTATGGATAAAAATATGGAAGTTCAGAATCTTTCCCTCTGCTTGGTTGAGAAATTTCTCCCTACTCAATTGCAAATAAAGAGGCTTATTTTCCCTTGGTAGTTAACAAAGAGAACAGGCAAGAATATTTACTACACACAAGCTCAGAGGACTTGGTGGAAAAAATGATCACAAAATTTAACCTGTTTAGACAGTTGTCCAAAGATAGCTATGTTATCAATAATGAGCTCATTAATATGCATCGGTCAAAGATACATATTTTAAAAATTCTCCAAACTGATATAGTACTTAGCATAACAAATCTGATTTTTTTCAATAGATGTGTATCTAAATTGTGCTTATTCAAATTAATTCAAAATGTCTGTAAACTTATGTCACCCTCACATATATCAAAGACATTTCTCTTGAAAATTAGGTTGTTTTAACTGCACTTTATCTTTCTGGAGAGATTTCATCCATTATTAGAGCTGTTTTCATATACCATAGCAACAAAAATAAATGCTTTGTTAGCCAGCTTTTTGACATGATTCCTACTGAGGTTTTTTTATTTGTTTGCTTTTGTTTTGCTTTTTAGAAGTATTGCACTAAAACATATCATGGATTAACTTTAAAGGCATTCCTCCATGTTTCATTCTGCAAGTTTGCTTCTCATACATTATCAAACAAATGCAATTAGGAAAAGATCTAATGCTGAAAGTCAAGTTAACCTTCAGTTAAGAATCAGTGACTCACAAAAGCTTGGTTAGCTTGGTTGCTTGACACTTCAGAAGTTTAAATTTAAGTAATACTACATAGTTCACAATGTTCATCCATGCCTGAATTTTTCAAAATAACAGCTGATGAATGGAATGTTAAGAAAATAATAATAAAAAAAAAGAAATGAAGAAGCAGGGTGGCTCAGAGGGTAAACCACTAACTTTCATCTCTTCTTTGATTCAGTGTTCAATTATCCACTGAGGAAACAGCCTACATCACAAATTCACACCTAATTTTTCAGCATGGGCATGATCCCCACCTCTGCTCTCAAAGTTTATGACTAATCTATCATGGAGTTTTAATCGCTTCCAGCAGAAGAAAGAATTCTGGTAGGTCAGCATTGCAGTCACTATATAACAAGAAAGATCCATAGCCTATGGATAGAAATATTGTCACCTTCACACCTCCCTGGTACACATGGCTTTGAACAATTTTCAGGTGAGTACATTGTCAACCTCAGTTCACATATAATCTATGTCCTGAAAAGCTCTCAATAACAGTCTCCATCTTATTCATCTCTTCTTCAGGGAAAAAGTTCTGAAATCTGACCCAAAGTCCTAAAACATGTCAGTGTTCACCATGACACTTCACATAATATATCTGCTAACCTTTTCCACATAAATAAAGAGGGCATTATCAGAAACTTCACCTGATAGAGTATTTGTTTGTTCTTATATCTTTCACCTGCATGACACAAAAGTCTTCTCTTCACATTACTAACAGGTGAACATCATTCAGGAAATCACATGTGAGGAGAAACAACATGTTCATTTTAGTACACAAACAGGATACAGTATCTAGATGTGATCTAATCAGCAATAAATAGAAGGGATACTCACTTCCCTGAACCTACTGGCTGTGCCTCAGTACCTAATAGCCCAAGATACTGCTGGCCATCTCTGCTGATAGAGCAGGCTGCTAGCTCATGCTTAGTTTACTTACAGCCCACAGACTAACAATCCTCCAGCATAGCTGAGGTAGAAAGATAAAGGCCCTGGGCTGAGCTTAAATAATGCTGGTTTTGGTGGAGTTCCCAGGTGAAGCTGATCAAGCTTAGTACTAATAAGGGCACTGCTCTTCTTTGCTGTTTGGTAAAGTAGAAGTAGTATTTGTTTACCTCCTCATACAACCTTACTGTTTAAGCAGTCTGGAGAGTGACATCTGACAATTCCTCTTAAGCAGCCTATTACAGAAAGTATTGAGAAGGAACAAATAATAAGTATGTTTGTGGATAATGTTTTGCATACTCACATTTCTTGAATTGTTCAACATTATCATGTCTTTAAAAAAGGCTTCTGCTATTGCTGATTTTGTCTAAGAAATCTTTACAATTTCATAAACAAGCAGTGCAGCCAAAGATTTCACTAAGTGCCATCATTTACTGTATTTGTTTGGATAAACTACAGACAAATTTAGTAAAATGTTGTAAGTTAGAGGCTAATGACATAATTAGTTTATATTAAGAAAGGCAAAATTAAAAATGCATAAATTAAGAAGCAGGTCTTTCCTTCTGAGGGCAATGTGGGAATTCAGAAGCAAAACTATACTATTCTGTTTATTGTGATAGTAACTCCATTTAAAATTAAACTCAGTAAGAAACATGCCTAATCACTTGAAAAGATCTAACTAAAAAATATATATATGTTTGCTATATATATATGACTGAAGACCCCATTCTTCTGCATAGTCCAAAAATACAAGGAATAAAATATTCATGCAATATGTTCAACACAAGGAACAACAGTAAAAATTTCTCATCCCATGGCATGTTTCTGAAAAGAAACAGAAGAGGTTTAGCTTTTTGACCATTCAGTACCTGGCAAGTGCACTGACATTGTCTGCTAGTGTGCTAAGTAGTCTCAGCTAAGACCATGGTTTTATTGATATGGATATGCGGTTTCTGGCAATTGGATTGAGGCCACAGAACTCATTTGAAGTAGTTCTTCAACTCTGAATTAAAGGTGTGTGTGTGCACAAGTGTTATTTGTAACTTGTTACTCTGCTAAAACTGCACTATGTCAGTACAGTATTAAGACAATCTAATGCCACTGCCTATGTGCTAACCATTCTCTTAACTCATGTGTATTAACCCCTGAAATCAGGAGGGGTGACCTGTCACTGCCTCACTCTGGAAGTAGCACCTTAAAAAGATATTATTTCTAAGAATCACATCTTGGTGTCAGCAAAATGCTGGAGTTACATGCTGTGTCTTTTGTAAAAGTACAGTCTTCAAAGAAAGATCTTTCAGGAAATCAATAGAAGGCCATAGGTAAAGACTTTGATGTTATGTGGATAGGCAAGTCACTACAGCAACCGCAATTTTCAGCTGGAAAATTGGTCATACTACCACTGCTGACCAGTTAAGTTTATTGTCCTATGTGTGTATACCAAGATCTATTTTGTATTATCTTTCACTTAATATAGCCTACTCCACAGATTCCCATCTTTTCTTTGGATCCTATTTAACAGAATCCTGGTTTGATTTTGTTTCTCTGTACCCTCTTGTCCTTCTCTGTTACTTATCCTATTTTTCCATTTCTCTTTATCTTGTGCTTTTGTCTAAGTCTGATCTGTTAATTTCCACCTGTGGTAATCTGGGGCAACCCTCTTTCCCTATTTATGTGGACAGCTAGTTTTCTTTTCTGTGTTCCATTCAGCTGCAGTTATGGCTTACTCTGCAAGTAAGCCATAAGTAAGTTCACTGCTAGACAGTAGACTGGCTAGGATAAACTGCTAGGGCCTCGTGGAACATTTGTGGAAACTCTGAGGAAATCAGAACTCACAAAATCAAACTAAAATATATACCTTATCAATACCCATTACTGCTAAAGGGAGGATTGAACTCTATTCCAACACTTACTATGTTTATTAATAATGTTGCTGTGGTCTGGAGGATTATCTATATGCATGAGTTAAGTATGAGCAAAAATATCAACAAGATAAGGGTTGTAACTTACTGAATGAGGCTTTTCCTCAGTTGTTTTTGGACCACAGGCACACACATTATGCTATATCTTGATTTGTGTATATTATGTTTACTGATGGCCTCCAAGCCAAATTTTGTTAAACCTACAAAATAGGTTTAAGTTGGCCTTGTACATTTAGCTGCGAGAAAGTCTGCAATGTTTATTAGCTTATCTGAAAAGACTATTTGTCCTTAATACAGGGATTAAAGTAGCATGCTTTATTGCAATTTGCAGTATTGTGTTTGAAATCTCTGTAGGATCACCCAACCTGCTGAGCATAATAAGAACATAGTAGCACCACTAAAAATAAATGTTCAGATGACTATTCTACCGAATTGCCATTACAACAAATGACAAGGATCATCCCCCAGGGCTGCCCTAAAATGTCTGATCTCTGTCCCAATGTTGATTTTATGATGATGTTGTCTGATGTTTGAAGAATATGAAAAAACTCCACCTTGTTGACTTTCTGCATTTAAGTTTTTGAAATGAATTCTCAGGCAGCAAAAAGAAAATATGTTCCTATACTTTGCTTTATCAAGACACATTACTTTTCCCCTTAACAACACTACCAACATAATGCATCTATGGTAACCTAGAGAGAGTTCTTGTTTTGAATGTATGTCCAAGACTCTCTTAAGGTGTGATTTCTTGGCCTAATTCTAGGTCTTTCTTATATGGTGTGTAACTAATTATTTGCATCTCTTCCAGCCTGTCTTTTCCACAGTTAATCAAGTTAGTGAAGTGTTTATTTTTGTTCACTTTATGAGCTATTGATATATGGGATTGGTAGCTAGAAATACATAAATGCTTGGAGATAAAATCCATTCTTGTATTTGACCTTCATATATGAACAAGTAGATATAGTTAAAGTGGATGAACTATGCTGAATGAATTATATTTAGACAAGTTACTAGGTCTAGGAAATGCTTCATTTTCCTTGGATTTTATGACTATGCCTCTGTGCTCTTTATGCTTATAATTTTCAGCAGTTTTGAGAATTAACTATATGTACAGCCATATTTTTGAATTATGCAACTCATCTAACTGAGGATAGAAATACATAAGGACCTAAGAGGCAGGAAAGATTTTTCTGCAGAAGTAGTATTCTCCATATCACAATGATAGCCCACTGCAATCTTCATTTCACTTTTCCCTCCTCTTTTTATGTTATTGCCATAGAAGTACATTACATTGTCTTACTCTGGCCAACATCTCTAGCATGGATTGTGCCAAATTTGCAGCATATATTCATGACTCACATTCTCAGAGGGAATTCAGAAAGATCTATTCTGAGAGATTTCCACTTAGAAGAATACTACCCAAGAGGGTAAGATATTTTAACTTTAGGGAATCGACAGTTCAAAGGATAAATTCAGGTAGCACTGCAAATCCTTCCTTAGTAGCACTGAGCCTACCCCTCATTACTACATTTTGTATGGCTGCCATTGTTCTCCAGTGCCTTAGGTAGAATTTAGGTCTTTGAGCTTCCAGTTTGGATTCTTAGCATTGCTAGCTTCTCAGAAGTCTTGAGAAGTCCTGAATTTTGGTGATTATATTTCAATGTATACATTTTCTTTTTTTTCGACATAAGTGGTAAAGCACCAATATTGAAATTACAGTCACTTTCCCTCAGCACACCAAGCCTTGTGGATGAGCAAAAGGAAGGCTCAATCACCAAGCCAGCAGCTTAGCTGAGTCTGGTGTGTCAGCTGGAATGTGCTGGAACTGACTGTGTCTGGCTTTGAGCAGCCTCAGCCTCTCCTCACAGAGGCCACCCTACAGCCCCCTGCCAGAGCTTGGGCACCTGCACTCAGTGCAGTGCTTTTTTTCTGCAATGTATTTTTTATTAAATCAATGTAATAAATATATATTCTTGAGGTCATGTTCTTGTACTAAACTTAAAGCTGGGGTTAAAGAAAGCAAGCAAAATGTAATATTTCATATGTTTTAAAACATAATGTTGCTACTCTGACTCATACCTGAAATCTGTATTGTTAGTTTTGTCTCATGAAAGGGGACTTGTTTTATATGGAGAGAGACAAAGAAATAGTATCAGCCCACTATAAACCATAGACATACTTAATTATCAGTGTTTTATTTAACCTGGTACATCTACTCAGAGTATCCAAAAATGGTATGGAATTGGCACTGGTGTGGGGAGAGCAGCAGTATTCACCCACAATGCTGATGCCAAAGGAACGAGTTAGCTCCCAGTGACCTACGCATGAAATCTGTGGTGAATAACACTGCCATGCAGCTCACACTATAAGACAGGTGTCTCTGCCTTGCAAACTGCACACTTTGTTGAATACATTTTTCTTTTGTTTTTTAAATACTTGGATTAAAAGGAAGTATTTCTTTACTAATGTAAGATGTAGCAAGGTCGATGTGGTTAAATTTCTAGAGGCTTTTTATCCAGTATAACATCTTAACTCTTTATCACCCTTTCATCCAAAGAGGTTCTGTGACGCAAACCCACCACTAACTCTTCAGTTATGTAATAAAATCACTCATTATTCTATCATTTTGCTGTATAACTAAAAAGTTGATTGTGATTTTACAATTCTGGATTAGTTGTTTCTCTTGTAAGCTCTTTTTGGTTTTCAGAAGTCATATTAATCATTTTATCCTTGCCCGTGACAAATAGATGCATATTTAATCTTCATGTATGAATAATGTGCTCTTCTGAATGTGCCAAACAAAATGTGATGAATGGTAGGGCCATTTTCAGTCTCTCCTTTAGATTTCCTTCTGATGCTAGTAGACAGAAAGAGAATTGAGTCTCAGACCCTAGGGACGTGTTACCATTGTAATGGAATTAACAGAGATGATAAAATGAATAATTCATGATGCCATATCTCTTGACAAAGCTTCTTGAAAGAGCCCAGTACAGACCAGATAACTTCTGGTTAGAAACTGGCAATCGCTACCCTGAATTTCTTCTTTTTTATTTTTTTCTTTTCCTTCAGTTAGCTACAGTTATTAATAATATAATGATAAATAATAACTGTTCTTATATATCCTATAACCTCCCCTCTAGCAAAATATACCTAAGGAGAGATTATGGAAACAACCAAACAAATGAAGATAAATCAGAAAAACTTTTCATAAGAAAAACAAAATATGTTTTAAATTGAACAGAGGGATTTAACTTTTTCCAGTAAAATGATATATACATACATATGTTTCTTTTGCTCAATACCTAAACCATATACTATAGGAAGTTCTCATTAGTATACTAATGAGGATACTAGTACCATTAGTAGTAGTACGTACATGCTTTTTATCTATTCCACCTATATCTACTTCCAGCACTTTAAATATAATCTGATTATCTGTAACTCAGACATGTTTCAACCAGAAGATTAATTATCTATGCACTTGGGTGCCTCAGGTTTTTAATTTCCAGGTGCTTCTGTGTAGAGGATAAATCCTCTTTGTTTCTTAGAAAATTTTCAACTCTCATTGAACCAAGAAAACCAGCCATGGAGAATGAGGGAAATGCAAGTCATTGCTTGTTTCTTTACGTTAAGATGCATGTCCCTACCTCAGTACAACAATGCTTATTACTTCATAATAGCTACTAAAAGTATTCTCCTTCTGAAGAACTGTTGAATCAGTCAGAGAAAACACAATACAAAGCAAGGCTGTGCATCAAGAAATGTTTATACAAGATTTTGGATATCAAACTGTATGAGAAGAATGAAATATATCCCAGAATTACCATCTACAGTTAAAATAAAAAAAAAATCTCTGTGTCTCCTGAGACAATTTTGTCACTGATTTTACTTTGACTTCCTATGGTAGCCTACTGGTCATTAATCCAGGGGAAAGTTGATTGCCAGCTACTGTTATAGATAAAGTGGCACTAAATGAGAGAATCTTGGGTTTAAGAGGAGGGTAAATTTAGATAGGACATTAGGAGGAAGTTCTTCACTGTTAGGAACAGGTTGCCCAGAGAGGTTGAGGAAGCTCCATCCATGGAAGCTTTTGAGGCCAGGCTGGACGGGGCTCTGGACAACCTAATCTAGTGGAAGTTGTCCTTGCCAGGCAGAGGGGTTGGAACTAGATAATCTTTAAGGTCCCTTCCAAATCTGACATTTCTATGATTCTATGATTCTAAGTTGGTTTAACTTCAAACACTTTTGAAGATAACAGAACTTCAGAGATACTGCAAATGCTATTTAAATGATACAGCATTTTAGATGAAATGCATTAGATATATTAAATTATTCTGAACTGCATGCATTTAGGTAAGGGATCATTCTTGTGAATACCAGCTTTACACAGTGAAGAATCTTCAGTCCTTTGCTTATAGGAGTCCCAGAAAAATATGTAACAACTTGAAATCTCATTAGGAGATTTAATTTGGGGTTTCTTCAGCATTTACCAACCCATAGAAAGAAATTAATTATTTGAGAGATTTTTTTCACATCCAGGTCAAAAGAAAATAACATACCTTTTTCCACTAAATGAAAGAATTGGAGAACTACAACTAATTCACTGGATCATAATTGATTTATGAGGTTCTAATTTCATGTAAGCACAAAATATGAAAAGGTGCAAAACCTACATAGTTTTCCAACTGTTATTCATCCAGTTAAAATAATTGACCATGAATTTGTTGGTAGTTGAGCTTTGAATTGGTGTAAAACCAGAGCACAGGTACATACTATTTTAATGAACAATGATGTGTGAAACGAATCATAGCCTTGCCAACAAGATAATAGTGAATTATAACCCAATCATGGTTAAGGGAAGATATGACAAACATGCTGGATGCAGTTTGATGTGAGAATTGTAAAATGAAGAGACTCTATATGTACACATTAATCAGGCATAACAAATATAGCTTCAACAAAGTATTCATGTACTCTTGAGTTTTTGTGAACAAAAATTAAGTTTTGGACTGATTTCTGTTTGTTTTCAATAACTGTAACAGCCAATTCTTTCTGTGATATATTTTTAGACTAATAGAATTTTCCTGAATTTATAGAAACAGGATAGAAGTATCTAAGTGAAAGATAAGGAATATTGTTGCCTTATGTGGAGATTTCTCTTAGTTTTTAATATTTCCCTAGGAATCTTGCTAGTTTCTTTTCAGGAATGCTCAATATTAAAACATAAAACTATTACTTTACCATTGTAACAAGTGTTATCTGAAGGTAGTTAAAATTTATGAATAAAGATCAGAGAAACTCAACTGACTCATTTTTGTAAGATATTTGTTTGGTTTTTTGCTTAGCTTGTTCAGTGAGGTAGTGCCTTCAGACTTTAAATTAGAAAATCCCCTTCCTTAAAAATTATACTTCTGGAAATATTCCTTTTCATATTCATTCTGTAATCTTTTGTAAAGGAACACAGATTTAGACAAACTTTTGAAAGTAGAAATAACAAGAGCTCCCCTCCCGTCTATGCCCAGGAAAAGAATGCATACTTCAGCTGTCTACTGACAGTCACAAAAACCATATCTCCTCTCAGCTGTTCTATATGCAGCTCTTTTTTTTTTTTTCCTAAGAAAACTAAATTATGGTAGATATCAAGAATGCTAAACTTTAAATAAAATATTAGGTACAAGCAGCTTATTGAAACATATTTAGTTACAAGTGGATTTTTATAACTACTTAAAATGTATATATTTTAATTTCTTAAACTGTCACATTCTCTTAAAATGATTATTCTGAAGCTTTCACTTTTACTTAGCCATGACCTAATTTCTTTTAAAATGAGGACTTTGAGTATAAATATCTGGCACTTATTTCACAAGCCTTATTCCCATAGAATAATAGACATTATCTGGATCTTTTCAGTAAATCTTTTCCTCTTTGCTTCCCTCTGCCTAAGTGATTAAAAGATTTTATTATATTTTTCAGGAAGACAAGTGAGTGGGGAGAGGAAGGACTTGTTAAGGAATTCATATTGTCCTTCAGTGACATAATTAACCTATAAAATTCTTTACTGTTTGTCTTGATGGCATCATTGAATATCTTCTGCACTGCAGTGGAAAAAAAGTAAAAGGAACAGAAACAGCATTGTGCTGCAAGTAGTATGAATGAGAAAGTAGACAATAGAACGTTAGCAACTGCTACCATCTGGCTAAGAAACACATCAAGGAACTTGCAATTGCTCTTGTTAGTAAGGAAATACAGAAGTCTTGACATTTGAAACAGTGACTGTGTGTCATATGCAGATATGCTTTGTGATGCAGAGGTGTATAGTGTAGAGCTTAAGATGATGGACAAGGATATAATCACTAAAAATTCTATATAGGGTTGGCACTTTAGTTTGGCAATTGCAGCTCAGATACATAGTGTGTGCATTGTTCCAGACACTGGCTGACCTGCTTTAACCCAGGCACAAGTTTGCAGTTAGCTAAGTTGAGAACGGGATTCAATAGGCTTAGGTAAGTGAAATTTCCATATAGAAAGCTCAGCATGTTTAAGACAAACAGTCATTCTTTCAGCTAAGGCTATGTCATTGTTTTAATTTCTGAATTTTCAGGTTTTCCTTTCCTCTTTCCTTTGCTGAAATAAGACTCCTAGTAGTCTGGCTTCTTTCCTTCTTGGAGACTGTAGTGGCTGCCTTTGTTCATTCTCTGGCACCACTTCCATTGAACACTTCTGCTGAAAGTGCATTTGTACTTCTTGAGTATGCCTTGTATCATCTACAAATTCTCCTCTCCTGCCTGATGCCTTCATACACTGTCTCCTCTTACACTCCATTCTTGGAAGCATTTTCTGGGCTTGGAGCATAGCCACAAATCAAACATAAGCAAGCAATGTAATGGCCATGAATAATAGATGAGGTTGCAGCATAACATAAAGCATATTGAGTAATACCTTTGGATCAGAAGTTCCTCCTGAATTACAACTGTTTTCACAATAGACTGATTTTCTGAATAAGCAGGCAGTTCTTTCAGCAAGACCCAGTACTTGGTAAATAACAATTGTAATTTTATCTAAATTTTGATCAGATGAATGTTAAGTTACTTTCATTAGCTTTTTTCTAGTCCTCACAGCATCAATCAATGATGATTTAGAAGCATTAAGGTAAATACAGGGGAGAGGAGGATGGGCAGGGAAAGGGCAAATAATAAAACCACATGAATTGGCCCTATCCAAACTAGTCTGGGGTTTTTTTCAGTGTATAGGGACTTTTGGTTACAGAGTTATTTAGAGAGGTGTTATTTTTTTAGTTCACACTAACAAAAATACTATCAATGCTATGACTTCTGTAAGAAAGATTTAAGAAACATACAGAGAATGACATATTTGATCTATTCACCAAAACTGCAAACACACAAATCTAGAGGTATGCATTTTGCAGAGGGCTTTTGATTGAGACAGTTACATAACTTCAAACAGAGATGAGAGAATTTCTGAACTGTAAAAAAGCTTTATTTATATATTATTTTAAATCCACAGAAGAGCTTCCAGAATAAAAAGAAGAAATATACTCTTCAAAAGAGTATATATTTCATGTATTTGGGACTGAAAAGGAAGAAAAAATATTTAATACCATACAATATTACAGCAGATTAACTTATTGCTAAATTTTCTGTTTCCTAATTGATTATATCTATGATTTATTTTTTTAATTTGAAATGAGGAGTGTACGTGTGAAACTATTGATCTGGAAATCCTAACTCAGCTTGCAGTAGTTGTGGCAGTGAGATAATAGGCAAAGATCACAAGAAACTGTTTCTTTAAACACGAGCAACTAGAGAGCTTTTTGACATAGTCCTGTGCTTCTTCATTGTGGTCTAACTCTAGATAGTATACTATTCTTTACTTGTAATTTTTATATGTATTTTGTTTCCTGATGACTTAATGTCCACTTTTAGGTTTTTTCAAGTGAAGACAACTAAAACACAGGACAGAAGCATTTCTGGTACTTCTCTCTGATCTCATGTATGCCTGCAGTGGTTTTTATTTCCTTTCTCCTTATTTCCCTCTCTCCCTCTTTTTCAAAGATCTATTATTTCAGCAGTTAGGTTAAAGAAAAATACTTATAAATTAAACACTTTCAGCAATGGGCAAGTTTTCTTTACACATGCCATGACAATAGTGAGATTGTGTAGGCTTAGCTCAGAGTGCGCCATACATGTAATAAATTTCTCGTCCCCCTGTTCTGGGTAGGTAGAGTTCAGAAGAGCATGCAAGAAAGAGATTCAAAACATGGGATACTAGAAGGATCTGAGAACTCTAGTACAAGGGGAATGAATTTCAGCAAACCCATCATAGTTCATTCTCATGATCTGTAGTCCAGGGCTTGTCTTATAAAGAAGCAATAAAAGATAAGTTAGTGCTAGATCATTGTGGCAGGTGCATACCCCTCTCCAGCCCTGGTGAGTCTAACAACTCAGTACAGGGGACATGGTAGTTAGTTTAGTGGGAAGTGCTTGTGCTGTAGGTCATGTACCCCAGACACCTAAGCTCACCAAAGCCCACCTGAGCCAATAAGTCTACCTTGGAGACCCCCTCAGCCAATGAGGACTGTGTATGACCACAAACCCTGATCTGACTTTGGTTATAAATGGAACCCGGTTGAAGCCCTTGTGAGATTATCTTCCTCAAAGCTGCAGGCCTGCAGTCAGGGGACTCTGCCTTTGGATTAGGGCACTGTCCAAAATAACTTCCTGGGAGTGAGTGTCCTTGCCTTATTGTGAGTGGTTTGCACACTTTGAATCATCGTTCTAAGCACATTTAGTTACAGACCATGCAGTAGTAGTTCCTGACAGACATCCTGAACTTGTAAATAAATTATGTCTGCTGAGTGTTTGTAACATAAGGTCCCTGTTCAGTTTAACCATTCTTCCTTTTTTCTCCCACCATTACACTGATTTTTAGAACATGTTTTGTCAGTCTTACAGTTCTGCTACCATCATCTGAAGGTAACTGTTTGATTTGATTGATTTGAACCTATTTTTACAGCCCTTTTACTATGAACTATAGATTTAAAGGATATATTGTGTCATAAAATTTTTCTTTCTGGGAGTTTAAGGAGGTCTACACTTCATGATAGAAAAGGACATGTACATCTATGAAGGAGAAATAAGTTTCAGAAGAGGCATTTCAGCAGATGAGAGGGTGCTACAACAAAATCTTCAGGAGCAGCTGAAATGAAGAAGGATTTTTCCATCCAGAAGACAGTCTTCTAAGAAAGAATGAGTGATTCACTAAAAAACAATTTTCATATAGTAACAGAACAGAAAGGAGTTATGGATCCAATCCTAGTGTGACTGCAGAGGCTAAGTAGCTATTAATTTAAGCTTTGAGTAAGGTACAGATTTGTGTAGAGGAAGAATGTATTGTGGTGAACATGTGAATTAGTAGAACCAGGGAAGCAAAAAAGTAGCGAGAAAAGCTCCACTTCATCATACAATAGACAGTAATTTGTTACAAGGATAAAGATATATGGGTACCATATGAACTGCTTTACACCAGTGAAGCTTTCAGCAGCTACCATAGGGAGTTTGTGATAGCAGAGTTGAGCCTCAAATCAGCTGTAATTTCAATTCTCATCAACTCTTTATATGGAATAAAAGACAATACAAATATACTGGAGAAATTAAACAGAACAAATTCTGGTGAACCAATATAATCTTCCAATAGTAAATTTGCTTTGGACTTCAAATAACCTCTATTCCCAAAATACTTGAGCTCTTTTACACATATGCAATTTTTTTTGTCTTTACAGAAATGAAGAGCAGCTTTGCCTCATCAGAAGCATGGCACCTGGAAATTATACCAAAAAAAAAAAAAGAAAGAAAATCCAGTAACATTTTATATTGAAGTAGATATTTTACACACTTAAAGTGGTCTCTGTCTAAAAAATATGTGGAAAAGCAATAGATCAAGTATGTAAATATTTAGTTAGCTTTATTTACAGCTATATTACAGTATGAGAACTATATTGGTCTTCTCTGAGTAGTATTGACAGTAAATCACTTAGGACATAACAAGCAAAGTGGCAGTGTAATTTTCTAACATGCCTAAGTCTGCACAATAACTGATGCAAATTATGTAGGACTCTACATTTGCCCAAATGCAAGGGTCTTTTGGAATAACATTACAGAGACCTTATTTTGCAGAGCAAGGACTTTGCTTTTAGTTATTAAAGGAAATTTTCAAGAACTCCATTGACAGTAGTAGGGCAAGACTTTGGCCCCTACAGATAATTTTATTTAAAAGGAATTGCAAGCAGAGACTTTGAAATATATTCTTCTTTAAATCAAGCAGATGCCTTTTGTTGTCACATACAAAAGCAGGAGAAAACATTCATATATGAGCTTTTCTTTCAGTTTGATAAATCAAATTAAATGGGATATCTAATTGATATTTTCATCATTTATTTAATGTTAAATTAAATTAAAACTAAAAAAGTAACATAAAATGCTTTACTCAAGAACAACCTGCAAGCATTTTTGTAGCTATAGCAAGAACCCAATCAGAACAAATGACTGGATTTGTGCTTTGTAATCATGTCTCTGTTCCATTCCAAATTCTCAATCATTATACTCATTGTTTCTGTGATTATCAGGCCACAGTCCATTTGATCTGAGATCTCCTCTTCAACAAATCACTGTAACAGTTTGATAAGTTCTAATTCCTTTCTGAATGAGCTAGCCCCATCAGTAATTAAGCTTTATTTTTTTATATTTTTCATTTGATTGCAACTATCTAAAATTTCCTTTTAATTTTAATCTTGTAACTTTTTCTTTGACTTTTGCTTTTATTTTCTTTTTCTTTGATGATACTCCTTTCTGCAACTCCATAATTCAAAGGATCTTCTCATCCCCTGCCATTTTTCTTATGTTACAGTAACATTGTCACAGTCTTCTCTGCCATTTCCTTAATTGATTTCATTGGACCTAGTCAACTTGGCTGGATATTTCCTGCTAACATTATCACCCAGTGTCACTGCACTGTTCAGTGTTATATTACCCTCACTGTGAAAAAAATCCTGTGTTTAACTGGAATTGCCTGCATTGCAAGTTGTGCGTGTTCTCTTTCTTCCTTTTAATACACATCTTTGCAAAAAGTCTGGCACTATCTTTTCTATATTGTCCTGCTGGGTAACTGAAGAGATTTTTGATCAAAACTAATCAATGCCATCAGCAATGGATATTTTCAAAGAACAGTTTAGAAGTAATTTGCAGAAGTGTTTTGGGAAATATTTTTAGTCATAAAAAATATAAAGAAGTAATGTTAACATTTCTTGAATGCATTTTCCCCCTAATGTTAAGGGAAATGTATTTGAATGTTTTGTTTATATGATTAGCTCTATGCATTTTGTAAGCATTTTTGGAGGATTGATGCTTTTACAGCAGGAAGAGATCATATGTTAACAGCTTGCAGCTGTTGAATGCTAGTGCTCATCCTAAATACAATTTTAGAATTTCAACACTGAAACAAAAACAAAGTTTAAGAAGTGAAATGTGAGTGGCAAGTAGTCATTTAGGTATGTGTATCACAACTTAAACAGCTTGCATTACTTAGCTTTGAAAGAAAAAGGGTTGCAAACTTGTTTTACATTATTTGTGATCTTCCTCCTCCTGCTATAGCACATAGCTTCCCAGTTTCATCCAGTAAGCACTGCACTAGAGCCTCCAAGAATGTTGCTTCCTAGGTCAGTTGTGAGATGACTGGCCCTGTGAAGTATACAGGCTACATAAAACTTATGAAGGATATGTCTCTATCTGAAAGGAAAGAAAATACTGGTTTTTTGAACAGCCAACATCATGTTGTTTTAGTTCATTCATCAAGAGTGTGTCTGAAGAGTACATGTTGCTTGCTCTGGAGGTTTTCTTGATCGAACCCTGCTGCTCAAGCAGGGTCACCTAGACCTAATTGCCCAGGACAGTGTCCAGACAGCTCTTAATGTCTCTAAGGAAGGGAACTCCATAATGTCATCTGGGCACCTTATTCCAGTACTCAGTCACCCTCATAGTAAAAGAGCTTCCTGATGTTCAGACAGAACCTCTCATGTTTCAGTCTGTGCCTGTTGCCTTTTGTCTTGCCACTGAGTATCACTGAAGAAAGCCTGGCACCATCCTTTTCATTCATTGACAGGATCCCCCTTGAAACTTCTCCAATTTATTGTTCCTGCTGTGAGTTAGCAGATACTTAGNCCACTTTCAGCTTAATAATTCCTTCAGTGTTAGTCACTACCTGACTGAACATTGAGTGAGGAAAGTGGACTATCAGATGACTGATGGCTATGTCTTCTGTTGTTCGCCTGAAAGTGCTAATGATAATTGAACATCATTGCTATGCTGAGTCTTGTATGTGAACTCATGGATGCTCAGCAACTAGGTGGTTTGGCATTTTTACAATAAATATGTAATTAGCAAATGAATGAAAAGTTTCTTGATAGCAATACTAGGCAGACTGAGTTTATGAGTTCCACATAGATATTTAA
This sequence comes from Galbula dea, assembly GCA_013399015.1. Lineage (NCBI taxonomy): Eukaryota > Metazoa > Chordata > Aves > Piciformes > Galbulidae > Galbula > Galbula dea. The sequence goes on along the minus strand of VWZX01004365.1, from coordinate 4,420,529 downwards.
TTTTATTTTAAACGGAAGTTTCATTAATAACAGCAATAGTGCATTTTACCTCTTATATTACTGTAAACAGGTTTGCTACAGTATGATATTTTGATTAAGGAGCTAGATGATACAAAATCAATAAAAAAGTTAATATTGATTAGGCACTGCCTTTCTTACTGATGTTTGTGAGGTCTTTATGGATCAGTTCTTGGCCTTTTGCTATTTAATATAGTTATCAATGGCTTGGAGGAAAACAAAACTGTTATTGATTAAATTTATAGCCTGTACAAACAGAACCAAATAAAGGAGTGTCAAAGAAGTAGTATTCAGAAGGGAAATGTTAGTTAATTGTTAAGTATGGTATAAATATACAATTTGCCAATCAGCAGAGATAAGTCATATTTTGAGCCTGTGAAATGTGAATAGAAGCCATGCCTTGAGGCTATAAATACTGTCTTGAAGAACATCTGCTCTTAAAAAACTGCAAGAAGTTACACCAAGCATGAACAGTCAATACAGTTGCACATTGAAAAAGTAAATATGAGACATAAACATGAGAATATTGAGTAGAATGAATTGCGTTACTTCTGTATTTCTCCCTGTGTGGCTGTTGCTTCCAGTTCTGAAAACCACAATTCAGAAAGGGCATTGATAAATTGGAGAGGATTAAGGGAAAGCCAGGAGAATTATTAAAGGACTGTGAGGGGCTCGAGGAGCTCAAACTATAAATTTAGCAAAGGAAAGGTTAAGAACTGTGTCTCTAGCACTCATAGCTCTTCACAGCTGGATGCTCATCGGAGTAGACCTTTGTGATCTCAAGATTTCCTTGCTCTGTGAAAGGATGTCCTGCAAATTCTCTGTTCTTTCTAAAATGTCTGATACAGGCATTGGTGTCCCTTTCCAGATTTGACACCTTATAGCTCAGCTGCCTTTGGTTCCGAGATCATCACTGACAACCTTAACTGTACCTTTCTCTGTAATCCACACATGCTGTTTACATGGGTTTGAAATAGCCAAAATATGTTGTCATCAGGCTTATGGAGGATTTGGACAGTCATTTTGCTTTAGTTACTACACAGAATGTAATTTCTCAGCAAAACATTAAAAATCAGGTGGGTTTTTTTGGTTTGTTTCCTCACCTTTCTCAGAGCTCATTGGGAGTTAGCCAATGTACCCAGAATCTCTTTTGAGCGTGGGATGTTTCTTCTAAAATGTGCTGTCTCATTGTTTATGTTGATTGACTGTGAGTTGTGTTCTTCTGCTCATTCCCTTCTATTTTAGCAAGAAGAGCTCTACCTCTTCTTGTTCATGTCTGCTGTTCAGGAGCGATTTGGATTGTTGCAGGGAGGAAAATGCAAGCTCTGGACATGCCTCTAACCTTTCGATGCACACAGCCTTTAATTTCCTGTAGCAATACTGGTCAAAGACAATGGAGTTATGACAGGATCACAGGGCAGTGTGAGGATTTGCTGACATTGTAGGTGCAGCCATACCCAAACATACACCTACATAGATTGACTCATGCAGGGATAGGAGTTCTTGCTTTTCCTCTACCATTGCCCAGTGCTTGGCCCAACAGTCTACTCTGGGATCTAGTGGGGCTGTTGGGTTCCTGTGGGACCCCTTGGAGGTCTGGTGTACCGTGAGAGTTCCCTGTATAAACCAAACGTTCTTGGGTGCTGCTTGTGATACTCTGTTCTGGGGCATTTCTGTGTAACCCTTTGTGCTGTCCTTGGTTCCCTGGATAATCCCAAAGAGAATCAATCTGGCTGATCACTGGGTGTTGTTTTCTGGGAAGATACTTTGTGGCTTTTCTCCAGTGTTGCCTAAAGAAAGATACAATTTTGTCACATTGAAACATGTGGTGTTATCAAGCAGGCTGTCCTTCCAATGGTGTATGTGGGAGTGGTACATCTCCACAGTGAGAATCCAGTATATAAAAAGAATCACTTCCTGAAACTGACTGATGAGATTAATAGGCATTTTAAACTAGTGGATCTGTTGTTAATTGGGTAGTCTGCATAGATAGATTACTCTTAGTTTCAACTCCATTAGTTTGTTTCCACTTTAAAACAATGTTTTCCTAATTTGGGTTTTTGGGGTTTTTTTTGGTTGGTTGGGTTTTGGTGGGGTTTTTTTAATGTTTGGGGTTTTTTTTAGTTCTGTGCAATTTTTGCTAAGAATTTCTCCTCAAACCTCTCCTGAGGCATAAAGTTAGTAAAGACAAGAAAAGCTCAAAAATGGTGTAAAAGTTGCACATATGGAAACATTCCATAGCAAAAAAACAGAATTCGTTGACTCCACATCAATTCTCTCTGTTGATAAGTGTGATTTGATTGCAGTTGATAGGAAATTATATAAGGAATAAACATTTATTGAGAGGATTTTCAAATCTGCAGGAAACTGCATAACGAATTATAGAATATGGAAGTTGTAGACAAACATATTCTGATTAGGAATAATTCATATGTAAAAATATTAGAACAATTTATATTTCAATTCAGCCACAGAAGTTAGTTTAAGGAAGCTGTATGACCTATGTAACAGAAGCAGTCAGATGATGTGCTCATAATGGTCCCCCTTCTGGTCTGAAAAGTTCATGAATCTACTAAATAAATGAAATAAGTATTGGAAATTCTTGTCATATTCCCTGTTTCATCAATAATGTCAAGTATAATTTACACAAAATTGATGTCTTACTAATCCTCTTGTCAGCAGAAATGAACCATCACCACAGTTACTTACCCACTGTTTTCCCTCACTCTCCAATTTGTGTTCATATTCCTGACATTTGTAGATGGAACCATTCAGTTTTGAAAAGATAATGAGATTAAATCACCTACATGTAATCAATATAAATTTAATTTTTAAAATTAACTTTTCTTTGGTATATAAATTTTTTTTCTAAGTATGTTAGAATCGTTTTCATTAGTTTTCAGCCTACCTTTTATGCTTTCATGTTGCAAAGGCCTTTATTCAGAAAATAGAGGTCAAAATGCAACAGTTTGGTAATTTATTAATTAGAAGAAACAAGAATACCTTATCAGACATGCAAGCTAAGCTTTAGGTTATGCATTATAGTGGTCATAATGAAGAGATTTTTTACTCCACAGCCCTTTTTGCAGGTTTATAGTGTTCTGTGGGATTGCTTTGAGTAAGAAATGTGAAATAGGTCCCTTTGTATATTTAACAAGTAGGAATAAAAACCATACAGATAGAAACAGAGATCTTATTTGCTCAAACAATTTAAATACTTTTGTAGAAAATTTTTGTGTTTGTTTCTCAGGTTTATTGCAGAGCAAAATCATCCTCACTCTTTTCATTATGCACATCCCTATTTCAAATACATCAAAGGAAACCATACTCAATTTCTGCAGAGCAGATCCTCTATAATTGTATTGTTCTGGGCATCTGCTGTCCTCAAAGGGCATCTGTTGATTGAAAGTCCATAACTGCCTTTAGCCAAGTGCTCTAGGGCCTCACTCACCTTACCAAAGAAAAATTGCACTAACTTTGCTAATCATACATAATCATGTTTTGTTTCTATTCTCCAAGAATATTGAAAATATTCTTCAACAGTCTTATATATGACAATTGTTATCTCCCTCTTCACTTTCCCTTTAATTAGACTAACCAATCATTATTCATTCTTTTTTCTTCATAGACCATATTTTGCAAACCGGTGATTTTTCTTATTACACTTGGAATCTTTTTAGTTGGCCTATGCCTTGTTTGAAGTGACATGAAGAGAACAGAAGTCTTTTACTCTTGTCTATATACCCCATTAGTGAATCACAGCTGCTTAAATTGTTATGCAAAATGTATTAAAGCAAATGAAGCATTTTCATTTGCATTTATAAATTTCCTGGGTTCAGCTAGGATGGACCTAATTTTTACACAAGAAGCTGGCAGAAGCCACACCGAGGACAGACAACTGAACCAGCCAATGAGATATTCAATACCATACTAATGTGTCTGCTATATAGGTGGTTGGGGGTGGCATGGCAGGCACGGTGGTTTTTGCACATGCAGCTCGGTGTCAGTGACTGAGTCATGTTTTATATTGCTTGTTTATATGTTAGTTCATTAGTTTTCTTGTTATTCCTGTTGTTTCTCTGTTCTTCCATTGTTCTGTCAAACTTTCCTTTCCTTAACATAAAAGATTTGGCATTTCACTCCCAGATCTCCTTCCATCCCACTGGAGGAATATTTCATCTTATTTCTTTGCTTGTGTTACCCCTAGTGTTTTATACATCCTTCATGACGTGAATCATTAGAAGCATACTATAACATGAATTAATAGGTTGGACTAAGCACTCTATTTTAATTCTGAGTTAAAAAAGTAATCTGTAATTTACTATTATTCCAAATATCTCAGATTCAGTTTCTCATCCTTTTGTAATAATGAAAGAATCTGACATGCTGAAAGCCATGCGGTTTATTATCCTGTGATTTTGCTGTTTCACTTGTCAAGAGTAAATGATCAGAGTCCTCCAATAGGTGTTTCTTTCCCTAAACTGTTTCCATGGAAAAACATGTTTTGGGGGTAGGAATGAGCAGAATGTTTAGAGGTATTAAGACTTTCTTTAATAAAATGCTTAAATAAATGTCTAACAACTGCTAGATATTTTAGTTAGAAGTAAAAACATATATTCAAATTTTCCAGCTCACTGAAGGGATATACAGAGAATTCATGATTTTTCCTAAAATTATTTAATTTTCTGATAAATTTACTTAATAATCATAACTGAAGTGTGTAGTAAAGCCAAAGCATTAAATAAAACAAACAAAGAACCTTATTTTACCCAGCTAAAGTAAACCCGAGGATTATTTTTTGTTAAATTTTAAAGTTTCCATGGGGGATAATCTATCTCACCTCAATTCCTAAAATCTCATTTCTACCAATAGAACAAAGATTTTAGATCTTTATTTTGTAAATGTATTCCAAGAAACATCCAGAAGTTAGAGACTTATGCATGTCTATATAATTAAAAAACTTCCTGCCACTTTTAATTTGTTTTCACATAATGAAATGAAGGATCCAACCAGTTCTAATTTTCAACCCACTTGCAGGGCACACAATGATTTAGATCTGTGTTCCAGTTGGTTTTGCCTTTCAAATCTCAGTAGGAATCATTTTAGTCAATTGTTAATAATGATTAAATCACAGAACCTTAACATACTGAAATGTGTTAAATTAGAAAGAAGAACAAAGCTGTCGTTGTTAAACAGATAACCTGTGAGCTGTGAGGCTCTCTTTTATTTATGGACTTTATTCCTCACAGTATGACTCTGTATAATACAAAAAGGGTTTTCTCTAAAGACTAAATTTCAAAGACTTATGCATCTGTGACTGAAGAAAAACATTTATTCTCTCCAGGTACACATTCCTGAGAAAGAAAGATTAATAAAGCTAGAGAAAAGATCCTCTTCATAAGAGATCACACTCTAGGCGTCCCATCACAATGTTGTGCATCAAGGGAATGAGAAGGAAATAAAATCCTGTCCCTGGAAATCAATGTATAAACTGTAGCTGTCCAGAGTCTCAAGAAGCATAAATAAATGTGCTTATCTTTGCTGGAGTTAGGGGCACAGTGCCAGTTTAGGCCCAATGTGGATCTGATCCTGTAGTGCTGAAATAATACATCTCCAGTTATTGAAGTTAAGAGAAGTCTAAAGAATCATCACAGAAAATACTCCTTTAACTTTTCCATGTAGCTCTCATTAATGTACTTTGCAGTTCTATAAAAATCATGGTGTTTGAATACACTGATACACTGGGCATGCCATCCTGCATTATGAAATATTCAATTTGACTAATTCAATTCAATTACCCTGAAAACCAAATTAAACTTTGTCCCAGATAAAAGCAGGACAAAGTTTTTTTGTTATTTGGTAACATTCAACATGAAGAGTCTCCTGGGATACTGCACTCTTTTGTGTGTGCTTTAAAAAAGTAAATATTCCTAGAAAACCCTGCATTTTAGCCTTAGGTCAAGAAGCAACAAATATTTGTTTTTTCAATTGTTTCATTTCTTTACCAGAAACCTGTCACCGAGTAAGCTCTTCAGGATTTAAAAACAAACAAACAAAAAGTAAAAAAAAAAAATCTTTCAAAAAACATGTATGTCTGTGAATAAATATTACTTATCCAAAAAGGGATTTAGGAAAAGCACCCAGATGGTTCAGAATCTGCTTTTCATATGCAGTCTAACTGTGAAGCTACTCAGATCCCGTGGTGGCCTGGAATCTTTTTGTTCTTTGCTAAATAACTAAAATTATAAAACAGTAACTAAAACTGAGCTATTAATAAGTTGGAGCTATCCCTGTATCGTCAGGGCTAAAGTACTTGCTGTAAATCTCTGAATCAGAATCCATAAACCAAGTATTCTTCAGGCCACATCCCCTGTGGAATCTGATCCAGTCAGCAGTCTTAGGGCTTGCTGTTGCCAGTCATAAAGGATGTCTTGCCACATAAAATGAGTAGTCGGCTGGTTACTTTTCAGGCAAGGTGGTTGTATTTCCTTTCTGTACATTAGCTAGGAATGGCTTGTTGAAAAGTGGGTAACTGCAACTCAGAACAAGGGTGAGGGCAGAGAAAAGGGCAGTTGTTTGTTGAAAATACTATTTGCCAGTTTTCAAAACCTGTGGGATTTTAAGTGTCCACCTATTTGCAACAAATACATTAAATACTATTATGCAATGAAATCTCAACATAGTAAAAAATGTGCAACATTAATAATATCATATTATTACTGTTACTGCAACAGCTTAAGGCATGGGAAACCTTTCTTCTTCACCCCCCCATTTTACATTACTCAGTACTGACTAAGAATGATATGATTCATTCTGTTCTCCCAGACCAAACCTTAATCCCAGCTTAAATTGTGTGTATGTATGTGTGTGTACATGCTGTGTGTGATGTATTGTTGAATCTGTCATGCTTCTGGAAATGTATGTGACAAAGGGGAAACTAATAAAGAATGTACAGAGAACTTTACTGCAAATTGCAGCGCTGACCTGTGGTAGGTCTGAGTCATACTGAAGTTTTCCACCCAGTAAAAACTCAGTGTAAAATAAAAAGCACTAAGAGTAGAACTAAGAGTCATACCCTTTCTTTGGCACTTTTTTTACTGGCTTGGGGAAGTTTAAATACCTTTCTGCACTGAGTCTCCACCTGTGAAGAAAGTAGGCTTTGTTTCATTCTGTCTCCTTTGGCTATGCAGCTGCTGAGCCTTTTGTTTCATAACAGTTTCCATTAATCATAGAATCTTAAAAGACTTTTAAGATCAAGTCCAAACAGTAACCTAGCACTGCCATGTCCACTAGTAAACCATGTCCTTAAGCAGCTCATCTATACATTTTTTAAATAACTTCAGGGACAGTGACTCCACTGCAACCTGTTTCAAAGCTTAACCACTCTTTCAATGAAGAAAGTTTTCCCCGATCCAATCTAAACATCCCCTGGTGCAACTGAGGCCATTTCATCTTGTCCTATCACTTGTTACTTTGCAGAAGAGACCAACCCCCACCTCACTACCGACTCAGATAGTTGTAGAGAGTAAGAAGGTCTCCCCTGAGTCTCCTCCAGACTAAACAACCCCAGTTCCCTCAGATGCTCCTCAGACTTGTGCTTTAGGCCCTTCACCAGCTTTGTTGCTCTTCTCTGGACATGTTCTGGCACCACAATATCTTTCCTGCAGCGAGCGGCTGAAAACTGAATACGGCCTTTGAGTTGTGGCCTCACTAGTGTCTGGTACAGGGAGATCACCACATCTCTAGTTCTGCTGGTCACATATTTTGGACACAAGCCAGGATGCTGTTTGCCTTCTTGGCCGCCTGGAAACACTGCTGGCTCATATTCAGACAGCTTTTGACCAGCACCACCACGTCATTTTCCACTGGGCAACTTTCCAACGACTATTGGCCTTGTTAAACCTCATCCCATCAGCCTCAATCCATTGATCCAGACTGTCCAGATCTCTCTGTAGAGCCTCCCTAAACTCAAGCAGGTCAACACGTCCACCCAACTTGGTGTCATCTACAAATTCACTGAAGGTGCACTCAAATCCCTTTGTCTAGATCATTGGTAAAGATATTAAACAGGATTGGCCTCAAAACTGAGCCCTGGGAATCACCACTTGTGACTGTCTGCCAATTGGATTTAACTCCATTCACTGCAGCTTTTTGGCCTGACCATGCAGCCAGTTTTTTACTCAATAAGTAAATTGATTTTGAAAAGACATGAGTGATACTACACAAATAAGAACCTGTTCCATGAACCACTGGTATTAAGTGGCTGGGGGGCAGGGAGTGTAATACTCGAGGACAGTTGTGCAGTTGTATATCCAGTAGGTCCAGCTGTTCTCAGTTTAAACAGAGGGGATCTATTTTGCACTAACATTATAAGATTACAAATGTAGTGGCACAAAAGCCTAATTAGGAGAAGTAACAAGATGAAGGGGATGTTAATTTCTTAAATAATGAAAGCACCTTCCCAGATTTCCTTGTTGGACCATGAAGATGTTATCAAGTGATCAAAAGATAAATCAACACATACATACTTTAAACACATAAAATAGACAACTGACATCATTCACAGATGCAATCTCTTCTCTGAACACCTTGATATGTCAGTTGCATCTGCACTGTTTAAGGATAGCATAGTATAAAGCTGACATAAAACATACCCTTAGCCATTGTATTGAATGTTTTAAATGAGTTTTACAGCTTAGCAATAGATTTTTGGCTTAGTATTTTGTCATTTATGCCATTTATAGCAAAAAGACAATAATGTACATACAACCTTTTCCTGCTCTCAAGTTTCTTGTAGTTCTTACTTTGGAGCATTTATTTTTTTCAGCCTGACTAGTGATGTCTTCTTCCGTATCAACACACAGATGTCTAATAGCTGAGGGACAGGTATGAAAGCAGCTGAAATCACATTAGACTGTGTGAAATCTGCCTGCCCCCATAGACAGACTATCTACAGGGCCATCTGTCAGGCTGTTTTAAGGCATCTCAGGTAGGCTTACGTGTTAGAATACATAGACTTGCAGAGCACTGTGACTGGCCATGAGATTGCTGCATGGTCAATTCCTCTGTATAGTGTCGCTTTATCTTCCAACATGGGTTTAGTTACCTGACACATAAAATACTTTTATAATGCAGTCCATTAAGAAAACAGTGGAAGTTGTCAGTCTTCTGAAACTGAAATCATATCAAAGTAGCTAAGGACACTTTGTCATCAAGCTAAACAATAATAAATTTTCTAATTTTTGTAATTTTCTGTCAGTTGGAAGTTGGAGTGAGATAAAGGTCAGGCTCTTCTCTGGGGCTACCAGTGAGAGGTCAAAGGGAAATGGCCTCAAGTTACACCAGGGAAAGTTTAGACTAGATGTCAGGAATTTTGCTTGTATTCTAAATTCTAAATTTTAAATGGTAAACATTACACTTCAATCATCTTTCTCAGTTTTTTTACACACATACACATATATATGTAAGTAACTGTGGACATATAAAGTGCCAGACAGTAATATAAACCCAGCAATTTCAAAAGGTCAGAAATACTTTGGTGCAATTACAAAAAATCTAGTATACCCTAGAATGACAGAAAAATTCCTGACAGCATATCGTGTCTCACTATTCGAGTGACGTGTCAAGTCATGCACAGGACTATAACACCTTCTTGTTAATGTGTCAAGACTTGTGTCAACTCATGCCATGCTATTTCCAAATGCAATGAACTTATTAAAAAGAAAATATATGTCACTATGCTGTGACAGGCTTGATTCTTTGTTAGTGTTCTTCTAGTGATCTCTGAATTACTGTAGCAATGAACTGTACTCAGCATTGGAAATAGCCCTTGTTCAGCTCTACTCAACAGCATTTTTAACATCAAAACACTTATTTTGAGGCACTAGATATCTCTGCAGCTGGTTGAAAGGGGAAATGGAGATTTTGGCATGAAGGAAGTTGTGAGAAATAGTTCGTGATTTTGAAGTGCAGATGGAAATTGAGATGTTTAGCATGGGGACAGAATAAAGCTAACACCACTGACACTGATAAATCTGAAAATGAAACTTAACTATTTACGACAAGATGGAATTCTTCTTTCAAAGTCAAGTGTTACAAAATGTGCTATGCTGCTCACCACTACCTTAAAAATGAGTAGCTGGGTAGTTCTACAAAAAGAACCATAAATAATTAGTGATAGTCTCAATTTTTATAGCACAGAAATTCTGATTATGTGTAATATTCTTGTCTCATTACTTTCTATTCACTTTCTATTTTCTGTTCACATCTATGCATTTGGTAACTAAACATAATAACATTTTAACATGAGAAAATAGAAATGTATACTGGCACTGTAATGACTTTGGAAATCCTTAAATCATTAGAAATATTCACTCTGCAAAAGTTATTTATTTATTGCCTCTGAAAAGTAGTAAGGATAACAGTTTGTCCTTTTTCTTTCACTGTATTCATCTAAATGACTTCCCTAAGACTAAATTGCCATGCATTACTGTGCTAAGGCAGCACGGGCTTACCCTTCCTTGTTCCAAGACAGAGTTTGTCCTGTCATACATACCTACAGAAAACTGCAGGTGGTTTTGGTTTTGTTTTTAACATTTAACATTGGACAGTGAGTGCTATATTCTAGTCACCTCCATCTGCCTAAAAAAACCTGATACCTGTACATCCTTGAACAACCTGTCCTCAAATTAATTTAATTCTCCTTAAGCCTTTTTTTAGGATCTATTGGTCAACATGAAATATCTTCTAAGTGTTATACCTCCAAGAATTCATGCTGTTTCCACGAATACTGGTCTAAGGCACATATCCATAACATAGGTAATTTATTTGTCAGGCACTAATATGTGCAGTTTTCTCCTGCCACTCCTTAAAAGCAATTAACTATCAAAGCTGCCTGAACATTGGCTATGGTCTTTTCTAAGTTAATCACCTCATTTCTCTGTGTAGACCACAGTGAGGATTAGTCTTTTCTTGAATCCTATTAAACCAAACTGGTTTGGACACTTCTCTTAGACAAAGACTCCATTTTACTTGTCTATTGATTAACATGGGTACTTAGTTGACTGGTTTAAATGAAGTGTATATCTTTTAATTATCTTGTGTTCAGTGGTATGGACCTTGCCTTAAATAAGAAGAAAAAATGTGTAAGATATTAAAGAAGTTATCCTGGCAGAGTCTGCTCCATCAGTATATTTTCTGTCAGAAATTTTCTCAGGAAAACAATTTATAGTTTAATCTTTAAATTCTGATTCTTGGAAACAATAAATATTCCAGAACTGTGAGGAGTGTGTATATCTGTGGTATTAAAATTTGCTTTTCTTTTCTTATAAAAATGAACACTTAAAAAACCAGCCAGATTACCAGTTACAAAGAGATGCTTCACGTAATCACATTTTTATCCCAGTAATCAGTCAACATATTGAAAACCATCTTATCAGAATGTTTAAATGAACTGATTATTTAATGTGGGAGTGATCTGAGTGGGAAGAGTGCATTGTGCTTGTTCAGTTTCACTTGTTTAATCTTTAGCTGTAAGTGATCTCAGAGAAGTAGCTTCCTGAAAGTTAATGAGACAAAGGTAATCACATAAAGGGGTTTATTTTTGTTATTTTCTATTTATTTGCCTCAGTGAAAATGTCACATTGTCTTTAATTACATTTTCATCCCTTCTCAAGTTTTCCTCTTACAAATTAATGATGGAAGATATTAGATGCTCTCTTTAGTCCAGGATATGTTAAGTATTGGGTTTTTATTTTTTTGTTATTATTAGTAGTAGTATTTATTTCCAAAGGGTTTTGTAAGGGTAAGATTAACACGAAGCTAACTGATGACATCTGCTGCAATGCCTGTGCCAAGCTCAAGGGGATTGGTGAGAGCAATGCTTACGAAGAAAGATTAAAGATTAAAACAAAAAGAAGTTAAACCAAAAATAAATACATCGCAAGACAAGGCTTTGAGGAGGGATATGCAAACGGCAGCAATGCCTTACAACACGAAGAGATAAGAAACAAACAGAACCTCTCTACTACTTATCGTTGTTGAAAGAAAAAGGTTAACGGTTACAAAAATTTCAGGTTTCGCCTGAGGCAAGGGGAGGCGGGGGGGGAGGGGGGAAGGCATCAAACTTGCCTTAAACCAGAGCAGAAGAAGCCTGGAGATAAGAGATTTCTGGTTTCCTATGTAAAGTAGGATGTGACAATAGCTAACCTGCAGTTTACTTTTCTGTAGTTTCTTTTTTGTTGTTTTGTAGGTAAAACCTGGCTTGTTTCTCAAGAGCTATGCTGTCATTGCGAGTTATAACCTAGCACCATGTTCTGCACAGAATTGGAATAGAACAAATATCTCGACTCTAGTCGATTGGTTTTTTCATATCTGGTAAAGAACCCAAATTTGGGACAACACTTGCACTCGTAGCTCAAAACGGCTGCAGAAGTGTTTGGCAGACATTAGGGACGATAAAATACAGCATGATTTTTAGTATTCTCCCTCTTCTCATTTTTAATTAGACAACAAAACTAGTTTCACACTTAAAGATTGTCTTTTGCTCTATTTCAATCTATTGCTTCTCATACAGAATTATGACACGCTGCTCCCAAGAAACCATCTCCTGAAGGGGAGAGGGAAAGCAGCAAACGAGCTGGTAACAACGGCAGCTGGCTGCTGAATGAGAGTTTCCTGTCTTTTATCAAAGGCATCGGCAGGCATTCATTCTGATCCAGTTTTTGAAAATGTTGTGAATAACTTAGTATCTTCCTACAGATGTCTGGAAACAACCTTTCATACACATATACAGGCGTGCATGCTCACATACGCCCCCAAGCATACAAGCACAGAGTGTGTAACAGCAACTTGGTTTACAGTAATAGAGTTTGCATAGTTCTCTATTTTTTATGGAACACAATATAATTTACTCATTTTGGTTTAACAGGGGTGTTTTGAGGAGCTCTCCTAACTCGAGGACAACCTCTTGTCTCAGCTGTTTAAAGCCAATATTCACTGCTGAAGGATGACTTGTTTGTATGCTAGCAGATTTTGCCTTTTATGAGTGGGTCTGTTCCTGAGGTGCAAATGGGAGCAGACATCATGCTGATATTGATATGTGTTACTGGTCAAAGAAGCTCTGATTCACTAGTATTGTTGTACAGAATACCAACAAGATGTACTAGATAGTGCAATGGAAGCAGAATCACTTTGCTTGGATTAAAAATCATATGATTAAAACTATTTTTTTTGGTCAGATTTGAGTGTTTTTACTTTTGCCAGTGATCATGTAGGAGATAAGCCAGAGAATGAGAGATGCAGTTGACTTCCGATAGAAAAATGAAATTGCTTTTACAGCAAAATCTTAAGTGCAGTGTTATCATCAAAAGAGGAAAGAAGACTCATGCTTCCGCCACACATTTTGCTCACAGCAACATAATGGCTCTAAAATACTGGCACTAATCATGGAATGTGAAGGGTTGCTTAAATTTTGTTTTGTCTAATTCTGGAATGTTAGTTGATGCATGTTGTAATGTCTCTAAACTCAGAAAGAATTTGTGAAAAGGCTTCATGCTCTTGTGTCCTATGAAATTAAACCATGAAACTAGAGTTCCTAAATTATACCTACTTATATTAGCAAATTTTGTCTAAACCATCTGTTTTGTACTGGAAACCTAGGAAAATGTTATGTTTGTCTCCTGGTGAGAAATCTATCTTCGGTTGATAAATTAGTTCATCCAGAGGTCTGAGACCTGTGAATAAAGAATACTATATAAATCTCATGTATTATCGTCATTAGATTTTTAGGTGCATGATTTAAATGGATGCAATGGAAATTTGTTTTAAAAAGAGACAGCCTCCACAAACTCACTGACTAGCTAGGATTCACTTATAAAACATGTCAGTCTCCCTATAACTCCTTGTGTTAGTGCATGCTTTTGTAAATGACCAAAAGCTCAGTGTAGGTTTATGTTAAAGTTCTAAATAAAATTAATGGCAGTGCTAGTCAGTGTATTTATTACATGTCACATATATATTTATACAGCACCTATCTCTTTAATACAATTCTATTTAAAGGTTCACAAATTAGGAGAGCATTACTACCTTTCCTACGCACATATGTAGTGTCTTTTCCTGTTATAGTTCTAGACTTTGGTCATTCTAAGTTATGTTTTGCTTTGACGTTATAGCAATATTTTAGATCTGCTTGAGAGATTAAACTACTTAAGCAAGAGGTGAAACCATCTTGGATTCTATTATTATAAATAGGATAAGCTAAAGATCAGAGTTTCAATTGCTAGTTTCAATCAATCTTAAAATTTTGTATCACACAAATTTTATGAACTTTGGTAAATGGAAAACTTCTGACCAATACATAATAGAAGACTTTTGCCAAAACAAGAAATATGTAATTCACTAGCATGAAAGTCTGTATAACTGACTAAAGTAACATTTAGTAACATCAAAGTTACTTGTTTGGGAAATTTTCTAAAATAAAATGGGGGGTAACAGGTTATTTTCATCAAGATACTAAGATGACAACCAGAAACACATAGAATAATCTCTTTATTCTAGGTAGCAGTGGTGAAAAGTTAATTCAGGACAGCTGTATTTGCATGGATTTGCATTTATCCATATTTCTGAATATTTTTTGGATGCTTTTGTTAGTATTTTTCTATGTTTCCATTATATATATGACAACAGATTATGATTGGACCTATATTCATGAAAAGATCCCAGGATTGTGCTGTGGAGTGCATGAGTCACTTTACAGTTTGTCAGTTAGTGCATTGATTTGGGAAAGAAAATTAAAGTTATTGAAAAAATAAAAAGAAAAAAAGGAACTTGAAGAGTAAGCTATTTATTCTAGGGAGCAAGGACTCTGACAAAAAATCCCCCTGTTTTACTCTGTGTTCATGTGGTTGAAACCAACCTTTGTGGCAGTGGAAACGAGACTTCATGTCAGGGATTCTTTTGAATTACTGTAAACAGAAATGACTTCATAACAAGGCATGAGGACTTACAGCCTCTGGCTACAGGTGTATTACACAAGAAAGAATATAATTGTTAAGCTAGCTGCACATTTTCTTCCTAAACTATATAAGCATTCCTTTATCCACTTCAGTCTAAAAAAAACTTAAAAGAGATCTGTTTAAGCTAAACTAGTACAGGTGAGTAGTTGAGGTTACCCAGAGTTAATAACTTCTGCAACCACAAGGTACATGTGTAAATGTGCACATACACACTTATGGAATAGACCATCCTTCTCCAACAGTCATATGAGCACACTTCCCTGCTGTTTACCAAAATTGATGTGAATTTATGAATTTATTTCCTACTTTCCACTTCAGTTAAACATAGTTGGGGGTTCCCAAAGATTGGTGGGGGTTTTTGGTTTTTTTTTTTGGTTGGTTAGTTTTTTAGGTTTATTTGTGTGTGTGTGTGTTTTTGCTGTTGTTGCTGTTTTTGTTAACAACAGCAAAAAACCACACACACAAAAAAAATCCCCCAAAAAACCCAACCCCAAACCCAGAAAAGACTGCCTATAAAATGGATCAGAGAGAAAAAAGACTTATCTAAAACAGGAGGAGTGTTTTCTATTTATTTTAGAAAAAAATCTCCAGAGTCCAGACTCTGGCTGCAATTACTTTTGTTGGCTACTGCTGGAAGTGTCACGTTGAAACTGAGTCTTCCCAGGTTCAGCAGTGAATGTAGCGGCATGCTAGGGTACCAAAAGATAATGACATAAATGGTCTAAGATAAAGCCAGATAATAAGCAGTTTGAGAAAGCCTACAGTCCTCTTTTACCTTGTTTGCTTGAGATTTCAGATTCCATGGAATCTAGGGGGAAAGATGTGTCTTCTGGAGTAGTCTATGGCATGTTAATTTTAGCCTTGTCAGTTAGCAGTACTGTTTCTGCTGTGAAGCATTTGCGACACAAGGGAAAATCAGAATCCTTACCTATCCTAATCCAGGCCCTTCACATGTTCCAAATTAGCACAGCTGGCCCAGACTGGACCATACATTTGTAAGAGCAATGTCAATAAGATAGCATTGCTTCAGGAGAGGCCACGATAAGGCAACTGTGTTAATGTCTTGGAGTGCACAGTGCACTACCAAAGAGCAGGCGCTTCAGTACTCAAAGAAAAGGATGTTGAACTGCTGGGCAGCTAGCAGATAAAAAACCAATTTGCAGCAATATTGCATGAACATACATGTCATTTTAAAGGAAACACAAAACTAAACGTATACAAACCCAGGAACAGTACTATGAAGCAGTAGAGTTTTCACTATTGTTTTGTTGCAACATTAAGTAGCAGTGAATGAAGATCTTATGGCAGAATTTATCTTTGAAAGGACAAACATGTATAAAGGCATTCAGTATCTGTGTTAACATGGGCCTATTAGGATATTATGTGGGGAATTGCAGCAGAACTATGTATCAGAACAAGATTTGGGCAGTATTGTTCCAGAGTTTCTATTTTCCACAGCAGGAAGAACCAAGCTGGTTTATAGTCCTCAGATTATGTATTTTGCCATAAAGCAATCAATATAGACATTCTGTGCTTCATGCAAAAATTAGTAGTGAACATTGCATATTAATATTCTCAGACAAAATATTGCACTGGTAATATCTTTCTGAAAAGTACTTTGTCCTCTTGGTTTCTAAAATTGATAAAATGAAGATTAAGACTATCACATTTTATAA
Organism: Galbula dea; assembly: GCA_013399015.1. Lineage (NCBI taxonomy): Eukaryota > Metazoa > Chordata > Aves > Piciformes > Galbulidae > Galbula > Galbula dea. Next base: position 4,403,821 of record VWZX01004365.1, on the reverse strand, counting down.
ATACTCCCTTATTTCCCTAGATAAAATGATTTTATTTTGAGAATCTTCAGTTTAAAATAAATACACTGATTACAATTTAAATGTTAATTATAAAGAGTATTGTAGACATAATAAAATAGACATTTACACTATACTTGGCACAAATATTAACAGAAGAATTGAACACTGTAGCAAATCAAATCAGTGACCTTCCTCCAATGTATAATAAAGAAATCAAAAGTTCTTTCATCCTCAAATGGCCGAAAAAAATCAACAAGCAATTACTGCAAACATCCCAGTAGTTTCATGACTCAGTGATTCATTCAGATTCAGGCCAAGGAGACACACAATAAACCCCATCTGCTCCAAAATATCTTGTAGATAAAATTTAAATTGCAGTTTTGCTACTGTAGAAAACAACTTTCCCTGATGCTGTGTAGATGACAGTGTGAAATGATACTAATAGCCAAGAAAAACAGATTAAGACATACAAAATTTAAGATAAGGAAATGTAACTATTTTGTTACATGTATTTGCAAGACTATATTATAAAATGAGACTCACAGTGAAAAAACAGCAAGGCATGAAATGGAAATTCATAATTATTTTTGAAGGTGGCAGAAAATGAAATTAAATTACTGCATCGAGGACCGGAGTGGCAAATAGAATAGATAAAGTTCAAAGCAGTAGATTCAATGGCAAATTTAGCAACCTACCCAAAATGAACCATATGAAATTAAGTTTTGAAACAGATGAAGCTGTAGCTGTGTTTAAACTATAACTGAATGGTAAAGGAAATATAAGAGTTTAAAAACTTATAAATTCTTCTCTGCAAATTTTAACTCCAAGGGCAGGCACTATTTCTATACCCATGTTCTAGACTTTTATTCGTGATGACTTTGTTTTTGGAATAGACTGTACTTGTTCGTGATTTTTGCAGCAAATTTAAGCATCACCTTCCTCTCAGCCTCTTTATATCACGAACTTCCCATTTGTCTTCCTGATTTTGATCCAAATTGACGTTGTTCACTTACACAGTTTTTTACATAGTCTTTATTTCTACAGTTCATTAAACAAATATTTTATGTGCTGGTTTTTCATTGTCATTATTGGTGAAGTCTTGCACATTTGCAGTACCCTCATTCCTCTTTAATTTGGCATGTTTGAGGATCTACCATATGGAAGTCAAATAGTCTACAGTAACCTTTAATGTGTTTAGTCATTTACCTGCCATTAAGTTCTAATATGAGTATATAAGCATGTTTGTCATTCTTTATAAAAAACAATTGTAATAGGTACTAGAACTGAAATATAAGGATAAAACTTAATGTAGTAAATTCTTATTTTAAAGAGTAAAATCATGTAGTATATCCTACATAAACCTTTAAAAATATGTATTTTAACATATTTATGAATTGATAGAGGTTCATTCTCTGTCTTGAAACCTCTAAAAAGACATCTCTGTTTCTGTAGGGTTTATTCAGTCTTATGAATGAAGGTCATCATGTAAAGGCATGCATTATTTCTGGATTGTTTTGGTTTTGTTTGCTTGTTTGGTTTGGTTTGGTTTGTTTTTAGTGGTCATTTTGCTGTTCTGTGACTGTAAAATAAAAGAATAGAATGAAGGAATTTTCACGAGTCTCATTGTTCTCTGTCAGTCTGTGTTCTAAATTTATGCTTCCTTCTTTGCCTATATTAAGAGTATAGATAAGTGCAAGATGCGACCTATGTCCTAATCCATAGTTGCATATAATTTACAGCATTTACTAGCCCTGACTATAAAAGAAATTACAAAATACCAGGCTAACTGTAAGTGGTACAAGGGAAAGTCATATTCTCTTTTGCCTGCAGTATAAAAGCTGTAACATACAGCACACCAAAATAACAAGGAACACACTCAACACATTCAACAACTGTGAAATTCTCTTTGCATCCTGGCCCTCTGTTCTCTTCCAAGATTCTTTCTGGTTACATCCGTTCAGTTTAATTATCTGGTGGGAGATCTGGCACAAAGCCATGGTGACTGAGAGAGGAGAAAATGGAAGATGGAGTGTCTTTTGGAGTTATTTTTCTTCTTCCCTTCTAGCCTCCTGGCCCCCAAACTCATCTGTAAAGGGTGACTTCTTGCCATCTAATGAACTCAGGACCGATGCCTACACCATAGGGCAAACATAGCTAACACAATGTGATGCAGCCCTTGTCCTTCAATTGTTTGACTGGGATGTCACTGACGGCTACCTGGCAACCTGCACTTCTGTGTATTTTTTGCACATTAACTAAGATATAGAGGCTGTTTTTTTCCTGTATACCAGTCCAGATACAAAACCTGGCAGTTAAAGCATAGCTTTTCTCCTGAGTAATGTCTGCTACAAGAAACAACCTTTTTTTTTTATTTATTATCTATATTTATCAATCTTCCACCAAAAGTCAGCCTTTTATTGAGAAACACCTGCTGAAGCACTCATCTCTTTTCTTCTCTCTAACGCACGTTTTGTTCCAGTACACAAGTGAGCTTTCTTTGAGAAAACCTATGTTACAAATGTTACTCATTTCTGCTTTGAGGTTACATAGAATGCCTATTTTCTCTTCAAGAGACAGAAATAAGAGAGCGGAAAACTCTGTTGTGTTATGTTTCAAAAATATTATACAATAAATCCAAACATTGACCTCTGTGGGACTTTTCACATTGAAACTACTACCTGCTGATCAAGGATAAGAGAAACATACAGTGAACAGTCAACCTAAGGCTGTGTGGGGAACTGCTGAAGACATGGCAGAGAAGACCATATCCTGGGACAGAGTGAAACAACAGGGATCTTACACCAAACCCTGTTAAGGCCAAATAAGTTGGAATAAGTCACAAGTTCAGATTTGCTGTGGCCTAACAAAGAGCTGAATAGCTGCTCATTTAAGGAGCAATCAATAATAAAATAAACAGCAGAAAACCATCGGGGGTCTGCAAATCGCCCTCAATAAGCCAGTTATGAACTAGCTAGAGAGCCTTGCTCACCACTGAAGGACCTGGCACAGTCTTTGCACAGCACTCCCCCAGACCTGTGGTGCCTTTCTGAAAGGCAAACAGCATCTTATAAGTAGGTTCTGAAAGACAGAGCCCCTCAAACCTCTTTATAAAACCAGAGGCCAATGCAGCAGACAAGGCCTAGACCTAGGCTCAGCTTTCTTGCCCACCACAGAACAAAAAGGAAAGGCCAGAAAGAACAATAGCTGGAAACTAGAAAAGGTTGCCATCAATGACAGAGAGAATATAGATCAAATTCTAAAGGAAATAAAGGAAGAGACTAAAAGAGATTGACACAATAGAGCGACAAAAAAGAAACAATCCAGCAGCTACATCTATTTACACACTGTATTCGGAGCCCTGAAACACAACCTCTATCAAACAGATCAGAGGAAGACTTAATAATACCAACTTACCTGTGAAACTTGCTACCAAAACACTGCATTGGTAAGAGCCAATGGCACCTTTGACGCTCAGGCAGAGGGCCCAGACATCTACAGGTACCTACAACAACCGTGTGAGGATTTAAATGTATCGCAAGGCAGAGAACACCAAGTAACAAAGCAACTCTTCCATGTATCCCATTAAAGGCCTACGTAGATCATCCGAAATCTCTCCTGAATGCACTCCAACCAAACCACACGACAACTTAAAACTCCCCAGCATTTTCACTTGTGTTGTTACACACAGCAGGGTCACAGAAGTCAGAAATATTTCTCGAAAAGTGTTTCAAAGCAAAGACGTTGTCTGTAAGGACGCCAGAAAACCTCACTGTGCTTCCTAGACACTAGAATAGAGGTCTGGCTTCCCAAGACGCAAGGCCTTCTCTCCCACCTATTGCTCCCTGTTCTTCTCAATCTCCTGCAAGTGCTGCACCGCACGCAGGAAGCAGGGAACGAAGCACAGCCTCAGGTGTTCTCGGATCGCACAGGCCAGCCAGAGATGCGCGATGCAGGGGAGCACCCAGCTCCTATGTGCTCCGCAAAGTCTCCGAGGCAAGCGGCCCGCTCCAAACTCCTCCACGCACCGACAGCACAGCGGAGATGCGGCCGGACACAGACCCCAGGGGCAGCCCGGGAATCAGACACGGCCTCCAGCTGTGTCCTACAGACCCACTGGCCCGGGATGCAGGAATGTCAGGGCCACGCCAGAACCAGGGCCACGGCCCCCGCCCCATGGGACGGGGAAAAGACCAGGGACGCAGGGAGGACATCGCAGGCCGGTTCCCCGCGAGCGGCGCGTCCCCGCCGGGAGGCGCCTCCGACCGCCCTACCGGCCCCGAGCCCCAGGCCTGCGTTCACCGGGACGTGACTCCGCCCCCCACCGCACCCAGGCCGGAGCCCTCGGCGGCGCACATTTACTGGGCCGGGCCAGGCTCTGCGCCGCGGGGTCGCTGCTGCCGTCACCATCTCGGGCCGGGCAGGACCTGGGCCAGCGCGGGACGCCCGGGCGGGGCGGCGGAGACGACGGACGGACGGAGGACAGACAGACAGACAGAAGGACAGAAGGACAGACAGACAGACAGACAGAAGGACAGACCGGGAAGGCGTAAGGGGAACAGCCGGAACGGGGGGAAAAGGGGAAAGAATCTCTGTTGTTTCTCAAGGGGCTGTAAGCATAGTTGTGAGAAGATTAAATCATCCACTAGCATTCAGCCAGCTTCCAAGGTGCACTAGGGTAAGGAAGAACTGAGGAGTGCTTTTAATGTTGCAAAAGTCAGTGAAGGACTTATTAATGGCAGCTTGTTCCTGTGAAGAGCAGGAATCTTGGGTGGTATCTTGTACACGAATTTAAAATATCACAACATTCTGCTCATGTCTGCGCGATATATATATATATATACACACTTAAAATTCTATATGTATTCCTGTCTAAAAAAATCCAGATGGTGTATTCCAAAGATGCAAGAAATCTTCTTTGCAGTCCTGGTTGAAATTTAAAAGTTCCAATTACAATCCAATTTTAAAATGCAGGATATAAAAGTTACCTCTTTTAGTATTTCTTCAGCCTTTCACTGGCTGCCTATGCAGCATGTTAGAAATGTTGTATAGAATATCAATATAAGATTTTTTTCCATATACTCCACAATGACGGCTAAGTGCTTAACCAAGGCTCTGTGAGCATGTACTTCAAAGTTAGCTAGCTAAAAGTTGTATGCTGCAGTGTGTAGGTACTTTCATGGGTGTACTTTGAGGTCTAAGGTACAGAGCAGCATGAAATTCTGAGATCTATTCTTGACCAAAATTATAATCAACTACTTGCCTTGGAGGAGCATGTCATTTTGCTTTATAGTTTTTTAGAGATATTTGCTGAATTTGTTTTGTTCAATTCTAGTTTTTATTGTTCAGCACAGCTCTAGTCTTTATTAGACCCTTCTGTGAAATTGTGTTTCTGAATTCCCTAGCTCTTAACAAAAACCTGCCCTTCTTAAAATATTTTTCCAGTGTTGTGGATATTGCATGTTCTCCCTGCTGTGTTGTATTGAATTGCTTTTTTGATTTACTAATGGTCTACATTAATTCAAAAACTCCCTTTGGTGTTAGTGACTGGAATGAAGCAGCACACCAGCTGAGATATATCATTGTATATATACATATGGATATGTTTGAAATGTGTACTTTAAATCAATAAGGAGGCAGTAGAACCAAAGATGATGGTTATATATAACTTAGTACTGCACCATGAGAAAAAATAATAGTCTTAAAAACATTTATTCCAATGCCAACCTATGATCTGAAGAAGACTATTACTAACATTACCTGATTATTTGCTGTAAAGAAAGTAATTAAAGGGAAAGGGCTTACTAGTATGAAAAAGCTGAATTTGTTTCAAAGTGAGAAGCCCAGCCTGCAACTATCCCTAATTCAGATCTGCAAATGACTCTGATATCCTAGAAAGTGCCAGAGCTCAAGAACATGAATTCCTCTTTCTCCTCACAGATCTAAGTTGAAAACGAAATTCTGGTTGAGAAGAACTGAGAGACACAAGCAGAACATGGGAAATTCCAGGTAAGAGGAAAAAAAGTTTCACTGGGAGACACAGGGTGCCCAGAGATGATGTGAGATCTCTGCCACTGAGTATTCAGAACTCAGGTGGACAAGGTGACCTAGAGCAACCTGCTCTGATTTTGTAGTTGGCCCTTTTTTGAGCAGAAGGTAGGAGCAGGTGACCTTCAGGCTTTATTGGCCTGTATATGGCATCAGTATATTTTATAAGGAGACATGAGACTCACTTCTCTGTCAAGAGCTGCTTTTGCATCCTACATTAGCATTAAAAAGCATTATTAAGCAAAAACTTTTCTGTGACAAGAGCTGGGAATACTTAAAAGAGGTTAAAGTAATAGTCTGAATTAGTGCACAAAGGAAGTCTTTCCTTGTCTTTTTAGACATACTTTTTTCTTCATTGTTTTCTTTTGCTACTTCTAGAACCCTGCCTGTTCTAGTTTTTCTCTTTTTTCCATTTCAGAGAGCCCAAGTCTACCCAGACTTTACCTTGATGGGCATAACTTAATTCCAAACTCTGGATCTGTGGCAGAAGCCAGACCCCTCAAAAATTCAATATAATCCAGAAGTCTGCATAAACTTAAATTCATAAATTAATTTGTGAATATAATGATTGATCTTTAAGTCAATCTTTAATCAATGAATTAATTATACATTTTATACATTTGAAATTACTTTTAGATTCTTTTCCCAACAATGGTTCACTATACAGGCCAAATCATTGCTTTACAAAAATAGCAAAAGCCAATGAAATTAATGTGGTGTTTGTGCAATTTTAAAGGATTTTTGATGCAGCTTTGTCTGTTCTACATAACTATAGCTGAGAATGTAAAATATAAGTAAAAAGGTCAGCCAGTATTTTAGTCACCTATCTGTGTTAATAAAGATAACTTGTTCAAATAAAAATAAAGATAACTTGTTCAAATAAAAATACTCTTTTTGTTATAGAGGGGATGCACCAGAGTTCTAAAAACTATTTCAACATACTTTGACATTGAAGGTTTTGCAGTGGTTCTTTTGCACAGAGCAAGTTTCACCCTGCTATTGCAACAGAGCATTGTGTGTTTATGATGTGGATTAGCACATTCTGGTAAACTGTAACTCCACTATAATGTAAGAAAAAGACACAACTACATAGCAAAACTGTTTTAATAAAAGTACTGATTGCATAATGATACAGTACATCATAACAGACATTTTTGCCTTTATGCTTGAATAAATACAAATTAGATGATAACACTTTATTTTAATGATACACTGATTAATACTGAATTACAATATAATCTCTATGAAAGTGCATATGACATTTCCATTAATAGCAATTGAATTTGTTATTATTACTGTTATTATAATGAACAGCAAATCAAATTACTAGTGATAGAACAGCTAAATTACATTGCTGCTGCTTCAGGAAAAATAATAATTTTAACTCTCAAAACTTGCCCTATTCCCACCTTTGAAAACATTGTTCTATGAATTATTATGATTAAATAACTAGAATATTAAAATCAAAATGTTGTATGATCATGACATCTTTTAATCCTTAATTTTAAGAAGTCACATAATTTTATCAACACAATTTCATTTTACTAATTAGTGAATACAGAGAATTATGGTAAAGTTTATAAAATACTTCAGTGAAATGTAACTCTTGAGTAGTGAGATATTTGATCAGCAACAAAGTCTCTTTCAAAGACTTTTCTACAGTCATACATTTAATTATGATGTTTGAAAATGGCAACCAAATTATGAGATAAAGAAAAAAAGTTTACTCAGAATTCAAACTCTACTAAATACTTTAGACATATCAAAAATCTCTTTCAGCTATCCATCTATAATTCTAATAATGAACTCTTTAGTGTTCCTTGGCCATACTCTGAATATCTTTTTCATTACTCATATCAGAAGATTGCTCATTATTCTTCTCATTTCCTTTTCAATGGTAGTGATAGAAGATTTTCTTATTGTAATCCAGATTTAATTCAAGCAATTGTAGACTTTCAGTATAGGTTTTCATCACATCCCATAAGTCCCTATGCAAATGACAAATAAGTTTTTTCAAGTGTGATTTGTAGGCAGGAAACCTAACTATACAATGTCGTTGCAACAAGTTAATATACCTGTGGCACAATTCATGTGATAAATTATTTGATATATAAATATCTTGGAGTTGTAGTTGCTCTAAGAAAATAAGAGGTGGCTTTGTACTAAAGCTTAGGTACTGAAACAAATAAAGACAAACTCACTGCATAAACTACAATATTCTGCAAATAGGGACTCACACCCCAAACATTTTAAAATTAATCTTTATATACATCTCCTACAATCTTAGACTGAGGTACTGGCAAAGATCCACAATTTGAAAGATTTGATGTGCTTAAAGGCTCTTTAAGGTTGGGACATTTTATTGAAATGACATTTGTACTCTTCACTGAATGTGGAATTCAGACTAAACAAACAGGTAAATGAGTGTCATTCATTTCAAATGCAAAAGAACTTCAAAAGCCCATTTTAAGGATTAGCCAGTGGGGAACACACAGCAGTTTGCCTCTTCCCTGAAATTGAATGTTTCTTTTGTACATTACACAGTAGGCATAAATTTTGATTTTTAGAATACTCTCTAAAAAAACCCCTGCAGACGTTACTTGCTCTGACTGCAATCATTTCAGTTTCTGTGAAGCTGTGGGGAAACATGTTCATCTCAGCACTGTACAATCTGTAGAGATTTCATTTGGAAGGAGTCCTGTAGAGGTGGTGTTGTTTTCTTTCTTTATTAGCTGCACAAGGCAGAGACAAGTGATGTCTGTTCAGCACTGACCCATCAGGAGAAGACAAGTCTGATTTCAGGGGGCAGAGTTCTCCATAGAAGTTGGAGTTGAATTGACCATAACTCTTGTTAAACTTCCTATCATTCAAGCATAAAAAGAACAAAATTCTTGGATTTAGTTTACTGATTCAAGGCATAACACTTTTACTTTGCTAAATATACAAATGATTTGTGCTTCTCATTGGGAACTAAATTGAAAATTACTATGAACTAAAATGCAGAGTTCTTGAATGGATTTTTTAAGAACAACCAACTAAAAATATGCCTATACATTCCTAAATCAAATAATAAGAGTGTATCATATTCATTTGCAGAACCCAGCATGCTGTTTATCCTTGGTCCTTCAGAGAGAGGACTGTTGCATATTTATAACATACTTCCAGATTACAATTAGCACTTGCTCAGTGACTGAACGTGAGCTTGCAAGATTATGAAGTGATCCAAACTGAAGGGAAATGCATATAGGAAATAAGTTGTTATAAACATACAATTTTCAAGGATACTTTAAGGAATTATATATTTGCCTTGGTGCTGATCTGTGTCTCTCTTTGTGCCATCCTCTTCAGAGTTTTCCTATTTACAAAAAAAGAAGGATGATTTTGAACAACTTTCTGTCTATTGTTGCAGTTTAGCAGTGAAAGATAATTAAGTTGTGGAAATTGTTGTGCATAGTTGCTGATAGTTATAAAGAACATTGCAGACCACTTCCAGTCAGTATACCTCCTTTTTTTGTTTACTGAAGGATATTTTCTTCTAGATTAATTTTGCACTTTTTTCTGTTGCTTGCTTTTCCCAGATGAAGACAAGGTAGACTGACTGAATTTAATAGCCAAAAGGGAAGTTCCTAGAAAAACCTCATCATATAATAGAATTTTGTAGGAAAACCTAAATCCTAACATGAGCAGACTACTTGTTACTTTATAAACAAACTTCATGGTAATAAAGAATTGCATTTTTAGTTGTTAACTATGTATTGCCATTATTGAGTATCCTGTGTTGAGTTAGAACTAATTTTCTTCAATGATTTTACTTTTCAGCTCAGCCTCTTCTAAGTAACTACACTTTCGGAAGTCAACAACATGTTTTCACAAACAGTATCTGCTCCTAGTTGTGATAACTCTCAACGTTTCTAGCTGGTACCAAGGACTGCTATGCAGATCAAGGTCACTGATAAATCTTTTGTACCCTATTAAGGGTGCAGAAAGTAAAAGGCTGCACCTCCAGGGAGGAAGCAGACGCTTGTGTATATATTTCATTTTATTGTTATTATTTTCATCAGAGAAGTTGTTTTGGTTGTCTTTTCCAATACATAAGTCTCTCTTCCTTATTATCTTTCTCTTCCCTTTTGGGAGGGGAGAATTGTTAATAGTGTCTGTCACTCATCTAGTAGCTGGCCCAGCCCTAATCCTTGACATCAATACTAGAGAACTTTTAGCAAATCAAGTACAGTTTGTGTTTTCAGAAATAAAATAATTTCTATGTGTGAATAGTGACATTTTCTCCCTAATGATCATCATCATGAAGAAAACATGCCAAGATAAAATTCTGCTGAAAGTGGAGGCTTTAGACATACACATCTTCAAACTGTTCAAACTACTAAAATTATTAACATCTTCTGAGTTGTTATTAAGTTTCTACATTGAATAAATCCTTGCAAGTAATAACACAGACATCATATTCTTTTCTTATTTTTTTTCTAATAGAGGAAGTATTCTCAGAGCTTCAATAAAAAAAATCCTTGATAACAGTGGATAAATTTCCTCTTACAGGAATTGGAGTTACGTGCAGAGCAGGAAACAGAATTCTACAGCTGAATAAAAAATTGATAAAGACTGATTCTGCATTGCTGGGATTGTGTACCCATCTGTGGTGAAAAAAAAAAAATTCTGGTCTGAATTTGGTAGAAGATTGTAGTTCTTATAACTGTACTATAGTGTTAGTTAAAAGGAGAGGAAATGTTCAAATTTTAGTGGTTGGCTGGGTTGTTTTGTTGTTGTTGTTTTCCATTCTTCTTTCTCTTCTTTCCTGAGAAAGGCTGGCTTGACTGACATATATTATTCAGTCTGTGACTGGACGTCTGACTGTGATGTCTGCATAGTGATACGTATTTTACTTGACCTTTACATGCCTGAGGGCAGGAAAACAAGGTGATTTGGTTTAAGGTGTGCCTTTGAACTGCAACGTTTTGATCAGTGAGATCAAAACTTCTGCTAATCCTATTCAAAGGGGCTACTGCTCCCTATGACAGTGGAGAGGGGATGAAAATGGACTACAGGGATGGTAAATTTCATCAGTATCAGGAGGTGAAAAAGCTTGTTGCTACAAGCTACTATCTGTTCGACTTCAGGCATTTCTAATTGACAGACTTAAACCTGTGCATACGTTCAGCAACATTTTAAGTAGGCTTTATTTTTTGTCCTTTTTTTTCTTTTAATTTGTTTGTTTGGAGGCTTTTTTGTTTGTTTTGTTTTGTCAACAGAAATATAGTAAACATTTTGAAAACAGTTGTTTTTATAGTTGCAGTATCATTAGCCATCTGAAATCTAGAGATCGTTAAAGTTCTACTGGGTCAGAAAGGCTCCATAGAAAATTGTTAAGTAATCAGATATCCTGCAGGCAGTAGTGACAAAAATAATTTTTTTCCCACTTTACATGCCAACAAAAATATGCAATGCCAAACTCACAGATGAAGAAATTCTTCAGTGTTCTTTACCTTTATTACCACGGTAGTTTCCATCTTTTTGTTTCAAGATAGCTTTTGAACTAACTCTTTCAGGATGTTTTCAAAAATGTTCTTGACCCTTAGCTGAATGTCTTTGAACCATAAAGAAAGTTTTCAATGAAAGAAGTTATCAGAACTGAGAAGTGTGATTGTACTGGAGGGATAAAAGTAGAAGGAAAAAGAATGAAACTGAATGGCTGTTAGGTACTGAACATTATTGTACTATATGTCCTCTAGTCACACGCAGCTATCCTGGATTAATGATGTTCTTAAAATTTCCTGTAAAACACAGCCACTCTCTGTTTAACATTGCTGACCTGTAAAACAGCTATTTCACAAAATCTATTTGCTTCCAACAACTTCATTCCTCTCTGTCCTGGTTATTATTTTATTTTTTTTAGAATAGAAAAGAGGAGAAATAGATGATGGAAAAGTTGAAAATAGTAGAGGGAAAAAGCAGAAATAAAAGAATGGAGATATAATGAGGAATAGGAATGAAGCAGACAGAAGAGCAAAAGTGCTAGTTTGTCACAAAACATTACATGCAGTTGTTATATGCTTCTTTGGGTAAATAATGTAAATGCAATAAGATGTAGGAACTTTGAATGATGAAAATGTTGCTTTGGGAATGGTTTTTAAAGTTTAATTACCTACCCTTTCAGTGAGTGATCATGGTCAAGTTTAATATCAATACTATTTAGCAAATTAGTACAACAAGGTTGCTTCCACTTAATGCAAACTGTAAAAAACAGAAAGGATAACAGGCAAACACAGCAGTCAACAGTTTAAACACAAACAGAAAAGCTCTGCCATTTTCAAAGTTAAATTTTAAGTCAATTGTAAACCTGTATCTTACTTTTTCCAGATACAAGTTGTAAGCTGTATTGATAAAGAGGTTCCTCATTATAACACCAAAAATGAACATGAAAATAGGGGCTAATGGCTGATTCATACGTAAAAATAAAAACCCCTTGCTCTTCAATGACATTTGTTTGTGTTAAATGGAAGACCATTTGGACAGTGGTCATGCAGTGGATATAGAAAAAAATGAACAGATTCTACACTGACCAGCTCACAAACAGAAAACTATGATGGATACAAAGGGAAAAAAATATTTTTAAACATTGCTTCACCAATAATTTAATTCATGAAACAGTAGTTTAGAGGTAAACATGGAAGATACAAATGTAGTATGTAAATGTAGAATTTACACTACAACAAAGAAGGGCATGTGCTGCATGATACTTGAGGTCTCATTTTCACTCTATTTTTCCTTTGGCTATTAAATAATTTTAACCTTCCTCAGACATTAGTTTTTTTTAATTGCTGCTTGAAATATATTGTATTATTGGAAAGAAATCAGCTACCCAGTTTTTACAGTCCTTGACTATATCTTCCAGTACCACAAGGTGATGTAACCATATAGGGATGCTGCCAGGATTCTGCTGGTATGTAGAATTTATTCCTTTTATTTGTTTCATCCTTTCAGTTTCACCTCTAGTGGTGACACTGACTTCCTTCAATGAAAATGATTTTCAATCAAAATGGAAGAGATTTTTTAGGAAATGGTGTGTCAAATTATGCTTTAAAAAATCATAAGCTAAATTTGCTGCTGGGTCAGCATCAGGTTTTGTATATGATGAAGGAATATAAGGTTGAAATTGAAGTGATTGCAAATATACTTCAGAAGCAAAAGTAGAAGAGAAAGGACAGAAAATGGTAAAAGAATCAGAGAGTTAGTAGTGACAAAACACACAAGCAAACAAAAAAACACAGAGGAAGAAACATATGAAACCATATACTTGACTTCAGTCAAGTCCTGCAGGCAATTCCATAGTAACATGATTTTTTTCCCTTTTAATGTCTGAGTTTATTATGTCTACAAGGGTTCACATTTCAGTAAAATTCTTTCCCCAGTCAGAAACTAGCTTTTAAATTCATGTCTTCTGTATGCTAAAACCATCCTACAAAGTTGAAACTGAAATGTCTTGCTGTTAGTGACTGAATATACTCTCTTCACAGAATCATTACGGTTGGAAAGGACCCTCAAGATCATCTAGTCCAACCGATAGCCCTACACTACTCTTACCCCTAAATCATCCCCTNNNCCTCTCTAGTAGCTCAATGTCCTTCCTAAACTGCAGTGCCCAAAACTGTACACAGTACTCGAGGTGTGGCCTCACCAGTGCCGTGTACAGTGGCAAGATCACCTCCCTGCTCCTACTGGTCACACTATTCCTGATGCAAGCCAGGATGCCATTGGCCTTCTTAGCCACCTGGGCACACTGCTGACTCATGTTCAGCCGGCTGTCAGTCAGCACCCCCAGGTCCTTCTCTGCTGGGGAGCTCTCCAGCCACACCTTCCCGAGCCTGTAGCGCTGCTGGGGGTTGTTACGCCCAAAATGCAGGACTTTACATTTACCCTTATTAATTGTTATGCCCAAAATGCAGGACTTTACATTTAGCCTTATTAAAACTCATCCCATTGGCCTCTGCCCATCTATCCAGCCTATCTAGGTCCCTCTGCAGAGCCTGCCTACCCTCAAGCAGATCGACACTCCCACCCAGCTTAGTGTCATCTGCAAACTTACTAAACTCTTGCATACACACTTATGCTTCTGTCCTCTTCCTTTCTGTGTCTTTCTTTTGCTTGCTCAGATATTGGGCAGTTAAAATTTATTATTTTCACTTTATTAAAATAAGGGCAGAAAGAAGGGCTAGAATAGCCATTGTCTCTAAGATACCAGCAGATATCCAGTGACTCACTCCAATCCCTTTTACTCCTTTTATTTATAGCGTTGTAATATTACAGCAACCTAATATCTGTAGTGAACAAGGAACAGATGAATTCAGCTCTCTTGAGTGAGGCTTTATGTTGGGTAGTAATGGAAAGCCCAGGGAAAATAATGAAATATAGACCTTCCCTTTTAAAAACAAGTCAGGGAGAGTGAATCAAGAGCTCTCCAGAATTCAGTTCTCTCACCTGAGTGAACAGACAGCTGCTGCCATACCATGCTGAACTGGCAAGCACTTCCTTAATTAGCCCTTCCAGAAGGTAACACTTCAGTGATGATGATTTCCAGACCTCCAGTGGGAATTGTTCTCACCTCCTCAGAAGATTTATAAGAAGTGTTCTATTGACATTAGACTATGTATTAAAGGTCAAAGGGTGGAGGAAATATCCATTCCTTAAATAGCCATTCGAATGGATGCTTTTATGCAGATTTGGACAGTTTTGATTGTAGAAATAAGCAATTCTTTGACACAATTAAGCAAATATCTTAATGGAGTCCTTTAAGGGAGAGTATAGAAAGACATTATCTCTTCTCCTTACATTCAGCAGATATCCACAGTAAAATTTTTGTTTCCTTCTTTGTTGTGAAGAACTTTGGGGATTTGTTTTAAATATTTGCAATGGTTAGCTTCTCAGTAATTAGATATCATCACTTACAGAAGTTTTTTCATTTGGTGGCTAGAAAGCTTTTTATAAATACTAGTCAAAATAAAAACTAAAACTTTAAGAGAACAATTTATTTTCCTCATTTTTTTGGATTGCTGTGAAAGAGCAAATGCTGGAAGAAAATGCCTGTTCTAAGTATTAAAGACTTCTATTTCTCACACACAGTACTATGCCTTAATATATGGCAATTTTCTAACTGAGCCCAATGTTATTTTTATTTCTCCAAATCATTGAAATAAAGGAAGTCTTCCTTCACAGAAATGGATAACATTAAGTTCTTCCTGTATGAAGAATTTCCCAAAACTTAGTTTTAGGAAAATAAGTGGGAAAACATCTACATTTCCTAAAACTGAGTAAACAAATTTTTTTCCCTTTTTTTTAGTTTATTTATTTTAGCCAATTTGGAAAGTAGTATTCATAATTTTTTTTTGCTTATTTTTAATAATTTCTTTCTATTCTCACTTAGATCAGAGAAATACAAATATATTGATTAGTTTATCAAGTTACTTTTTTCTAGAGAATTCAGCAATAATTTTCATTCATTGACTTCCTGATTATTATTCTCTCACTAATCTTACTTTTCAGTTGGCTCGGTGACTAGATATCATGAACTGCTAGTAACTTTTGACTGTGTTTTTAACATTTGAAATGGAAGTCACTGTCTGAAGGCTTATGTGTGTTGTGTGATACGAAAAATTTTCTATAACATTCTGTGTAATTTAGTCTTGGCTCTATAGTAAGAGAAATGTAGAAATATCAAATCATTCCTCAATTATTAAACAAAGGAGACCATGCAGAGATAGAATTATGTAAATTTAATATTATTACCTCTCTTTACTGATATGAAATTGCCTGCTAAGACCAAGTGAAACATTTTGGTATTACACCACTCTGAATGAGCATTTAACTGTTGCTAAAATAAATAACCTCATCACTTTTGAATACTGAGAATAAAGTTAGTCATGAAAGGAAAAGAGCAAATTTAGTCTGAATTTGCAGAAACAAGAATAAAAATAGTTTAACTATATCTGTAAAAATATATATGATTTGACCAGAAAAAAAAAAAAAGCCCTGGGTAATAGTCTAATGCACTCTACATGACTTTCATTTTTTTAGACTTAGTAACATTCTTGTTTTTCTTCATTTTGTTGTGTTCTTTCATTGTGTGGATACTGTTTAGTAGATACAAATGTGTTTATAGTGAAACCATACTTATCCCAATCTTTTTCTCTGTTCTGTATCTCAGGTTGCTCAAACCTTTTCATGCTCTGCGTGGAGACTATATATCACACTTATATGCTCCAGAAATGAATCTTGTTCAACCTCTTCATTTATTTTCATTGCTTTCCTTTATTCGTCCTGTCTACAGTCCTGACATACATTATATTCCATTTTTATGCTACAGTAACCCCAGTAAATCAATGGTTAATTTCTACTCTGAAGATTTTCTTAATAGAAATCACAAGAAAGATAAGCTACTGGAACTGCTTGTCATCTAAATATCTTAGAATAACATCAGTTTCTAGCAAAAGAGCAAAGTATGATACTATATTATTTTTCCTTTAATGTACTGTTAAAATCTGCAATGCCAATTAGAGCAGTCTGTTTTAAAATACTACAGTAAAACACTGTTCTTTTATTATATTATTATTATTTACTTTTTTCTATTTAAGAACATGTTTGTACCATCTTTAACTAAATTTAGATTGGGAAAGACAGAGTAGCAGTAATTGTATAGTATACAATAACTCACTAATTAATTATTAATATCCTTCTGTACATACAAAAGTGCATTCTACTGAGGAATTTCTATTATTATCATGAAGAAACAAAGTAATCAATACACAAGTAGACATTTATAATTCAGTGAGTGTAAATACCACAGATTTTCTAAGCAAAACCAAAAACTCAACATATTTTAATGTTTGAATTGAAAATTACTAATGATTTTATGGTGTGGAGAAATTTCATAGAAGTAGAACACATTTATGAAACTGTGTAATATTTATTTATCCTCTTGTTGAAACAGTGTTGTAGATCATGCTTTGCCAAAACAAAAATTCCCTACTTCAATATAGGATGTCATGTAAATGCACCTATTTCATTATTTATAGTACCTAAGAAAAGGTTTGGATTTTCAATTACCTTATCTCCACAAGAACATGTTTGTACCATCTTTTTAGTTTGGACTCCTCAAATTCATCTTATATTTTCTTGCAAAAAAGAACTTGACTCTGAAAAAAATCCCCAATAGCGCAATTAGAAAAGTACACATAGTAATGAGAAATAATTATTTGAGAGTGCTTAGAAGTTTAGTTTTTGAAGTTGTGGTTTTCAGTGAGAATAGGAATAAAACCCAAGAATACATTGAAATTGAGTTTTGTATAGTGGAAGCCATGCTTGTAAAATGAACTAGTTCAAATGTAGCTAGTGGTTTAAGCTTCTTTTTAGACTGCTTTAAGTTAGCACTTTACATTGTGTTTTCTGTGGATATTGAAACTAAAATTGCCAAAGAATCACAATGGCATGATTAAATCTTTTCAGTCAATTGTAAGTTCAGAAAGAAGCAACAAGGTGGGGAGTGCTTAAATTGAGGCTTTTTGGTACAATAAAAAGGTCTGATAATTTCCTTCATTCAAGGATATATGTTGGATGAAGGGAAATAGGTATATCAGAAAATATTTTAGTATGATAATTATCATACTGAAAAATAAAATAATGCAGAACTTCTGACAGAGTTTGCATATAAAGCCTACGTGTAAATGAATGCTATTATAAAAATTTCTTCATATATTATTTAACTTTGAAGAAGTTATTATTTAAGTTTTTCTTCAGAGGCCAAAATGACTTCAAAAGGAATTTAATGTATGGCCTTTTGCTTAACAAGTACATAGCAACATTACCATTTAAAAAGTTAAAGTTGCAGAAAAGGTCAATGAAGTGCTCATTTCCCAGGGCTTATTATCACGGACAAAATAAACGATGCAAAGACCATACAGGTATCTGCAAAAAAATCATCATTATCCCAGTCAGACTCAGTACAAGTATCTGCAAAAAAATCACAGCAAAATGTTAAGACATCCCATAGTCTCAATATCTATCATAATTACGAACATCCCTGGGAGCTGTGAGTTATTAGTGTCTTATACAACATAGCATTATTACTTCCACTGTATAAACTCTTATGTAGTGTGTAGGTGTTCTGGAAGTTCACATGAAAACTTTGTCATATAAGAGAATCCTTAAAGTCTGCAAGGTATCTTCTGCCTATAAAGGAAGCTTATGGATTTTAATCATACGAAGTAAAAGCAGTAATTTTGCAGGTTAAGAATTGCTGCCTTTGCTTTCTATGTTTCTTACTTCAGCAGAATGTCAGTATGCTTAAATTTATAGAAACCTCTGAGTTCAGAATAATTAATATCTCAGTGGAAAGCAATTTACAACTATCGGCTTCAAATATTACCCTAAAGAAAGATGCAGTGTCATTGACTGCCTGAGAGTGGATGATTTCCTTAGCTTCTGATCCATTATGCTGTTTGGTTACAAAGAATCACCAGAAATGCAAATCAAGATTTTTCATGAAACCTGCCAATGTAATCAACAAGTGTATTGAAATAGAACTAATAAAGCTGGAAATTTTTATGCAGATAAAGTTGTTATAGATAAGCAGCACAGGCTGGGAGATGGAAGGATTTGGAGCAGCCCTATGACGAAGAACTTGGGGGTATTGGTAGATGAAAAGTTGGATATGAGCCAGCAATGTGAGCTCACAGCCTGGAAGGTCAACTGTACCCTGGGCTGCATCGAATGAAATGTAGCCAGCAGGTCAAGGGAGGGGATTCTGTCCCTCTACTCCACCCTTGTGAGACCTCACTGGAGTACTGTGTCCAGCTGTGGAGCCCTCAGCACAAGACAGACATGGGTTTGTTGAAGCAGGTCCAGAGAAGGCCCATAAAAATGATCAAAGGTCTGGAAAACTACTCCTATGAAGGCAGGCTGAAACAGTTGGGGTTGTTCAGCCTGGAGAAGGGAAGGCGCTGGGAAGACCTAATTGCAGTCTTATAAGAAAGATGAGGACAAACTTTTTAGCAGGGCCTGTTGCAAAAGGCCAAAGGCTAAAAGAGAGTAGATGTAGACTGGACATAAGGAAGACATTTTTAAAAAGTGTGGTGAAACACTGTCACAGGTTGCCCAGAGGTGTTGTAGATGCCTCATCTTTGGACATAATCAAGGTCAAGTTGGACTGGACTTTAAGCAAGGTGATCTAGTCCCTGCTTACTACAACTGGATTGGACTAAATTATCTTTGGAAGCAAATGATATAAAGAAAGAGAGTGCTTATTGGTTATTCTTACAAATATGAAGTTTGATGTTATGAAGACCTCGAGAAGTAGATGAAGATCATTTAAGTTTTGTGAAACTAAAAGTCATAATTAGAAATGAACTTTTGACTGAGATAGATCGATAGCCATTTAATGACTGAATAATAGCCTGCACAGAAAGATCTAATACACTTCCTCTACAGTTAACTGATATTACACCTTCAGCTATTTCACCTTACCTTTCTGAAACACTTTTCAAATGTCTGTTTTCTCTACTGTTTTAGGTTCTACCTTATAGAATCAAAATGCTAATATCAAGTCAAGAGTAAGAGTAATTCATATACAAATAGGATAATAATGGAATATATATATATATTTACTATTCCATAATAAAAAAATCCTATTATAATTAGAATCAGCTTCAGTGAGCAGAAAAAAATAATTCATAGCAAGAGTAAAAATCTACATATTCCAAGCTTCTGGAGTTCACCTTTGAAAGGTATTTGAAAAACTGTTCTGTATGATTATTTTAATGGTCATTTACACATGACACTGTTTCCCATTTTTGTAAAAAGAAAGAAAAAACACATATCAAAAGGTTTTTTCTGAGCATTTTTTAATATAGAGGAAAACTACTTTAGCTTTAAAGGAAGAACAGAAATCAGATACAGTTTATAGACATCAGATTTAGCTGTGAGATTCTGGTGCTTTTTAAAAAAGTTTTTTATTGTGTTATTAATCTTTGTAAGGTTTATTTTATGTAATAAAATGTGTTAAGACAGCTGATTTTTCTGATTTCTGTTTCCTGTTTACTTCAGCAGTAAAATTGTCAATCTGCACAGCATGATTTGCATGTTGTCAGATTCTACAGATGAAGGATTATTTCGATATGAATATGAACCCATAGGTGTGATACTGTGCTGTTCTCTTATTTGGAACTTAAACCTAAAACCTTGCATACTCTCCCTTATGTTGAGAACAGATGATCTCACCATACAGAGCACTGAAGTGACTTCTATATAAACATGAGGTTTTTCTTTTGCAGTGAATATTTCTGATAGTTCAGAGATTTTGATCCTGCCAGCTCTGTCTTTTTTTTATAGTTTATGGAAAATGCAATCTACTTTTAGAGAAAAGCTCCTAGCAGACACTAAGTTGACCATCCAACTGCTGTGCCCCTGTTTCTTACAAAATGTAAGTGAGATATAGTTCAGAATCCCCAGTTTACTCTGTCTTGCAGTGAGGCTTTGGAAGCTAGTTACATCTCATTTCACCTCACAGGAGCAATTACTATTTAAGAATCTGTCTCTTAACTTGAATAAAATTCCACCAAATTATGGACAGATCCAGCAGCTTGTACGTGATAGCAATAAGAAGCAAAAAAGTTAGATAATATCATAGCTACATTGAAGACTGGAAGCCTGACATAGCTGTTCATGTCGCTTTTTATGTAACTCAAATGGTACAGTTAATCTCTGACCCTGCAAAGTGATCCATCTGCCTGGAAGGCACTGTGCCCTTGAGGAGCCCTGCTGAAGTCAATGGGGTTCACATGCTGGGAGAAGCTTGCAGGGTAGGACTAAATCTATAAATTAATAACTGGGTTCCATTACACAAGTATCTGTGTCAGATTCCCCTCAAATCTCAGGGTAGCACTTTCTGCACAGATCTGCAGAATGCAAGACTGAGAGCTTCTCCAAAATGCTTGCCATATGCATAAAACATATGGCACAGTTCTATAATTATGTTATGGAGCAGGAACCTTGCAAATTTTCAAAGATCAAGAACTAGGGGATGGAATAACTTAAACATTGCAAGCCTTTTAATAGATAAGTGCTGTGCTCCTAGAAAACAAACATTAATAGAAATGAATATCAGTGTAATGCAATAGGGAAGATGAAGTAATTTTAGGCAATTAATTTTGAGTCCACAATTTTTCCTTATTTAAAGAAATGCAATCTTTATCATTTTGTTTTAATTTCTATTTCCCAGCATAGTGCTTTATGTTATGTTTTCTAACTGAAGAAAATTACCACTTATATAAAATTATCATATTTAAGTGTGCTATAAAGAATGAACTTTA
Source organism: Galbula dea (assembly GCA_013399015.1). NCBI lineage: Eukaryota > Metazoa > Chordata > Aves > Piciformes > Galbulidae > Galbula > Galbula dea. Next base: position 4,382,408 of record VWZX01004365.1, on the reverse strand, counting down.
TTTATGTTACTGAAGCTGCTTAACAGACCTAAAGGATTTGGAATAACTCTATTTGTTCATACTTAGAAAGAATGCATGGGCTGGGCTACAGCTGCACTTATGACCTGTGATTTTAAATTTGTTGTCACCTAACAGCCTCAGGGTGGATCAGCAGAGATGGACAGAGTATACAGATCTGTGGGCATTCACATATTGCTTCATATTCACCTGTACATGCATGAGATATACACAATTCAGTCTTCCTACTCCTCTTTTTTTTTTCTTTTGCTGAAAGACAGTCAGTCCATCAGTATAACTGCAACTGCTAATATTTTGTTTAAAATCAAATAGGTATGTACTTTTTCATTGCAAGAAACCTCTAGACTGTGGTATCAAAGGAACAGCTTCATCAACAAGTGTTGACAGAAGAGTCATAGCTTTGCATCTCATAAATGTAAAGCTATGGTACTCAGAAAACCAGTTAACTGACACCTCTAAGCACTTAAAGAATCATGTAGAACTCCTCCATATATGACATCAAGAATTCAATGCAGTTTACTATCACTGACAATAGGAGGTGGAGAAGAAAGAAGAAAAAAACCCCAAAGAATAGAGCCTTTATTGTCACCATAACATACACAGAGGTCTTTTATACTTGAGTATGAGCTCTTGCTAAAAGTACATTTTCACACAGTACTATGATATCAAGCTGATAAAGACCATGTGTGAAGGTGGAACTTACAATAAATAGTGAATAGTTGATAAAATGATTGGTATTTCTTAACATAGACAAATGTGGTGTTGCACACAGATTTGTGGGGGAAGAAATCCTGATTTTAAATATGTGTTATAATGCCTACTACCATTAAGAAATCACACTAGAGAAGTCTGTGAAAATATCATCTCCAGATAAATTAGGAAAGCAAATCAAGTGGTAAAGCTTTTAAAAATGTGACAGGTAGTGTCATTATGTCACTGAGGAGATCTAGGATGTACATGGATCTTGAATTCCTATAAATAGATTAATTCTTCATGTCCCCAAAAAGCATGTGGTGACACTCTGGGTATCAAACTACATTGGAACAGGTCTGAAGCATCCTCCCTTGTAACTGTGATCATCACAGCAGATTCTTCCTAAAGGGGAACTTATTGGATATAATATACTGAGTCCCTGAGGAGTATCCAGGAAGCTGTACTAAATGACATGTTTCTTCTTGAGTCAATATTGTCTTAGTATGCTAGCACAATTAGGTGTGCTGCTGGGGTACCACAGAAAATTAGAATGAAATTAATTGATAATCTGAAAAAAAAGTAAATTAAAAAATGCAGACAAATTTTAGTGGAGGCAAGAGTTCAGGCAAAAACTAAAAATTCAGTACATCTTTTATAATTAAATTTATTGCATGTTTTAGCACTTCTCTGTCATTGCAAAACCTAGTTTACACAGTTAGATTCTGCCTGCCTCTACCCAAAAATTCAGTAGTAACATGTGGACACATTCTAAAACCAAACCACCAGGGTTTATGTCAAAGATATCATGGACAGCTCCATTAACTGCAGCAAAATTCTTGTAGCTATACCTCAGTGACATATGTCATTTATTTCCTTCTCTCTCTTTTTCCAATTTCAGGCACAAGTGTGTGCATGCTCACACACACATATTTTATGTTTGAGAACAGACATGTGAATACCTATAAGAACTGTTCATTTATCAATATAATTATACTAAATGACATATGAAACCACATGTGACTTCTCTAAGTAAAAATATGAATATTGTTAACAGGAATACATGCATTGCTCTGAAGTACTTACTCCTCCCAGTATCTGTAAAAAGTGAATATCTATACCTGTTAATCATCAAACAGAAAGAAAACTTATAACAACATATAAAAGTGAGATTTCTAATCATATTCTGTTAAAATAAACACTTCATCTCTTCACCAAATACAAAATAAATTTAATTTGTCTTCTCCCAGGCTAGCATATATATTCAGTGATGCAAATATGGCACAGCTCTTATCTAGAAAGGACTGATATAAATTCAGCATTCAATACTCTTATTTGTGATAGAGTCAAATGTCATATGATGAATTCATTTACTAGGTTCTCAACATTAGCAGTAAAATGAATGTTCTAAAAATGTCATTATATTAATTTATAACAAACTCCTGCATTTGACATCTGCCATAATTAATAGAATCATTTGCAGTTCCAATACATTTCTCAGTGTTTAATCCTTTATAGAGAAAGTAATTGTTTACAGTACAGATGCTTCTATACCATGCAAGAGGAGGGAAATGTTTTTCTTACTCACAGAACAAGTAGGAAAACAAAAATTTGCTTATTTACTAAAATGCCAAAAGAGCTATAATTGCAGGATAAACATATTGTTAGATTGATGTTAGCCAGCTAAAAGCTAAACCCTTCTTTTATTACCATGTCTTTAGAAGCAAATTTTAAAACATAAAGTTGATCTACTCTATTTCTTTTTGAGATCCTATCTGTGTTTAGCCGACGGATCTTATTCGGGTGAAAGTCATTAAAATGTTTCATCGGATCCTACACATTTTCACACTACCACTAAGATCACCTCAAGGAAAAAGTAGAACCCAGCTGTTGATACTAAGGACTCTGAATGGCTATTATCATTTAAAAAGAAAAACAAGGGCCATATTTTTATGTGAGCCAAGTGTCTGAGTGTTGTTTGATATCTATTTCTGAAGGGTTTAGTACATTCTGGTGACATGTAAGTTATGTTCTGTCTCCGTTGCCTTTCACTTTGGATTGTAGGATACTAACAATGTTAGCATATATCTTTTCAGATTTTATCTTTCAATTTCAAATTTGGAAATATATTTCAAAGAAAAGGAAAAGAATTATAGAACATTAATTTCACAGTTGTGAGGGTTTTTGTTGGTTTATTGCAGGTTCCATGAGCTCTCCCCTAACAAATAATGTCCTTTTCCATACTGTGCCAAAATGTTTGAATTCTTCCCCTGGATTTCATGGGGCTTGCAGCACTGACTGAGTTTCCAGTCCAAAAAGCCTGTCTGGAGGTGTCTTGTCTGATACCACACAACATGGAATTTCAGAAGTAAAAATTTACATGCTGATTGTCACTTTATATTGCTAGTTGCAGGTATTTAGGATGTATCTGGTTAGGTCTTGACTCTGAAAATGTACAGAGGTCTAAAAAGAACCACCAAATTGTAGCTTTGCAGAAATTAAGAACAAAGTAACAAGACCTTCTTCCTGTCCACTTTTCCACCTGCACTTTTTCCTCCAGAACCACTTTTACTTTAGTCTGTGAGTGTCTGTGGGTACCAAAAAAAGACAGATATGATCAACATGTCTCTAATTAAGCTATAAAGGGAAACAACTACTGTCTGACACTGCTTTCATTTTGAGACTGTTTATTTTAAGAAACTCCTTCAAAGATTGATAATGTATAAAACTTATTAATTCTGTGACAATATATATAGACAGACCAGCAAAATGTAGGGTATGTTCTTTGACTTCCCCTATCAAGAAATACTATTAAAAAAGTAATGAATTATTTATTAAAGATTCTTTGCAACAGATATATGAAAGAATTCTGTACTGCAACATATACAACTGAACTTGTTCTCTGTTTCAACATACTGCTGTATGATAATATTTTCCTAACTACTGGTAGATGGGGATAAGATGCTGTTCCCACTTTAAAAGTTTCCATTATAAATAATATTTTACAAGTGAATTAACTATGACAACCCAGTATAATAAGCACTAGACTGAACCTATGGGCCCTACTCATTTCAGTTACACAGCATGTAACTCATGTTCCCATTTGCTTTGAATATTAAAGCTACATAATCCAGCTCTCTGTTAGAGTACACAAGTGTGGTAGTCTCCCATCCAGATAATTATGTGCAACTTAAATTACATTCCATTAACATGTTGGCTAGCTGATCACAGAGAATGGGGTGTATTCAGCCAGAAACCTGTACAAGCAGTCCAAATGAACAACTTTAATATATTCAAAGACAAAATAGAGCCTAAAGTGAGTGACTTATAGTGCGGAACAACAGCTTTTCTCTTGAAGTAACTTATTTCACTTCCTTCCTACTTTTAGGGGTGGATGTAATTGAAGTCCAAATAAATTACTTGTGACAAAATTCAAACCTGTTAGGAGGTTACAGACAACCTACTAACTCCCAGCCTAAGCCAGGGCATGGATGGGGGTTCTCAAAACAATGCATCTTCACTCAGTCATGAGTCTGTGTAGTTTCCTCTCTGCACTAATGCTTCACTTCTACATTAAAAAGATCACTGATACACGTAAACGTTATGACAATTACTGTGCATTCTTTACACCTTCAGTTAATTTGAACTCAGAGAGAAAGGAGAAGTTGGGAAACAGTCCTACAGGGCAATTTTCGGAAGATGAACCTCTGGGAGAAAGCTTAGATAAAGGTTTGATACGCTACTGTTAACTACAACTGAAGCCATACTCTGCAGAGAAGAAATGTTAACTCAGTGAAAGATGTTAACTCAGAGTGCCTTCTGCCTGGTGTGGACAGTTCTGTCTATTCTTATGCATTTATGTAAATGCATGATTATATGCATTATAATCTCAAGAACATCTCCACTTGAAAGCTGAACTGTGCCAACTCCTTTAGCCTATGGAAGCTGATATACTTTTTCTTTCTACTTCACTTAGACATTATTACAGCATCCGTGAAAGCCTCAGCATGTTTCAAAGGAATGTGTCAATTTGACAACCTGTTGGAGAAAAAGCCAAAGCAAACTGTTTCAGATTTATTATTTCATCTTTATAAAGGAGAATTACTGTTTTGTTTTTACAATATTATTGTGTTCATTTTGTTCTGAATATTAAAGTACTGTTTTCTTCTTTTTATGTTAATGAATCATTATGAACAGGGTATGTACATTGCCAGTCCTCCAAATACTGGCAGAATGTAAAGGAAGAAAGAGCTTTTTGCCCTCAATTATTGCTCCCTTGCAGTTTACCTTTGTCATTCAAGGTCATATTAATCTTATTTCATTTTAGCTGCCTAAAGTAAGGTGTTCAGTCTGTGCTCATTTTCTGTAGTGAACAGGCTTTCCCATAATATTATTTCTAATTATTTTAAGGCAGGTTAGAGTATGGTGTTCTCTCTGAGGCAATTTGTTTAATGCTGTGGAGCTATGCCTGCCTTACAATTTTACCTTCTTAGATTTAATCAAAAGCCCTATGCCACAATCCCAAACAGAAAGCTACATTGTTTGGGCATGTTGTCTTAAACCTATCTATATGAATTCTTGATTTCTTGTTAGTGCTTCAGTAGAAAAACAAGTAAAATCATTTAACAAAGGAATTCCTTATATACACAATAATTCATTTTAATCACAAAAATATTGGAGAATTACTGAACTAGGGAATACAATGTCTTAAAAACTTCTGAACATTATGCTTCTAGTTAGATCTTTCACTTTCTGAGAATCTTTGATTTGATGCTTAAAGGCATTTGATTTTCTTTTCAAGTGGTTTTTAAACTTTATTTATATAAGCTGTATTGCCCTTTAAAAATTTGTTCTATGAGCCAGTCTCCAGTATATGAGATCTGCAAGATTGTATTCAAATAGAATGGACATCTGAGAACAGGAGACCAATATTTCACAGAAAGGGGAAAGCCATTCAGTACTGAAGACCCATGGTCACACTGTATCTATATGTACTTAGTGTAGAACAATGACAGGGTGGTTTCACAGTAACAACTGGGGTAATACAAGGTAATATGAAGTAATAGGATAGTTTAGGATAATAGAGTAATACACTCTATACTCTCACCTTTATGACCCTGTGAATAAAGAAAGCCTTTTAATACACTCTATACTCTCGCCTTTATGACCCTGTGAATAAAGAAAGCCTTTTCTTCTGACCTATTAATATGCCAAAAATATACAGTTGTTTAAAGGTGAAATTTTGTGGAAGAAATAAGATTATCTTGACCTAAGAGAAGGCTTTGTTTTAAAGCTTAAAAAGCTGGGTGTAATTAAACACATCTCTGTGCAGTTATGTGCAGTGAATATGCTATATATATCTTGCTGGAGACAGAAAAGAACACAAAAGCAAATTGATTAACAGTACTTTTAAAATTTTTATTATTGACCAACAACAGTAAATAAAAATATCTATACATCTTCAAATGCAGGACTTGGGCCTTTGTACAGTAACAAGAAATTCTGGTGAAGAAATCCACAAAGAAATCCAGATGCGACTGCCCTGTAGATTCTGTACTCAGAAAAGTACACAGACAAAAAAACCTAAAATGCTCACAATAGGGTATGAGTCTTGCTCAGCAGTTCCTAGAGCCAATTAGGAAGTTTTCCATTATATTTGAATGCAGTTTAATTAAATTTTGCAACAAGAACAACCAGCTGTCTGCAAGAATTAATAGATCATTTTTACTCATTCTTCCAAAGTGCATCCAGTCTTATCCTCAAGACGCACATGTAGTTATTGCAATGCAGCCTGAGTTACACAGCACTGTATGAATATTACAGTTTTCTGCATACCTCATAAATCACACGAAACTACCAATAGCTCCACCTACAGTACTTAATGTTTTGCACTGGAAGTTAATTAAAGCAGTCCATTCAAAGCATTTAATTGTTTAAATATAATTTACATTTTGTGCACTATAACCACTGCAAGCCTTTACTCCATCTGTTCTTTCCTCTTTTTACATAATATGAGAAATATGCTGACACACTACTTCTCACATAGAAACAGCCTTAACCACCCTAATAAAATGGTTCTCAAATATTTAGTCAGCTAACTGTAGCTTGACAAAACAACAAATTTATCAAACTGAAAGGTTTTGCTGTATTTTACACACAGAATATAATTTCTTGGTTTGAGAAAGACATTTTTGTTTCCTATCTTCAGTAAATCATAATTTCCCAGAGTATTGATTCCTCCTCCATATAATATATTCCTTTCTCTTCCCTGTTCACTGTAATAAAATTATTAGTAGAAACTATATTTTAGTGTTCTCATACAAATGCAGTACATAGTGGCCTTTCTCTGACCTCTTAGTTCAGAAAACAGTGTGACCTACTGTTTGACAAATTTAATTTAATTCAGTATTTCTTTTCATGTAGCAAAGTAGTGAATAAAATGTTCTGTAATCGAGTTAGATTAAACAATTCAATACAATAGATTATTTAAAAACTTTTAGTCATATTGTGTCATTCACAACTAAAGCTGTAGTGTGTATTATAATTTAATTGGGATGTTTGATCACATTTGAGTTTCAAGGAGAAAACAAAAGATGGAAGAGACCTCTGAGTAAGGACGGATGAGTTCATGCCTACTTTAAAAAGAAAATTATTTATTTGGAAAACAAATAAAAAACCATTACATTTATTTTCTGGGATTTTTTTTTTTTTACTAAATAAGGATTTCAACCTTTCATTTTGAAATGACAGTTTTAGGTCAAAAACTAGTTACAAAACTTTCCTAGTAAGTGATACCAGAAATGAATTTAAAAACCCCCCAGAACTCAACTGTTTACAGAGATTCACTATTCTAAAGTGAAAAAAAAAATATTGAAAAATATTTTTTCAAAAGTACTGCAGCATCCTGAACCTTAATGGTATGCCTCAGTTGTTAATAATTATGTGTAGCAGTTCTGATCTCTAGGATTACAGAATAGACACTTATTCACTTGAAATTGAGAGGAAAAGGAAAAATAGAGAGCATTTTTAAAGATTTTCTTTCCTCTATGACCTTACAGCAAATTAACCTTTGAGTGGTCTCTGCTTCAGGATGCCAGGGAAGAGAAAAGATTCAGTTTGTATTTCACACTACACTAATGTTTATGTTTTGAGTCTTTTTGCCACAGGTTAATTTATTGGTACACAAGATGTTTTCTGTTAGGTTGGAATTTTCAAAAGTATTCAGCACTGGCTTTTATCACTTTTAAAAGGTCATTTCCGTAAGTACACAGCCTAATTTTGATGTAACCTGTGGCTTTTTGCCATTCCCTGTTCACTTCAATGCCAAAGCCAAGTTCCACCTGCTATAGGTAATTAGTTTTACTAAGCAGACAAACAATGTTGAAAAGGTTAAAATATCTGAGCTTTTATTATGCCAGTGAAGTTTCTAGTAAAATACCAGACACTGATCAGCATGAAGCATTCACCGTATGCAGATGTTTAGTTTCAGCTGGGCACCTCTTCATTATTCTGATTCAACAAATTTCCAAACTACATGACAGATAATTTATTGTCAGAGAATATCTATCAAAGTCCCATAGACAGGACAATGCTAGACTCTACTACAGACAGTTTTGAATTTTTAAAATGTCTATCTAATTCTTCTGTATACCGTCAATATGCTTTGATGAACCTATTGGCATGAGCTGCTTTAAAGAGCTGCTTTACTAATCTTATTTGAAATATTCACCATTAGTTTGATTGAAATATCTATGCGTGTATTCATTGAGAATATTAGTTTTACATTTTTTTTTTTTTACAGGAAGATCATTCAAATGGATAATAGAAAGTAGAAGCCCAGCCTCTACATCTCTCACTCTCTTCTTGCTGACAAGAGTAATTTGCATGACAGTAACTCAGCTGCTTAATGGTAAATTAGAGGAGTAAAGGAAGAGCTGTATGAAGATGTGCACAAGAGGTATGTATACATACATAAAGCAGAGAAATTTAGAGTTGGAGAGAGAGAGAGACAACTGATGTCGTCTCACTTCATACCAAAATATTTTAAGGAATTATTATTGGGATTTCACAGCATATCTTTTAAGGAAAAAAAGATAAAAACAAAGTTTCATTTTCCAAAAATGCAGCTCCCATCAGCACTGCAGCTCAGGCTGACCCACAGGATGATGCATAACCACAGAGAGCTGCTCAGATTTCAGTGACCTGGTTTTGTTCTGGCAAGAGGGCAACTATTTTCTAGTCCAGCTGCAGAGTGCAGTAATGAAACAAGAGGCAAGGGCAGTTGAGTCTTGAGAATCACTACTGGAAACTCTGTGACAGCCTGCAGGGGCTATAAAGTGAATTTTTAGATGGAGACAGTTCTTTATTATAGCTCTAACATTACAAGACAAAATTATCTTGTTGGGTTTTCCAAACTGACCTTCCAGACATACAGAATATGATTTTCATCAATCTTTCTGGATTCACCTTAACCTTTCTAAAAAGCACTTTGTCTTCTCCCTAATAATATGAATTAACAACATATCCACCTGCACAAAGCTGGGACATGGCCTGAAGACATTATAAATTTAATAATCAGCTTCTTTTAAATCACCCCATCACCTCTACTTAATGTGATCCCAAAAGACATCTCTCTTGTACTTCCCCCATCTCCTTCCATAGGCACACTCATTCATGTCAATGTATACAAAGAGGCAGTAAGCAGAAGGTTATTGTAAATGTAGACTTAGAGGTTCAGAGATGAATGAACAGTTACCACCTGATAAGAACAAGAAATAGGTGGAGGTTTTTTGGCTGTCATTGGCCTGAGTAATCTGATCAAACAACTGCCACAGAGTAGCAGTGGTTTCTGAATTTTGATTAGACTGTGGACTAGAGTTGCAGTTGAGGTTTTTTGATCAGGAGCTAATGTGCTAGATTTAAATCTGATGCTTAGGAGTTCATGGGTTTTAAAAGCTTAGTATTTGATCCTGGCAAAACTGTTGAGTAATTGCTATTACATGATCAAGTCCAGCACTAGAAGTTAGAATTGAAAGCACTTTCAAGGTAAGATCTAATTGTGAATGCTCACTTAACTCCCCAGGTTGTCTGCACAGGCTGGTGCTTGGAAAACAGTGCCGCTATTGGTATATGGTATATGTCAACAAAGGCTAAGGAAGTAAGCAGAACAAAGTAGTTTTAAAACATACAAGCAGTTGACTATTTAGACAGACAGATTTAACTACAGCTAATATTTTTAAGGGGAGATAACTTTGAAAGCATTCTGAAATGCTTTAGTTAAAAACTCAGCTTTGAAACCACTCTGGTGTAAACTGGATTAGAGATCAGACTGCTAGACTTGTCCTTATTATAAGTATTAGAATTACACACAATTCATTATGTTAATGAGACCATCTACAATTTCTGCTTGAAACCCTTTTTCACAAATCAGAAACAAAAAAGCCCAAAAAAACATAACAACTCTGTGGCTATGCACATACCTACCCCTGCACAATAATGACAACTCAGGCACATTATTTTCATATAAATTAAAGTCCATTGAATGTCTGAAAACCTGCAGTCTTTTGAAGCATTTGACGTGCCATTCCAGTCTGGGTATCTGATCAACAATGAAGATGCTGGAAAATAAGTTATAAGACAACAGGAAGGTATGCTATTAATAAAACAAAAGTTCTTGTTTGGAACCTGATTAGTGGGAATCTTCCCAGTTTCTCCCTCTATAATTCAGAAAGCAATGTTGCATTACATTCTGAGTGCCCCTTTGGATGCTCAGCATGAGAGTTTAATAGCAAAACAAGAGTCGGTTCTCAAAGGAGAAACTGGAGTGACAATTAGGCTTGGCACAGTTCCTTCTGTGCTTATAATTTCTAAACACAAAAGGGTTGTAGAGACCAAGTAATCTGTTCTCAGCAGTCTGACACTATGGAGATACAGATGCCATACTCTCCACAGCAATTCCCAAAGTGAAATTTCTTATTATCTCCTATCTCCAACTAATTGAAAGGTAATTCATACTTTCTGAATTAAGATATTGCTGAGTTTTTAAGAAGCAAAGTTATGAAATTTCAGTAATCTGTGAGTTATGCCTTATCTGTGAGTAATCTATGAGATGTAGAGCCTTCTTGCCCTCTAGCAGATCAACATTTCCACCCAACTTGTCTTCTGTAAATTTACTAAGGATGCATTAGATCTCCTTGTCCAGATCATTGATAAAGATATTAAACAGGACCAGATCCAATACTGAGCAGGGAGGAACACCACTCATGACCAATCACCAACTGGATTTAACTCTCTTCACAACATTATGGGCTTGGCCACACAGTTACTTTTTTTATGTAGTAAAGTGTACACCCATCTAAACCATGAGTTGCCAGTTTCCTCAGAAGAATGCTGTGGGAGACAGTGTCAAAGGCTTTAGGAATTCTAGGTAGACAACATCCACAGCCATTCCCTCATCCATTAGGTGAGTCACCTTGTCATAGAAGGTTATAAAGTTAGTCAAGCAGGATCTGCTTTTCATGAACCCATTCTTCAGGTGAGTAAATCATTATGGTTTCTAAGCTCATTGATGCTATTATCAATGTAAACAATTTACATTTTTTTAGTAATGATTTTTAGTGGTATAGTACCGAAAGCATAATAATATAAACATGGCACTTCACTTCCGCAATTGATCTATAGCTGTCTGTTGCACAAATTTATCCTGATAGAAAATGTAAACTTCTAAAACAGAGATGTCTTGCATAATGTGTGATATGGAAGTATCAGACCACTGAACTTTATGACAGCAGAAGGGTTAGGTGAATTTTCCACACAGCAGCTTAAGTTATGCAAGACAAATTCAGTACCTTAAACAAAAAAACGTATTTGGAATGTGGAATAGAACTGCAGCAGGTAGGTGTCAGAAAACTATTAGGCTAGATAGAGTATTAAGACATTAGGCTGCTTAGTAAGGGTTGTCTTTCTCAGTCCTCCTTTTACTGTTGTGAACAGCCATTCACAAAATGGGATTTACTTTCAGATGTTTCTGGTTATGCTCAATATTATTTTCCCTGTTAACTCATACTGCTCTGATGTGAAACAATGTTCTCTGCAGGAGTTCTCCAAATCACAGCTTTGTGGTATTTTTCTGTCTTTCTGATACTGCAATTTTGCTCTATTTCAAAATGAATGCTATGTGTACTGATCTTGGGTGGGGAGTCAAGGACAGCCTTATTCAAAAAACAGTTTCCCTACATCAAGCCCCACAGAACTGAATTTCTTTGGCAATTTCAGATTTGGCTGTTTGCTCAGAATTTTGCTAAGTAGATATGGAATAAAACAGACAATAAAGTTTCATTTGCACCGAAAACAGTGTAATACATTGTATTTAAAGAGCTGCTTTCCACTACACAAAAGTGAGTTCTTTCTCAAAGATGTACAATAATCTGGGTATCCCGAGAGGCCTCCTTTCCACTCTTTTACTGTTGAGAAGCAGAGGGGGTGGAATCACAACACATGTACTTTTCACAGTTTTAAAAGTAATGGAGTTCCACCTCTTCTATATCTTCCTCTTGACTTAGAAATGAAGTCTTTCCAGTCTCTGGCAGTAATATCAGGACTTGTGGCATTAACAGTCTGTCCTGTTTGCTGCTGAAAAGTCTCTTGGTTGAAATGGAATGCTGTAGTTTATGAGCAACTGTGGGATTGTGCCAAACATGGAAAAATAAACTCAATGGCCTAGGATCTGCATTTTTTACTTGGACAGTTAGCCTACATCAGAGCCACGGGATTATTTTATTTTATTTTAATTTATTTTAATTTTGAGCAGCTCTAAATGTGGGTGTTGTCACTGGAAGTGTCTATGGTGAAAGACAAAGGGATTGTTCTCAAATTCTTTGTCTTGAAGCCTGCACTAACTGTTGCCCATCCTATCTTCACGCAGGATTTAAAGCCAGCTGAGCAGACAGGAAAGTGCTATAATGAAAAATCTGGGACTGTAGGTCATGAGTAAAAATTGCCTTTTCATATTAAAGACATGAATATCTATGGATGGAAATAAAAGACTGCAGGATGAAGTTTCTGCTGGTCCAGACATGCAGAATGCATTGATTTTATTGGAAGCTTTGCTCATGAAGGATCTGATTCTAGGAAATGACAAGCACTTACAACTCAATGTGAAGCCTGTAAGGGTTGTGAATGCTCAGCTGGCACTTTAGGCTATTCATTTCAGCTGCTCAGCAGTGTAAGGTGAATACGTGGTCCTGAAAGTCTATACACTGTCATTGATTTAACAGCAACTGCTCTAAGCGAGACAAATAGGATTTGTCTCTTATTTCTTAATTTCACACTATAGACAGCACAATATTCTGCAAAACTAATCTTTGTAAATCATCTGTCTTTCTGATTCTCTTACCCTGCAATTTCTGGTTTTCAGTCAACCAAAGAAACATCACAACAATATTTTTCAATGTCTTTTTGATACTTAGTTTGTGCTTTAATTCCACCCAGGTAATCATAAATACAGAATGCACAGTAAGCATTTTTCTTCAGCTAGTGTTTGATCATCACAATTTTCCTGAACTGACTGATTCAACTGGCTGTTAAAAAGAGTTTCCTCTTCCAAAATGGAGAAATGTTGGCTCTGTAGAGGGAAATCCCAAGAAATGTTACCTTTTCCAATGGCAAAATGCAATTCAAGAGTCTCTGTAGTGACATAAAACTCAAATGCAACACCAGTGAATCATTCAAGAACCTAAATATTTTCCAGTATTGGAGCTTTGATAACTTTGTGTATGCATAGGAAGATTTTTTTTTAAATGGCACTTTTTACCTAAAAGCAATCTTAAAAAAAATATCTCCTGAAGGGTTAACAAAAAATCTTCAATTTTAAGTACAGATCTTACAGATTATATTTTTCAAATTCACCAGTGCAATTATAGTGGCAGTAAATATTTCAAAGACCTATAATATGAAAGGCAGTTTCTCATACATATCCAGTGAATTTAACTGACATGTATTTCCACTGAAATGGTTGACAATGTCAATTGCTATGTCTTATACATATGCCACAGTGATTAGAAAATTAACATCATCATGTTGTTTCTAGTGACACTGACTGCCTAAAAAAAGATACATGTGGAGCACTTCTGCTTTACATGGGAGTGTTCTAAAGTTATACAAATTAATGGAAATAGCATGCATATTTGTCAAATGGTCTAGCCTTCACATTTTCCTTAGATATGGCCATGAGAGATTGCAATTTAAAAGTAATTCTAAAAAGTATTCACCTCCAAAGGATAGTGCAATGAAAAATCAGCTAGTGCAATGTCAGAACTCCAAGATCCCTCACTGTTTGTAGTCTGCCTCTTCTAATAAAACACCAACAAACCAACCCATATACAAATGCATAATGCTAATATGGAAAACTGTCTACAGGCCAAGTCCAGCTTCCATCATCTTTAAAGATTTTTGACATAAAATTGTGTGATGAGATATTTAGCACTAAGAATTTGGAGAAATAGATCTTAAATGAATTAAGAATACTATGTGAATTGAGTTCATTTGTACAATCAAAATTTTGGGTATAGGTTTATAAGATTTAATAGGTTATTATTATTGTATAATGTGATCTGAGTTTCCTTTTGCTTACAGTGATGGCACAGAAAGAGTGCCAAAGACTGGTAGATTGGGCAGCTTAAATGTGTGTTGGATTAGATAAGTAAATCTATCAAAGCAAAGCACATCTCTCTTACCTGTGAGTTGAAGGTAGAACTTATGAAAAATTGTCCCCTAAAACTTGCAAATACCTCATGTCACTGAGAATAAACTGTAAAGCAGATTAACTGACTTATAGATACAAATCCTACTTTGTTATGGCAACGTGACATGAGCTTTCAGACTCTTGGGGTACAGCTTATTTCCCTACTGCTTTGCCATGTGTCAGAGAGCTTTCCATGCTTATGTTCACTTTTCCCTTACAGAGATTTATGTTAGCAGCTATCCAAATTGCTCATGAGAACAAGTGGAAAAACATCTTGTTAAGTCTTTGAATGCTCAGACAAACACACATCTAAAGCCCCGTCTCTATGGCTACATGTTTACTAATAAACTTTTGTTTTGTTCTTTGAAGAACTGCATCAGACAAAGCACAGATTCCTGTCTCTATACAATTAAACTCCCTTAAATTCTGAAATAGGATGTTCACAGCACAATGTCTAATGACAAAACATCCTTTGCTAATGCACTGACTCCTTGACAACACTTGCAACTTGTTTTAGAGTTTTCTGGATGAAACAAGCTAAAACCACGCTGGGAAAACTTTAACATAACAACACATTTTCCAGTTTACAAGTATGGGTATTATTTATAAAAAAACTCCACTATCATATTTTTCTAGGTTTTAGGAAGGCTAAAAATAAAATAATTGAAAACAGAGACCTTACTTACAGCATGACAGACAAATAGTCTATGTGCAACATCAGCTCAAATTTTTGCCATCTGCCTAATTCAGCTGACAGAACAGGTTTTTATTCAGAGGACTCTTAGCTGAGCACTCTGCTGTGGTTTTGAAACAGACTATTAACCTAGGGAAACCTTAGTCTCATTATGGTCCAAAGTCATCTGTGTAATCAATCAGATTCAATAACCTCTTCACCACATTCAATATTACTTATTTATACAAACAACTTGGTTAGTCTTTCCTGACACTATATCTTTGTTTGCCC
The DNA here is from genome assembly GCA_013399015.1 of Galbula dea. Lineage (NCBI taxonomy): Eukaryota > Metazoa > Chordata > Aves > Piciformes > Galbulidae > Galbula > Galbula dea. Next base: position 4,366,995 of record VWZX01004365.1, on the reverse strand, counting down.
TATTGTGTTTTGGAGACACTGATATCTCTTTGAAATGAGGCAAACAGACAATAATTATCTCCCTACTTGGCAAAGGTATATCAGGTTCGTTATTGTGAAACAGAACATCCCTTCTCATTGGAATAGAAAATGCCTAAGTCTCAGAGCAAGTAATTTTTTATGTTTGAAAATCACATCTTCAGTAACTTGCAAAAAGCTGTAAATAAGTGTAAGTGGAATTACAGCATGTGGTTTATTGCTGTATCATCTGAAACCAGCATAACTGGTAATGCTGAAGGGGTAAGTAACTAAAGAGCTCCTGTACAAGTAGTTTCTGATACCTTTAGAGATATACCACAACATCAGCCCACATGAAAGTAGGAACAGAATGACTTTCCCCAGTACAAAGGAAGTAAGAAGACATTTCTGAAAAGCTATTGTAGGAACTCATCAGTAGGAAAGAGTTGTAAGTGATCTCAATATTGTGGTCTATGCCAGGGATGAAATGTCACATACTAAGATTTTATTGACCCATTTTCTGCCATCTCTGCTTAAAGGGATGACTTTCTAGGCAAGACTGAGTGGAGGGTTACTCTCAGGTTTCTCAGTCTCTTAGGATTCCAACCATGGCATTTATCTTTCATAAAAAGTACTTACATAAAGTAATAGCTACAGGTAAGTTGTCTTTGTGTGCAAAATATGATTTTTATAGTTACATTCTTGCTGGAAATGACCCCATTCTTGGAAAGAATGATGAAATCCAAGGAGTTTTCTTTGTTATACACTTCTTCTCAATATTTTCCCTATAAAGCTGTTCATCCTTGTGCCTTTACACTCTTAAAGGAGAGTGACTGTTCATACTTACTGTAACTCTTACTAATAGCAGCCCACATATCAAAATGTTTCTACTAGATTTTGAACTCCTTTCATTATTATACTGTACAAGTATGTCTGAGGCTGTCTAACCATCAGCCTTTTGGTTATATATTACCTGCTGAGCATCTGAGGTGTCTAACTTTTGAGATGTTTTTGTGGATCAACAGGCACTCAAACCCTGACCCTGAACATATTGAGAGGTTACATTCCACTAAGGAAGTTGAATGTTGATATGCTCAGACAAACCTTACTTACAGATTACTGATTTGGTCATTATATACTTATAGTTGCGAACTTTCACAAGTGTCCAGTCAGCAGGCTTTGAATGCTCTTTTGAGGAGACTGGCACAGTGCAGGGGTAACCAGCTTCCCTGTCTTTAGCTGGCTGATTAGTGTACCTGACAGAAAAGAAGTACTTTCATAGTCTTTGGACAAAAGTAAGCTTCTCTCAGAGGTCAAGTGAGATACATTAACTAAGACTATGGTTGAAAATCATTCCTTAGAGGAGATCCTCTCTGCTAGCTATGAAGTGAATCTGGGCAGATTATCATATTCACATTATGAATGATTCTCTAAACAATTGTTATGCTTTGGCATTTTTTATGCTAATATTAAATTACTGAACAGCTTTTGATAAATTTCAGAAAGGAAAAAGTATTTATATGGATAAATCAATGATAAATAAAACCCGGTATCTGGAAAAATGTTTGTAGCTTAAATTTGTCACAATAACAATTTCTTTTGTGACTATCAGTCAAATGTTAAGATCAGAACCATAAAACCAGGAACTGATGATGTTGTCATTGTTTAGCATTAGATGATGTAGTCTTGCTAGTGATATGCACAGGGCATCAGATCTGTAAACATAAAAGTAATTTTGATATAATATTTAACTATGTCTAAACTCCGCTTTAGTACACAATCTGATATCCAAAAAAACACCTCTCTTCCTTTCAACGTGCTATAGAGTTCAATCCTAAAGATCTCAAGGGGAATTATTAGCTTGGCCTAACACCTCTCTAGTTATATTCACAAGACTTCAATTCAGTTTGTTTCAGAGATAGTGCAGATTTGTATTCCTTTAAAGTTTAGATGAAGCATATTAGGTTTTCCTTTGCCAAGCTCTATCTAGACAGAACCATAGATGATCACCAACTCCATGATATCTGAGAATTTTAAGGGCAATATTTTCAATTATGGATGTGGAAAAGCTAAGTACTGAGAAACTCAGGTTTTGTAAGTTGATCTTCCTGGCCAATGATGTGGCAGATGACATTCAATTCCCTGTTTTATGATGATCTATTTAGATGATGCTGCACTAGTCATCAGGAGCCTCAATGACAATTTCCCTCAAAGGGTGTAATAAGGATAACAAGACACTATTGCAATGATGTTCCAAAAAAACAATGGCACCCAGACTCCCATTTGTGTCAACTAATTGATCTGGTGCAAGTGATAATGTACAGTACAACACTCTGCCTGAGCTAAAAATCCTTACTGAGAGGCAAATTGTAGTAATTTGGTCCTAAAACAGTATTTATGAACTTGAACTCCCAGGTGCGCTTCTAGTTAGTTCTGCTGTGTTTCTGCTTTGTATATATATGCACCAAATTTAGTAAGTCTCACCTTGTTTCCTTTGTATTTTTTCTTTTCCAGTTTCTCCAAAACTTTATTTTTTCTTTTCTTTTTAAAGTGATTGTTTCTAATTCTCCCCCAATTTTCTGTTGCCTTGCAGTTTCTCCTGCTTTGGCTCAATTGATCTGTCTTCCTCTTCCCACCCCTTTTTTATTTTTTTTTTTGCTAGCCTCAAGATTTTACAAATTATAGATGGTTGTTCATTTTCTCCCTCAACAATTATACCCCAGCAGCTGTCTATAAAAGAGAAATGACAAGTTAGTCACTTCCCTGTTTATGTTAAACTGCAGGCAAAAGACTGAACTTGGTGTAGGGAGGAACTGACTAATCAGCCTTCCTTTACAGACAGATTCATGTTTAAAAGAATTCAAAAAAATGAATAGTTCCAAAAGCTGATACATTGCTTTGCACCTTGAGGGAAGTCATTTCAGGATCCAGCAGATGGGCTCTGGCATCAGCAATTTAAAACAAAATTGTGCCCAATTCTCTGCCCTCCCACAGATTAACCTTCTACAGCAGTGTGCAGAGGTGGTGTGTCACCATGCTTTATGGCTCCCACTCATTAGCTGGTCGCTCGGTCTAAGTGATACTTGAGCCTGGGGAACAGAACAGCTAAAATGTGGATACTTCATTCATTCTTTATTGAAGATGTAACTTATATGCTTATATTCCTTCTTTAAACTGTGATTATAACTTGGAACAACTGAAACTTTTGGTGAGGACAGAGACATGAGCACATTTCTGTGCACTTGGACACAATCACATTTTAAACCTTTACATCTTTTGGTTAATTAAGGGTGCATTTAGATTCATACTAATGCCCAACGCAGATAGCAGAGGAGCAATTGATGATCCGAGAGGAAGGAACAGAGAAGAACAATCTGAGAGAAAGAAGTTAATTGTGAAGTTGTAAAGGAAATAAATTCAATTATCTTCTTTTTTCATGGGACTTTTATAAGTCTTACATGAATTCTGTAAGGTAATTGTTAATGACTTGAGGATCTCTTTAGCCATTCAGTTTATCACTCCAGATGATCTGAAAATATATAATTTATATAAGTACACTCTAATCTGTTCGTCAAATACTGTGGGCCAAGGATTACTATTTTTCATTGTTTCACCTATCTGGTCACAGTTGACCATTTGAGTGTAAACTAATACAAAATGGCATTAAATACTTCAGCTTTCTTAGTACCAATAGCCAACAATTTTTCTTCTCTCTGAAGAAGCAGCATGATCTTCTCTTTAATTCTTCTGTCTCTGCAATATACATTGGCAATACTTTATTACATTTTTGACATTCTTTACTACCAACATCTTGAACGTAGTACCTTTGTTCACATAAATTAATGTTAAATTTCTGTCCTCCTATACAGCACCTAAAATGCTAAACTCAGTTGTTGTGTTTAGGCACTGAATTCCATCCAAGTCCCACAGCATCACTCTCCAAACTGATGTATTGATTTACTTTTATGTTGAAGTCTAAGTTCTGAATGGCTCTGGATTTGTGCATGAAAACCTATCCATCTGATTCTTATGGCTGACAATGTACAGTATTAACAGATATTTTCAGCCTCCTTCTCTGATGTGCCTGAGAACAAGGGCATACATCTCTGATATATGAAGCAGCAGAAATATCTTTATTCCTTCCTCTTCTTCCTGAGCAAGATATTCCTCTTCAAATTAATATTCAATTTCTGAAATATCCTGTTCTGTCTCCAATGTACTAATTTATACTTCAGGTCATGAATTAAAATTTCAAGATCCTCATTCTGTAATTGTGTGTTATCTGAGAGACATAGAAGACTAACACAAACACATAAGCAGTTTGATAAGTCAATATAAGATTAGAATTGCTTGCCTTCAGTTTTTGCTGTGACCTTGTATTTTCTGAAGATAAATACATTTACTTTTCTGTATTGTCCACTGTTGATTTATGAATAAAATAGGGTTATTCCAAATGGTCTTTATTCCTCGTGAAAGAAACAATCTAGTTTCCCTTGCTAGAAGTTTCTTTTGCTGAAATTTCTATCAGCTACTTCTGCTTGAGATTCTTAAGGGCACAGACACACAAATATTTATAGTAATCAATATAAAATAATAAACAAATTGAACTGTAAGGAGTTAGAACTTGTTAGTAATAAAAATTTACTAACAACTTTAATACTTTCTATTTCTTACTGCATCATTTAAACTGTAAGAGTTCACAAACCAATAAACCAGTTTTAAAATGAAAAATCAGGGGGGTTGGGAAAAATAAAGAAGATTTTTATTTGTTTCTGACAAGAATTCCTATGGGAATGGAAATATTTACTTGCATAAAGACTAAAAATAGATACATATTATAATTGTTTATCAAATAAAAGACTGTGGTCACTCATGTAGTGAGACTTAGGACAGATCTCCATGGGCTGTCCTCACAATCTACAGTTCACCCTTGTAGCAGAAGTAATTCTTCCATATGGAATTAAGACAGAATTCAGCTTATTAAGACAGAAGTGGCAACAGATGAGTTGTTTTTGTTTATTACATTTCAGTATCACTGAGCAAACCACCTGATGCATACTAAATTGGAAAAGAAAAATTGTTAGGAATCTGTATAATGAGTATAATTGAAAGTACACTGGCAGGACTAAATGCTGCACAGAAAAAAAAAAATAGGAGGTGTGCCTCTGCAAACAGTTTTTCAAGAGAGTTCAGTTTCTTTGGAAGCTATTACTTTTCATCCTTAGAAAACTGCTTTTAACTTCTGAATCTCTTTTACATTCTTCATTTTTTAATTGACTTTGTGCTTAATACATTAGTTTTTATCCATGAATCCAAGATTTCAAAAGCATCAGTCACATTAAAATACTTTCCTTTCTTCTTCCAAGAATTATCAGAAAAGTTCTTTTATACTATTCTCTGAACATTACATACTTTCTCTTTGTTCTTTCTTTCTTTATTGTTTTTTTGTTTTCCTTGTTACTTCCTTATTATTTTTCTTTTTCATTTTCTTATTTCCTTAGCTTTTTCCTTACAAGGACTCCACAATCAAGACCAAGATTGGCGTCTCTCTCACCTTTTCTTAATAGGGCTTGTAGAGAATGATGGAATAACTAAAGGAGAAAACAACAAATGAAAGCCAGAGGAAATCCTCCCCATATTGAATATTACAAAAAGAGACATATCATGGCTCAGAATAAACTCAGTCTTTTTTTTCCTGAAATTAGATGTCTAAGACTTACCACAGAACTAAGAAGAACAGAAATCATACCTTTTCCTTGTATTATGATCAATTACCTTTTGAAAAATTTATATGATGGATTGCTTGCACTTAAAAGACTAGCTTTCAAACCTGTCACACAGTAATAGAATGTCTTCACAGAATCACCACACATTTTCTCCTTAGTGATATCTAAAGAAGTGCCAGTTTCTACCTTGTCAGTTTATCAGCTATCACAGAGACAGACAATTCAAGTTAAAAATCTCTGTTTTCTAAGATATTATGTTTATTTTATTTTTAACACAGAAACAAACTGTAAGACAATGGTTCCAGCTCAACTCTTTCTGAAACCTCCAAAGCAACTATACAATTTTCTTCTGTATTTGACATCATGTAAACCTTATATTTGGAATTTTTGTCCCAGTTTATTGTAAGCTATTGTGTTCTCTCCAGGTTTGCTTCCAGTAACTGTCCTTTTCCCTGGTCACTACAGAAAAATACTTTTTTTTCAGTTCCCAGTCTGAAATCTGCAATTTTCTTTTCTTCTGTTCCATGACCACATCTGATTTTCCTGATGTCAGGTAGCACAAAGACCACACTTATCTGTGTTCATACCCATACCTTCAGATTTAGAGCAGGCTGGCAGCTTATGAAGGATCACATCCTCTCTCATCAAGTGAGAGAATATGCATTAACAGGATAGAGCTTGCTCAATCTCAAAATGTAGAAAATTCAAGCAAAAGTCTAGATGAATAAAAAAAGTCAATATGAGCTGGGCAGAATGTGATCCTTACATAAATATCTCAAATTTCAAAATTTTCAGTTTTGCTTGAGTAAGATGCAAAATCTATCAAGATATGTCTTGCTAAGTAGTCATTGTTATTTATTCTGATAAACTCTGAATCAATGTTAACGCTGCCTTGATAGGGCATGAGACAAGACCACAAAACTTACTTGTGGTATAGCAGGAGCTTAGTTTGGCTCTTCAGAAAGTAAATGAAAGCAGGGATACAATCCATCAGTCACATGAATATTCCATAAGACTTTTGCATCCTTGACAGATGTGTCATTGAGAACTTGTGCAAAATGAAAGGGTATAGCTATAAAAAGAAATAGCAATATAAAATTGTATTGAATGTAATGTTAAAATAATTTACATCTCAAAGGAAGAACAGTCTTCATAATAACCATCTAAGAAATTTAAACTTATCTTGAGCATATTCTACCTCCACTTCTACAAATTCCTGGGAATCAGTTAGATTAGCAGAAGGGGATTAAAAGTAGCCACAGTATATGTTTTTTACTGTGCATATGTAAATCATTCTAGCCTTAATGGAGGCTCTGCAGACGCTGACAAGAATACACTGTACCTTATGCCAGAAAGCTTGGATTAAAATATATTAGTAAAATGTACAGACAGCAAAATGAACCAATTAATTACAAATTTCATCTTAACTGAAATCAATTATTAACAATCACAACATCAAAAAGTGACAAAACTAATGCTACCCTAATATTGAACCTTAAAAATAAAAGGTCAGAAATAATAATAAGGTTGAGTACAAACTCTGAGATAAAAACAAATAAATAAAAAATAATTGAAGTTGTGAGATGGCAACTGTATTCAGAAATTGTGGACCACTGGCAATGCATGAAAGCTTATGTCTGCAGCTGGTCATAAGTAGTACTAAGGACCAGACTTAATGTCTTCCTCAGTTTCATGTCACTGTGTTAGTTGTTGGCAAATTCTGAGGGCTAATACTTATGAATTGGTCTAGAAGTTACTTAGTGGTGACTCAGGGAGGAGCACCAAAATGCAAAATGTTTTTCACTGGTTGAAAACATACCACTAACTCATTTTTCAAGACGTACTGGAAGTTTGTGTTTCCCATTAAATTCAGAGCTATGTGAAGACCTAGAATAGTTGACTGTGGACAGAGCCTTTTCTCCTTTTTAATAGGTCACCTAGGTGTTCTACAAGCTAGCCTTTTAGCGTTGAAATGAACTCTAAACAATGTAAAGTTTTAATACTCAGCCTACTCAGATCTAAATACTAAGATTTCTCCCAAGATTAGAGTCTTATTTACTCCTTTTCTCTGGCATGCTATAAGCATCTCCCAGAATGCAATGTTGCCTAAAATATGTCCTAGAGTTTCCTTAACTACAGTAAGAATAAAAGGTAGATATTGATATACATATATATATAAAAATCACATATTGGAAATAAATCTTCTGCATTTGGCCACAGAATCCTAAGAATCCCAACATCCTCTTACTTTTGTGGTAGAAATGGAATTTCTGCTATTTCATCTTGCTCCTGAATATTTTGTGAAAATGTTGCCTATGATGTTATTATTTATAAACTATGCTACAAAAATCACCTTATAACTCCAATACTGACAATATTTATATAAAACCCTCTGTCTGACAATTTATTCTAAGCCCTATATATTATTTATGTAACACCAACAGTCTGCAGGATTTATTGCAGGCATGCCAGAAGACATATGGGTAGATTCTTCTCTCATTTATACCAACATAAATTAGGACTAAAGCTACTGAAGCTACTGGAGTTCCATTTGTTCAAAGGTAAACCCAAACTTACCAATAAGTTTTCTACCTTCATGAGATCATGTCAGGCAAATTTTAATTCCATTGTGTAAATCCTTTTATCCAGCCTCAGTAGAACTATTTAAACCTTTTAAACAACAGTAAAGCTTTGTGTCATTGTCATTGTTTTGCCACCTTTTGTTCAGCCGTTATCCAAATTTCTCCCTTGACGCCATACTGTGTCATTGGAGTAGTGCCAAACAGGAGTCATTGTGTCATTTTTTGAATTTAGGGACCATATCTAAAAATCTTGAAATATTTCAATCATGCCACCTCTAAAAAACCCTAGGGATGGGAAAAATAAAAATCCCAAGACTCCTTGTCGTTCTACTTATCCTACAGAAATCCATGGGAGAACCTTGCATAAAGGTGTGTGTAGATGTGTGGACAAAACCTATACTAACTTGAGGATTAATTTTACTGAATTATATTGTGATGTTTCCATGGTATCGTCAATCAAATTGACTGAGAACAAAACATGGCAACCACAAAACTGACAGGATGTTCAAACACAAATTATTAGATGCATTTCACTCCTGTTTGTACAGCTGGATTAGTAGCATTCTGTAGCTGTTTGGATTTTGGCCAGAAATTACCAAGCTTCTGAACCTTGAAATTTTCATGAATAACAGAAAAGAAAATTGCTAGTATTTATTACTCATTTTTACAAGACTCCAGCTGTGCCATTAGTGAGAAAAACTCACAACACTAAGAACTGTGCTGCAAATCTCAGTGATTCAGGATGGAAATCTAAACATCAATGTCTACCTTTAGGTCCTCCAAACATATAGTTTCCTTTTACAATCATAAATACCAAATCCAGGAACTCCCTGCTGACTTTTCTAAAAGCCTGACCCCTTCCTGGGAAATCATTTTCTTTTCCAAAAGCCTGACCCCTTCCTGGGAAATCATTTTGAAGGCTGGCAAATATATATCTCTACACATAAAATAAAATAAAATTTAAAAAAAAAGAAAGGAAAAATAAAAATCATTGTCACTACTTCTGGTGATTCTAAAGCATAAGCCTAGAAAATGTGTTTTGCTGAGTCTTTTCTGTTTTTAATAACATCTCAGAGTTAACAAATTGAGTGCAATAACTTGCTCACTGAATACAGTGTTTGGAGTACTTTAATCTTACTCTAAACTTACTATTTTTTAAAATTCTGTAGAAACACAATGATTTTTTTCTATTAAAGTATCACTTCCTTTAGAAAAGTAACAAAAGAGCAAGAAACCCAGTAAACCCCACTATTTTTGTTCTGTGCAAGTAAGAAACTCTCAGAGTCAATGGTAGCTTTGGACAAAAAGTATGCGAATCACATATTTCTTTTGTTTTATTTGATTCCAACTAAAACCATTTCAGCTACTGGAGCATGTTCTCAGCTTTAAACACATATCTCTGCCAACAATCAAAGACAGCATTCTAGTTAAGTTGTGTCTGTATGGAATCAATAGAACAATTGCTATACCCCAGGAATTTCTGCAGCACAACACTAATTGTCTGTCTCTGAGAACAAAGATATCCCATACGTGAAAGCTCTTGCCCAGATTAGAAGAACCTTCCCTGACAAATGAATCATTAGCCACTGTCAACAAACTGGGATTTTCTTCAACACAGCACGGTCAGGCTCAGAATGGACTGAAAGATGTCTAGCCTTAGAAACATTGACTTACACTGGTGTGCAAAGAAAGGGACAGAGGACAGCCAGGAATACACAATGCAAAAATATAATGCATGCCTACAGTTACTCTTAAGAACTTAAACCATCTGTATACAAGTAAATTTAACTTTGAAAATTGTTGATAATAATGGTGATATATAAAATATTTCTGCTTAAGAATTCCCAACTTTTTTCTGGGACTGGTCAAACAACTTCAAGCAGCTTTTTTCTAGAGTGGTATGGCCTTCATCCTAATTTGAATGAGATGAAGTTGTCCAAATTAAAACTACTATTCAAGATGAATTTGACTGAAGTAAGAAAGGAATATTAACTGGGAGATAGGTAATATAAGAAGTAGTGGTCTAGTGGTTAGGATTCAGTGCTCTCACTACCAGGGCCTGTGTTCGATTCCCAGTTAGGGAGCAATCCTGCTCTGGCAGGGGGGTGGGACTAGATGATCTTTTAGGCCCCCTTCCAACCCCTGACATTCTGTGATTCTGTGATTCTGTAATTAAGATGTGGAATGAGTAATTAAATGTTTTTTCTACCCTGGTCAAAAATAAAATGTTTTCTACAGGAAAATCATAGTTAATTTAGGTGAGACAGAGGTCACCTGTTTTAAATGCTTAAATTACTGAATTTGGAATGTATTCCTTTTTTATCCACCCTTTAAATTTCTAATGTTACACCCAAATCAAGACATGACTGTCTTCATGCTCTCATGATTTCAAAGTAAAATGGCAGTGCTACAGAAGCTTAAAAATCAAGTCCTAAAATAATCTGAGATAAGATAGACATGATGAGACAACTCAGATAACAGCATCTGTTGAAAAATTCTTAAAATGAATAATTACATTAAAAATATTAATCTTGCAATCAGCCCTGTAAAACAGACTTGAATGCACACATGAGTAACTACAATGGGAACAGACTTCAATGCAGTTGGTCTTCTTAGCAGCTAGCTAAGAAAATGGGCTTGACTCAGGATTGCTTTCATAAACTACCGTGAGACGCTGGTATGCACTGATAGCATGCCTTATGATGTCCTCGCAGCTAGACAAGGGTGTTGCCATGGAGAATCAGAGGTACTGAGAAGCAGAGGTACACTGACCTGCTGTTAGGCTTACCATCTCATTTTGGGAGGTAGCATTACACATGAAGATGTGAATATTAATTCCAGTGTGCATGTGAAGTGTGCCAAGAGCTAAGTGAGTTTTCTAAAGTTTTAATTGTGGTTTAGCTGGCTCTTTGGCTCTCTGTGCACACCTGCTGCCCTTAAGCATGGTTAACTGCCTGAGTGAACAAGCAACTCATCAGCTACTTGTCTGCCCAGGCAAAATAATTGCCTGGATGAGAGAGGACTGACTTTAAACTGTGTGATCTCTTCAGCTACTAGCACCTTAAATGTGCCGGTCAACACCCGTGGCGGGGTGACATGGAGAGTCAGCTAAAGATGCTGCTGTCAGCAGTGAAGACACCAATCTCCACTGAATATTAAGTGACCATCCTGTTCAGAAGATTAGACTCCCCATGTAAGCATTATCCTGCTGAGAGCTCAATAGCTTGATTTCTCTTTTTAACAGTCTGTCTCTGAGGGTCCATGCTGCAAAAACGTTATTTACCTACAGCACTAAAGGAACCTGCAGAAGCCTAAATGTTTTACATAATCACTATCTGGGGTTAAAACAATCAGTTCTGTCAATGTTTAGAGAAGCAATGTACAGAACTGAAAAAGCATACTCTGGCTGATCCTCTGCAGAGCACTGAGCTTCAGATTTATTACATAGGATAGCTCTGTATTTTGTGTGTTATTGATTTTCTTTCATTTTTTCCAACATGTACAAAATGAAGGAGTTCACTGACATATTTTTTCAGTTATAATTATTCACTGGGAAATGTTTGTTAAAACCAAAACAAAACACCATCCCACACATTACTGGTAGTACTCTTATAGCATTGAGCAAGTTTTTTAATGTGCTCTGGGAAACCCACAGGGTGTTTCGTTGTTTACTTATCTTTTCAGTCTCAGGTTTTGGGTTTTGTTTTGGGTTGTGGTTTTGGGGGTTTTTGTAGGTTTTTTGCTGTGGTTTTTGGTTGGTTGATTGGTTGGTTTTGGGTATTTTTTTGGTGTAAAGGAGTAAATTGAAGCTCTCCAGGGACCTGACTAGAACTTCTGGATACTACCAGGTATCGATGCTGCATGATGTGGGGGAAAAACTTCATTTCTTTGGGAATTTTGCTTCCATGTCCTACTCTGCCCATAATCTTTCTCACCTATTAAAATTATAGAGTAAGAGACAACTATCCTTTGCTAGGTACAATTTAAGTGTTTAGAAGAGAGAAGCTGTAATTTAAGACAGAACATAAGAGCTTAATTGTAATAAATATTTATCTCAAATTGTAGTGATTCATGCCTTACACAATGTGTAATGTGTAATATAGTAATAGATCTTTTGCATATTGACAGCAAAATAATTTTGCTAATCTTTTGAGATTTGCTTAAAAATAGATCAATAGTTTCTTAGAATACTGCTTCTTAATATTTGGAATTGAGAACACAGACATTAAAGTCTTCGAGAGCAAAGAATTTAATATTCATTATTTTATATACAATTCCAAAGAAAGAATCTTCTTACGAATTCCATGTTCTGCAGTATTTTTGTAGTATTAGCTATAGTTTAATAAAAAGCAGGATCCAATCTGAAGAAGCACAAAGGTTTTAGTTTTTTGATGAAAAACAGAGGTAGTGAGGGGTATGGAGAAATAATTGTATGGCAAGAAATTATAAAGACACCAGTTTTGTGTGTCTTCATATAACACTACTGAGTATGAGATTTGATGTTTGTTAATTAAAGACTTTTCTTTTTCAACTAGTTGGCTGCTTCTGAAAGACTAGCTTCTTAGCATAAAATTAATTAACCTTCAGAAGACAGTCCGAGGTACTTCAATGACCTCATTGCTGCCAAAAATAAATAAATCACATTACAGGATCTTTCACAAATTTTTAAAGGTCTTCTAGGATATATGTGGTAAAAGAGTATAAAATATTAGATACCCTTTTATTTTACATTATGTGCTAGAAGAACACAGAAGGCAATTATTTCTGCACCATATATCATAACAGTGTCTCATCTCACATTTTAAGAAGTATGAGGACATTATGAGGAAATATGTGGAGGATATTGTATCAGTTTCACTCTCTTACTCCATATACTATACATCTAATTTTCAGCTCTCTGATATTATTCCCCTTCCCACCAAAAAAAGAATCATGCAGGTACTACATACAGAAAGCTATTGGAGCAGGCCTATTTTTAATTTATATCTTGAAATCATCAGAACATTTGTCAGACTTCAAGTTATTTGAAAATGCCTTATCTGTATGCTCTTTTTACAAGCAATGAAAGTAAAGGATGCATCCTAGTCTGGTACCAAAGCTGAAAGAAAAGCAGAGATTTAACTTCTATATCCTCCTGCCTTTTGACCAGGAACTTTAGAGATGATGAAAGTCAAACACCAAACATCACCAATAACCCTATTCAATTGTCATTTTAAAATCTATTTTGATTTAGACAGTCTTAATTAATTTAGGAATGAAGTGTCTTCTCAAACAGCAGAAATTGTCATGGCTAGTGATATGAAGTTACTCAGCGGTCTGACTTGTATGCATCAGATTTTTATCACGTACTTTAGGGTACTATCGGGGCCTTAAAGTGTGTATCAGTGCACTGAAGCCATACAGACAGAATACTGAACTGAGGCTTAAGGCATGAGATTCCCTCTAGTAACTGTGCTTCATTTCCTCTACGACTTTGGATAAGTTCTGACTCTGTGATTTTAGTTTCACCATCTGTAAGACGAGAACAAGACTTACTTCTCCTAAAACAAGTCTTAAGATCAGAAGATTTACAAGTAGGCTTTATTGTTGTACTAGATGTGCTATGGATAGAAAATCGCATGCTTACACGAAGGAAAAGATGTTTCCATATGTATTGCACCTAACATTGTCATATTTTAGTTCTACATCTGTTGCTGTCAGACATTTGCCAGCTTTCTAAAATGGTGCTACTTAAGCTCAGGCACAAGAGAAATAGAAGGTGGAGAATGATGGGATTTGATCAAGTCTTGTGTGCCAAGGCCAGTTCTTTTTTATCTAGTGCCAAGTCTAATAAACCATTTTGTGGTAGCTGCATTCTGTAACCTTAAAAAATTATTGGACTATTTAACATTCCTTATTATAAAAGGAAGACACATTTGCTTGTTCTACCCTTGCTACATTTTCCTTCTAATGGAAAATTCTAATTTTTTTTTTGATAAATGTAACTGATTTAGCTGTAATGAATTTTATGATCAAGATGTCTATATAACTATTTCCTTCCTAAATCACTGGAATTTCTTGTCACCTCAGAGACTTCTGCATCTGTCTTTCAAAGATTTAAGTCTCAGCACTGATACTATTGCTCACTACTGTTATTATTATATGTTACCTTATTTCAATTACTAACTCTTCTTATCTCAATACACAAGCTTTATGTTTTCTCCTGATTTTCCTTCCCATCCCACTTGGGTGGTGGTAGAGGGAGGAGTGAGTGAGAGGTTGTGTGGTACGTTGCTGCTGGCTAGGGTAAAACCACAACAGTAAGATATTTAAAGCCATTAATATAAAATTGCATCTATACAAGTAGGTAAGTCCTGTGGTTTTCACCTCCCCTGGAGAGAGCTATTGAAGTTTCAGGACAGTTTGAAATAAACATGATTAAGAGTTCTCTATCTATTCTCAGTCATTCTGACACTCCAGAATTTCAATGTTAAAAGCTGATTTTGCTGAAGGATAATGCTAGGAATTCTAAGTCACCAATTAAGATGCAAACCTGAATGCTACCTATTGCTAAAGCATAGTCTATTTGCATACAAAAAAAAAAAAGTAAAAGGAACCAGAATGCTGCTTCTGGAATCTAAAGTAAATGAGACTAAACATGGCTTTAAGTCAAGAAAAGAACATTTTTTTTTTGGAGGGGGATATATGAGTAAACTTTCTTATTTCAGAAGTTGTTTGTAGTCAAATAAATATCAAGTCCTTTGTAGTATCTGGTCAGTCCATACATTTCTTCATCCCAAACTGAAAATAATTTGGTAGGTCATGTTTCATTATATGAATCACAGATATTTTAAAGTTTTGTTGTTTTGGGTTTTGGGTTTTTTTGCAAAAAACAGACAAAGCATAACACAGTTGGAGACTTGTAGAGTGATTTAGATGTATTTTGAGACTCTGACACCAAAAATTCTGTTAGCAGCCATCTAAAGCCCAAACCAGGACAGGTGCTCAAACCACCTGAATTCTTTTCCCTTTAAAGTTAATCAAGTCTTAATTTTATGCTTCTATGCCTGAAAGTGATGAGATATGCAGATAACAGAAACCTAAATACAGTCACAATCTAAAAATCAAGCACTTTTTATGGTTCTCCTTAAGACATAATTTAACTGATGAACCTGTGTTCCATAAGCAGCTTCCCAGATTTTTCTGATTTTATCCCAGCTGAGCACTCTGATTAATACTTTCTATATTGTAAATCATATATGGACAAAAGTAGCTCACCTAGAGGTGCTGAATCTACTGAATTTCCTGTCATTAAGCAAAATCAATGTTTTCCAATGGAGCACCACACTACTTCTAAAGTAGCTGAAATCAAGTCTTTCTAAAGTTCGCAAGTGAGAGGAAAATGCCATGGTGGAATGCCACATCCACACATTTATACAAGCAAAGCTATTAATAGACTACTAGAGCTGTAAAAACAGGCACTCCAAAGTAGGAAATGTCAGAGCTGAATTTATTCTCTATGACCTAAATTCATTCTTTTTCGTGATGTGTTCAATATGATACAGGATGTAACTGCATTATTCTATAATTTGTTTGAGTTTCCTCATGAAATCTGTGCAGGTTACTTGAGAAATAATTTGCAATTATAATAAAACAGGAAAAAAAAAAGGCTTGTCACAAGTCATTCAGAGAAACTCCCTCAAATCCTAAAATGTACTCCTAAATTAACTGGCTAAAGTGTACTAATTATATTCATTCTTCTGGAGTGATGTGACTGTGTTTTGCATAATAATTTTGTGTTGCTGTTTCCTAAGTAAAAAAATAAATGTATTTATTACATAAGTATTTCTAGCCATGTATCATTGTCAAACATGTACTTATGCATCTTTGCTTACCTTCGAAAGGACAGGCTGCAATTCTGTGAATGGTTCAAAATCCAGTAATGAAATTTGCCAAACACAGCAAAATGCATGTCCTGCCTTCATGTCAGCTCATAGTGAAGGAAATAAGGGAAAAAAGGGATATATATTTAATGAATCATTAGTATCCAGAGCTGGATAAAAAGTGTGTAATCTGATGAAATTCTTTAAAATTTAAGTAAAGTTTTCCTGGAGTCAAAATCTGAAAAAGAGTGGCATGACACTTACCAATGTATAGATCAATACAGGGTCTGTCTGAAACATCAACCTTCTCCAAAGATCTTTTTCAGACAAGTGCAAAGAGAATGTCCTTTTGCACTTGTCTAAAGGGGCTTTAAAAATAGCAAATATTTCTTTATCATAATTGATTTCTTCTTCAGTAATAGTTACTTTCAAGTAATGTACTCATGTCATAAACTTAATCAGCTTTTACCACAACTTCTTGATCTTCAGAAGTCTTAACTTTTATCTGGTAAAACTGCATTTTCTTTTCTACCAATTTCTAATGTCTCCTACAACAGCAATTCATTCAGCACACTAAACTTTGACAAGTATCAGTAAATCAAAGAGAGTTTCATAACAAAATAAATACTGTGAAGCATATTTGATTGACATATCAACAAAATCAATTCAGCTTTTTGGTAGATTTTATTTAGTCTTTTGCACCTGTTTAGTCTGTCTAATTTAACACATTGTACTACTAAATCCAGATAGCCTTGACATATGTGCAGATGGGGTAGTTACAGTGCCAGATTGCTCTTTCTTTTATATTTGAAAGCTGTCTAAATGGTGTTGTTATCTTTGTGTCTTTTCTGGACTACTTAAAACCTTGGTGAAATAGCACAGGACAGCTCTTTGGTCCATTAACACTATTATTATTATTTATATTTATTCTTTATATATTATTGTTCATATTTATATTATTTATTATTTCTTCAATGTGGTGACTCAGTTATTTCTTTACATTTGATGTCCATAAATCTGGCTATTTTTGTAGTGCCAGGTCATGACCGTTTCAGTTGCTAGTCAAAATGTTGTCTGTTTTTCTGGGCAGTATAATTAGAGACTCAGAATCACTGTTGTCAACAATTATCTGTTGGAAATGTTGACTGCCACAGTGAGATAAAAGACCCATAATTGAATTTGATCAAAGTGCCTTAAACAACTACATACTGTGGTGAAATTCTATGAAATATTGATCAGTTCTTTCAAGTAGCTCTGAAATAACCCACTTACAACCTTTAAGAAACACACAAATTTCCTCTCTTGATTGTCTTAAACTGTGAAAATATTGGGTTTTTTAGTAATGGAATGGATTTGATAAAGTCTACCAATCAAATTATCGTAACATTTTTGATACCTATTAATTAGCTATTTAATTTATTTCCAAGACTACAAAGAGACTAGGAGTTTTAGGCTAATTAGAAAGCCATTACTTGTTTTGAAAAATATATTTTTGTTACTATCTTGAAGATTAAATAAAATTACTGATCTGCTTTCATATAAAAAAATACAGTTCTTTTTATTGCTGGCTATCATAATAATATTACTTAACTTTTCAAAGCACAGTACAGAGGTTAAGTAATTAATCCTTCCCAGCCTGATTGTGAATGAAGCAAAAGAACACTGACATCTTCACTTCATGTTGATGATGCAGAAGTGAAGAAGTGGAGTGGTTTGCCTAGGGCAATACAAAGAGGAAGGGATAGGACCAAGATTTTAAAGTGAGACACCTTTTATTCTGAAATTACACTTTCTTCCCATGATTAACTAGTATTTACATCTACCAGAAAAAGATCTTCTCCTCCAGATTTAATAGCTCATCTCTTTAAAATATGTTTCCCTCTATAACAACATCTTCCTGAAAACTGTGACAATTTTACTCAAGGTTGCACTGCATTGTCATAAATCATATTGTCTTTTTTTATTTCCTCCTAATATTTTTTGGTATCTTTATCTGTAATACCAGGTGTAAAGCCCAATATGCCACAGAAACAATGGAAACAATTTCACTTTACTGCCTTAAAAAAGAATGCTTAGCTGTGTACCATTCAGTCCTGTGTTCATGCACCTCAGCACATAGTATTGACATTGAGTGTCATATGGGAGTACATGACACCATTTTGGAACAGTTTGTACACTCCAGAGTAGTTATGCTGTATTTTAGGATGCTGTAAACTTTGTATATATTTCCCCTTAAGGCCATAGCACAGGATCACAAAGACTGAGAACCAGATCATCACTGATGTTCCCTGGGCTCCTAATATCATCTTTCCTTCTCCACTGTCCTTGGTGCCCACCTGGAACTGACACCAGCCTGTTTTATTCATATTTTTATATCCCATCTGTCACCTCAGCTTCTCACAATCTTCTGTTTTTGTCATGCTGTTAACTCCACTCTCTTAGTTATGGGAATGACTAAAGGGTAGAAGAAGCTCTATTATTATCTAGTAGTTGGAGTTTATGTGATATTTAACAGAAAGGTGGACAGTCTATATGAACAAGATGGTTTTAGTTCAGTTATTGAGTCACTATAAATCAATAAATGGTTGGTAGTATACTCAATGCATCATTACATATCACTTCAGAAAATTATTTTGACATTGTCTACTGAAAGACTACTAGAATATCCTAGAATATAACGAAATGAATACCACTAGTATACAGGATATCAGGAACATTATACAGGGGATAGAGCATGAATGCTGCAGTTTTCTTGTAAAGTATTAGAAGTTATTTGTAGCAAGTATTTGAAATTTTGTAGCAATTGGCAATAATATCAGCTAAAGTTTGCATGACACTACTGTGGATGTTCCTGAAAGAGTGTATGAATACTGTGAAATAATGTTCTGCCAATTATAGATCCTTTGCAAAGGACAAATATTTTGGCAGCCCTTAAAAAGCTGCCTCATGAGAGATCAGGAAACATGTTTCCTCCTAGAAATCCCCAAGGCACTAATTACTTCACAAAGGCTAGAGAAGACATGGGACACTGGCTTGCTCATGCACAAACATAAGTCTATGAATAAATACTTTAAATAATATAAAAGTTGGTGCATCATTGATGCATCACTGGCCCTCTGGGAAAAATGGTAGTCTCCATCTGGAAGCATACTTTCACCCTGTGTGTCCTAAGGGCTTTGAAGAGACCTAGAGTTAGCCTGAGTTTTGAGATAAATATGCCTAGCTTGTCTCCTGTTCTAAATTCCCCAAATAATAATGAAGATTTTTTAAAATTACCTTTCAGTTGTTCAGGAAGTTACTGCCATTGTATATATATTGATAGACTAGGGAAGGTTTTTAAATGTGTATTGAGATATACTTATAGGGAAATAATGAGGGATAGGAGTAGGTTCAGTCAGGTAGCTCTTTAGAGACGAGCTAGTGCTCTCCCAACCAACATAAACACAGAGGTTCTTCTCAAGCAGAAACTGCTGAGCTGTGTGCAGAGCTGAGTCTATAATGATCAATAGTGCAGTAAGAACATTAATGTGCATGGGATGGAATATCCACAAAGTGTTTGCTGCTCTCACACTCAGCTGTAACCCACGATGTGGTAAGTACATATAATTGTGACCTGAAGTGGTCATTATGACATGGCTGAGCAAACTATCTAACCTTTATGCAACAACTCTGCTGAACTACTTTTGTCAGACAACTGAAGTTATCTTCAATATATTTCGTAGATCTTTGGGGATGAAAAATCTGTGAGGATGTGCACACTGTATGCTGACTTTCTGTATTTGACATGTTTAAAACCTCTGTTAACTCTGTGATTGCAAAGGGAGAAAACTCCTACTTTCACACTTTTTTTTTCTTTGTTTTTTTTTTTTTGACAGCTCAGCAGACTAGCAACTGTTATAACTTTCTGATTAAAGCAAGGGGTTTTTCTCTAATGGGAGGTGCAATTATTTCATTTACATGCTCATCTTGAATCATTTTGTCAGCCATTATCTAAGCTTAAAGCCAATTTGTACTCACAGTGTAGGAACATATTGATCCACCCAGTCTGTCTTCAGTGGTGAAATTCTTAGCTGCCCACTACATATGCCACTTTAATATTAATGCATCTGAAAGTAATACATGGAAGAAATATAGGATATGTATCGGTTTTCTCAAAGACAAGCTTGCTCCACATTTTAAACAACTATTTTCCATTAATGTTATTTGCCAGCTCTTGAGCTCAGAATTTCTAGTCCTGCCTCAACTTTGAAACATGGAGCAGCACGATTCAAGGAGTCTAGTCTTCCTGCTTGTTAATTCATTGTCTGAGGGAAGAGAGTGAGCCACTACCTAAAATGGTTAATCAATCAATGGAAGAGCAACTATGACAGAGTAGCTACCACTACCATAGAGCTGTTAGAGACCAGTACCACTAAACATTTCATTCTAGCTTTATGTAAAATTCCTATTCTATTTTAGCTAAATTTGCACTGTACTCAGAGTGACCACATATAATCTTGACATATTTATACAGACACACTTAAGAATTGTCTATACTTTAATTCAAAATTTTCTGACATTGCCAAACTATCCTCGGTCTGTCTTGTAACACATCTTATTTGATAATTAAAATATTAAAACAGTACACCTGCATTTTAAACCTTGAAACTTTATCTGTTTCAGGATCTTATTTGCAGACAGACTTTGGTTCCATTTCTGCAAATACTAAGGTCAATGAGAAAGCTCATGGGTTAAAATTACTTGGCATTTTGACAATACTGTCCAACTCAAACTGTACTGAATAATGAAGGAAAAAAGCTTTGTAAGTTATTGTAGTAAATCTAGCTATGGCAAAGTATGCTCTGATTTATCAGCCTCTCTTCAGTCGGAAATTCTATTTACATTAAAATTAAATGTAATACATTAAGGCAACTATCATTCTTAAATGTTGGCCATCATCTCAGTTAGAGTACAGTTATCCTTATGGAGGAAAAAATAATCCTTCTGAATTCAGTTGAATACAGGTTTCTTCTTCTAGATTTGTGGTTAAATTTCTGACTCAAGCTTCACATAAGAATTTAGCTAGAGAAAAAGAAATCTAAGAGGTATTCAGAATCAATTAGATGTCTATTTTTTACTAAAATTTGTATAAGCTGTATATATGAAATAAAAAATTATCTGTAAAAAACAAAGATTTTTTTTCCTTTTGTTTTTACACCCTTAATATATGAAGTGCTGAGGTTATATATGAGGCTTCACAATGTACTCAGTTTATCTTGACAAAGAACAAAGTTTGAGAAAACCTAGCAATGCAGTGTTATTACTTCACATGAACTCCTAGATTTCTTAAAG
Organism: Galbula dea; assembly: GCA_013399015.1. Lineage (NCBI taxonomy): Eukaryota > Metazoa > Chordata > Aves > Piciformes > Galbulidae > Galbula > Galbula dea. The sequence continues at coordinate 4,345,497 of VWZX01004365.1, read as the reverse complement.
AAGCATCTGAGCACAAAAACATGTAGCTTCAACTACTTTGTTCTGTATTTTTTTCCATTTTACTAGTGCTGAGAAAAATTATGTCACATAGTACTTGGGAATGTGCTTATTACTGTAAAGTACAATGCAATATATCATTCTAGCTAATGACAAAGTAACAAAATATTGGAAAAATTTGGTTGCAAATCCTCTTTATTGATGCTGATTTTTGTCCTGTTCAAGCAAAGCATTTGTTGATTCTTCCTAATATATATATCTCTCTAAAAAAAACCCTCAAACAAACAAAAAACCCCAAGCAAACCAAACCAGCCACCAACCAAACAACAAAATAAAATCTCCCCAAACCAATATATCTTCCTTTATCTCTGTCTTATTCTGTGTAACTGAAGGTTTAGGGCAAGCATAAGAGATGTACAACTAAGCAATATTTTAAAGACAGTGTTTATATGTCTCATTTTCTCCCTTCAGTCAGCATTAATATTATGTTAAATAGAAGATAAGAAGGGAAAATGAAATGGGTGTTTTTCTTTGTTTAGCATACTAAGGATTGACAGAATTCTCACACTGGTAAAGACTCCTGATCCCTCAAATTAGAAATTGCAGAGCTGAGCATGAGCCAAGTGCTTTAGTGGGTGTTACGTGCTGTAATTGCAGTTCTTTCTTCCTTCACCACAGTCAGCAAAGCAAGATCATCTTTTCTGTTCTTTGACATAATTTTATCATACTTAAAGGCAAATATTCCCTCCAGATTTGTAATAAAGTTTCATCTGGTCCTACAATTAGTAAAATGTAACTAGATTCATGAAATAGTCTCACTAGTAATATTATTTTAGACTTAAAAGGACAATATGAAAATAAATTCTTTCATTTGCAAGTCTTAATCAGAATTAAGACTTAACATAAGGACTTAATATTTCAGTTTTCCTCTATGAGATGTCAAATATAATATCTGACACACTTCATTGTATTTCCCATGATCTGTTTCTTAGTTTAGACATTTGTGATTTTAGATAAAGTAACAATAAAGCTTTTAACACTTGTCAAGCAAGTAGTGGAAGAATTAAGTAAAACATATTAATTTTCTTATTTTCAAAATGTACAAATGTAATACTTAATTCATATCTTGATAATATTTAATAACTGTTGACCTTTATTGTAAGACAACAGAGCTTCTAGTCTGCTTTCTACAAGAAAAATAAAAGACAAAGAAAATTTCTAGAACTTTTGTTATTTTGAATTCAGATTTTTCAACTCCACTTCCTCTATTTAAACTTTCTTTCTGGTGGAATCCCAACAACAGTTGGTTAAAAAGACCTGGGCAAAAGGGATCAATTTATAAAAAAAATAAAGAATTCTTTCTGATAAGCTGAAATTTTTAATTCTTATGATTTAATTGATTTGTTTCATTATATAACTGTCATTAAATAGAAATAACTAGTCTGGAAATCTTGTTAATATATTTAGGACTCACTGTTGGGTAATGGGTGTTATGACTTAGAAAGTCAGGCATTTGTTTAATCTCAGTCCTACAGATCTGTATAGGAGAGGAAATATGCAATGAAAATTTCTCTAATTCAGCAAAATATCCGCGTAACTGTAAGAAAAAAAGAGATGGGAGGAGAGGGGGAAGGTGAACTCACCTGCATGCTGCTATGGCTACACAGAACCACAGAATCACAGAATGTTAGGAGTTGGAAGAGACCTTGAAAGATCACCTAGTCCAATACCCCTGCACTTTTATCAATAACTGAGCCAGATATCTAGAGGTACCTTTAAAACCTCTGCTCCAGCTGAAACCATGCTTTTCACTGCTGGACAACTATGCTATAGAGTATATTGAACAAATAGCATTGTTCAGTATTCCAAGGTGTATACTGGGACCAGAAGGTAAACAGAAGCATTTATTCAGAATTACACAGAGGTTAAATGAACCTCCTGAAAAACAGGGGACATTAACTCGCTTTTGGAATGGATAAATGTAGCTTCATAATTTCTGATCATGCTGGAGCACAGGCACAACAGATATACAAATGCACACAAAAGTTCATACAGTTTTACTGAATCTATTGCACAGGCTAGCTCACCCATGGTGAGGTATAAAACAACTCCAAGTACTGCACAAGTGTTTAGGCATAGCACAACTCACTACAGCTATGTTCCATGTCAGTGCCTACTGGCAGAGTCAGTATCCCTAAAATTCTGGCTGATAGCTTGGCATTTGAATTGCCTTTTCTCCATTTTAGTCAGTATTTCTTCAGGAAATTAAATACCTTTTAGCAATGGAGACAGATAAAAAAAAAAAATTACCAAAAAAAGAGATGTTCTTACTTTTGGTAGCCTGAATTTCTTGAAACAATTTTCTTTATATAAGCAAAGAAACAAACCCTTCACAGCAAAATTTCATTCTCCAAAAGGATTTTAACTGTTTTGTCAAAAATGATGTTATTTGAATGAGGGTCTTCTTGGTGTTTTTGTTTGTTTGGTTTTTGTTTTCTTTTTAATTCTGTTTCATTTTACAATCATTTTAAACATACTTTGTTGAAATAAGTTGTGTGACAGAAAAGATCTGCTGCTAAAAGTATGTCCAATGATAAGACATATGCAACTGGGTTTTTTTATTCATATAGCATTAACAGAGGGATTTTAGATTAGAAAGCCAACAGGAGAGGATATCTAAACCCCTTAAATCCAACACTTTACTAAGCCACAGGAATTTTACACATTTTTCATATGATTGGTTGCTTCCACATAAAGTGTAAGAAACTAGCACTTGAATCAATAGGGACAGAAAGAAAGGCTGAAATGCTGCAGAGGAGGAGATATCTTCAGTAGAAATTTTCAGGCTCAATAGAATGTTATAGGCTTACAGAAATAAGATATATAATCTAAGAATAACTGTAATTATCCTGCTTAAGGGGCCCAAATTGTGCAAGAATTAGCTGTGGCTGCTGTGACTTCAGAAGCTCTGGAGGAAAGATGACAGCTGTTTCTAATACAGAAGCAGTGGCTGAATGTGAGAAAGAAGTACTCCTTTCTCCAGACACTGCCAGAGGAACAGACATGCTAGTAGGTCTTGCGGGCTGAGGAAGGGACCAACAGCAACCTTCCTCCCAAGGACTCAGCTGCCTGTGTTCCCAGGCTGGGTTTGGTGCATTAAGGCCTTATGACCTTTGTTCAATGTCACTGGGAAACTGGTTTTATGGCATGACAAAGTATATGAGCTGAAAACACACAAACCAAGAAAAGTAAAAACCCAGACAGGTCATTGCTTAAACATTGCAAGCAGTTCACACTTTAAAAAGAGAAAATACTGACACCAAAGGTATAAAACCCTTGGTGTGGTATTTGAAAACCAAGGAATCAGAAGATAATAATTCGGCAACATCAAACATCTCCAGGTAGCTACAGACTGACGGTTGATGGCTGACTGGTGAACTCGTCAATTCTTCCAAGAGGGCCAGTGAGCCTATTAGTGCTTATTCTAATAACTTCTTAGTCCAAGTTATCTGCTGTGTATATATTAACCAATAAATAATTATGCTTTTATTGCATGTTTTACCTATATTTTCAAATCACCTGACCTAAATGACTGTAATGGTTTGACCCAGGCTTTTCCTGGTAACCAGTTTGTAACCAGGGAAGTGATCATGTTTACCCAGTATTCCACACGATTTTACGTAACAGGGGGTATAAATACAGAGGGGGAGAGGCCCTCGTTCTCTTTTGCCTTCCGGTGGATCCGAGGACGCAGGTTCTCTGCTATCGGTCTCACCCGTGCGGAGGAGTCAAGCCTTGTAGGCCTTGAGAGGCAGCTGTTGCTGGCGTCGGTCAGTGCGACTCTGCTATCTTAAGGAGAGTAGTAAGATTCTGTTTTTATTAGTTCTATCCTGGGTTTCGAGTGTACATACCTGTTTTATTTTCCTTTTTCCCTTTTTTCCCCTTTTTCCCCCTTTTCCCTTTCCCTTTTCCCTTTCCCTTGGGGGTTCCCTCTACTGTGTGCATAGTATTTTAATTGTATATAACCGCTATATATATAAATATAAATACTTTTGATGTAGTTCGGGTTGTTTCAGGCTCTTTAGTTTCTCTAGTAGGTTTTTTTTTTTTCTTAAACTCTGAGAGGGAAAGGGGGGGAAGGATTTCACTGTGAGTTTGGGCATTTGGCAGGGAGCCAGGTCCAAACCATCACAATGACCCAGAGAAGGAGTGATACTGGACACAGAAGTATAGAGGTAGCACTGGCTGCAGGCAGGAGAAAATTGTGACCATTCCCCTAATGTAATTGAGACTGAAGCAGCAACTTTAAAAGGGAAATTATCATCTGGCCTAAGCAATGCTTTTATGCTCCAGTTTATTTTCTTTAATGTAAAATCATGATATAAAAGACATTCATTACTGGAAATTCATAAGTATGAAAGTCTCAGGACTGCTAATAGTGTTCTCTCCCTTCCAAAGAGACTTTATAAAAATAAATGTAATGAGAGTGTCAAGAAGAAAGAGGAAGAATAATTAAGAAAGGGAAAAGAAGAAAAGCATGAAAGGGAAAAGAGATAAGAAGCAGAAGAAGAAAGGGAAAAATAGAAAAAGAATTAGGCAATAGGAGGAAAGGATATATTTCAAGGGAAAATAATAATGTTGAAAATTAATGTTTTTACATTTTCAGTTCTCGGCTGATATACTGCTACATCATTCTTTCTTTCACTACAGGCTACTAAAATCATGCTCTCTGTATATTTTGTAGTACAGAGGACTATTAATGCACAAAAAAAACCCCCATGGAAGCTATCTGCAATTGACTAAGCCTTAAGAATTCTGACAATTTACTCTTGATGGTAATCATAGAAATAAGTGAGTGCTCTAAAAAGATTATCTTCAGGAATTCCATGAAAATATGCTTCAAACAGATGTAAAAGCATATCCTGTTGTGCTTATGAAACTCTTTTACAAAACTTCCTTCAGAACAGCCTTCTTGTGTTATTTATTATTCTATGGTCTCTGATCTATAAAAAGAAAAATCATTTCATATATATGCAATATATTTCCAAATCAGTGCTGAAAATTTCATCTACTGGGTGTCCATTATTGTTATCAGAGACAAAAATGTAAAGATGGAGAATAATGATCAGGTTATTCTGTCCAAATTCCTGTCAGTAAAAGATATACTCTGCCTACTCTTATGCTGTCATTATCATAAAGTAACAATAATTGCAAGAATTACTGTACTTTCTTGCTATACATCTGTAACTACTGAAATGAAAAAGTTTTACTCTTCCTCTGTGAACTAGTCCTGTCCTGCCTAAAACATGAATTATATTACAATTTGCTCCAGGGTCAGTCTGCAATCAGGTATTTCTTTCAGTCTTCTCAGTGATTACATCCATCCATTAAATTACAAAAATTCCATAAAAATGAAGATAAGTATTCACAAGTATACTACTGATGAGTTGAGCTCTAACATTCTAATAGGTATCATTATATTAGATTATGATATATTGTCTCATGTTTCTCATTAAGATTTCATTGAAAGTTTCTAATTATAACAGTGCTCCCTAATGCTACTAAAGGAAAGCATGTGCTATTGCTAAAAAGCTAAGTTTCTATAGGGTAAAAAATTGCAAAGGCACAGATGTGCCTAACTTGCATTGAAATTCTGTAAGAGTTAGCCACCTAACTGCTATTTATCCCTTAGGAGTATAACTGAAGCATAAATATTCTTTCTGGTTGCACAACTTCAGGAGGAGGGGAAAGATAAGTTTGCTTTTCATTATAAAAAAAAATAATCTACAGAGAAAAAAAAAACAATTTCCCTGACAATTATATGACAGTAGACAATGATATATTAATAGCCAATTTTCTAATTACAGAGCACACAATTTTTGTCCTTCATTGTAATTCTAATTTTGTATATATATGTAAACTGTATGTGTTTGGGAATGTATATTTATCTATATAAAAATAATTGTATAACTTATATATAAACACAAGGAAATGTATAACTATGAAGTGGGTCTCCTATGAAATGTGCATGACTCAAATTCCTAATATGACAGCTGAAGATTTCTTCTTGTACAGAACAATCTAGAGAAGAAAAGCTTATTTCTTCTCAGCTGTGAAAAAATCTGTTCTAGAAGGAAGGGGGATAGAAGAGAAGATGTTAATACATGGCTGACTGATAAGAAGGTTCTACTGTGGACTGGACTTTCCCACTAAGATTAAAAAAACAATAGCAAGACCCTAAGATGATGTAGGCATCATCCTGTCACAAAATATGGCAAGTGAGAAGTGATAAGGAGAAAAAACCCAAAAGTACAGGGTGTCTTAAAATCAAGAACCTATTGAATTATTCTCTGGTGTTATTTATCCTTATATGATAAAAATGAGGATGCTGGTGATATTTTAAAATGGATATTTATTTTTAAAAGCCTCTTAAAATTACAAGATGTAACAGTAAATATCCTAACTTAGAATACATATTTAATTCCTCAGTTTGTTCAGTGCAGAGTAGTGGATTTTCTTGTTATTTTTCTTTGTGCTGAAATTACTGAAGATTTTTAGGAAAAGTTTTCAGAGAGGATAATGTTAAGTTGCAAATGTACATCTTGGTAATAACCAAAATGAAAACTTTTCATTTTCATGCCACAATCTTTAATTATTTCACTTCAGAGAGACTTCATGGTTTATTAAACAAATGACTGAGTGATGACTCAGGAGATCTCTAATGTAGTCCTCATATTACTGCTGGATGATCTTAGGCAGTCAGAGCAGTGCACCTCTCCATATCTTAATTACTTGGAAAACTCAGTGGAACAGTTAAACACCATTGAACCAGTCTCCCAGCAAAACTTTCTTGGTTTAGCTGCTTTGTTGAACTTTTTCTTGGTAATTTTCACACCAAGTAAACATGGGGTTTTTTATTATAGCAACACTTCCTGAGGGAAACTTTCTTGGGCTCTACCAGCAGAGACAATAGGATTGTGCTGTAGCTCCCCCTCTGAACCTTGTCCTTTGGGAATCAGTCTGGAAAGAAAGGAGAAAGCACAGAGGTGACTGAGCCAAAATACTCCATGTAAAGTGAGCATTTGCAAAAGAGCCCTAAGAGGTATAACAAGAGGTGGCAGTGGCAATCCCAGAGGGGTAAATACAAAATGCAGGTGAAAGTAGTGATGTGGCATGAGTGGTTGTGTTCCACTCTTTCCTTCTGTACAGCCTTCTTGTGCTTTTGAGGGGATAAGTAGACATTTACCTTTACAACACTCTAGGTATTATAGTCTGAGATCTTTTGTACTACATAAACAATGTTTGAATTAATGGGTTAATTAGGCTATGTTCAAAATCTTTCTTAAAATAAAGTAGGATTAAGTAGGAATTCATCTCACTGAAGGTCAAAGGTTTGCAGTTAGCTAGATCTCAGCCTGTAGTTCCCTTTTTATTTTGATATGTTTTAGGCTTCTGTTTTACATTGTGACTAATTGTCTATTTCTCACTGCAGACCTTAAAGGGAGACAGGGCTATCTAGCTGAATATTGGATTCCTATAATTCCTGACACGAATTCTTCTGTGTACCTAGGAAGCATTTCTAACAAAGGTCCCTGAACTTGGGTGGTCTGCTCTAATCCTTCAATGTGAATGGTTTTTCAGTTTACATCACAGCCCATACAAAATTATTTTAGTCACGGTAGAGGAAACTGTACCCTAAAATATAATTTAGATTTTTGACTCTTAAAACAGCTTAGATAACAACTGAAAAGCATCAGACTGTTTTAATCCAGCATTTTCACAAACTTATTCATGCCACTTAGAGATAAAGCATGTCTATTCAAAAGCTGAAAGTAGAGCAAGAAAGAGGACGTCTATCTTGCAGGTATGGCAACTAAAGTAGAGGACTGAGTAAAGTGTACATGAAACCATTTTTTATATCTATATATGTATATATATGTGAGGTTGTCTTCTCTGTAAAAACAAAATGAACAAACAGAAAAATACAAACCACATTGATAGTGTTACCACAACATTTATCCTAACATTTTCCTCACAGCTTCCTGTCTTGTGAAAAAAATATTACTTTTTGTTAAAGATCACAGAAACTAAGAAGGCAGCTAACACAAGTAGAAAAAGAAAGTACATTTGTGAAATAAATTTTTTGGAAGAAATTAAAAAATATTTCACAATTACATTTAGCTCTAGTCTTTCCTGCTTGTGTATTCTCTTCATGATTCAAAACCTGCTGGATGCTTTAAAATGCAAGGTAAGAATCCAGAGGTTTTTATGTTCTCTTTCTTCAGCTGATATAAAAACTTGTAGATCAAACTGTCATTATGGAGACAGATTGATAATATAATTAATTATACACAAAGCTGCTGTTAAGTTAGACTAATTGCATTCAGATGAAAATTCTGTCATAAGAATGCCCATGGGAGCTGTGCTAACACACATAGCAGTGTTGCATTCTAGTGCAAGAGCTTCAGGAATTTTTAATTTACGAAAGAACTAAACATTGGCAGACTTCAATTACCTATCATAAAGCTTCTTGAAACTAGAGGTGTATGCAGAATAATTTTAGTATGCTATTTGTTAGAATTACTTAAATCAAGAAGAAAAAGAAAATATTTTCAAAAGAAAATATTTAATGTCTACAGGACATGAGTCAAGTTCTGCTTTTAGATATACATATATGTGAAATGGAAGTAATTTCTTTAGTTTATTGTTTCAAGGTAGGCTTGATTAATATATTAAGTTTGATAAGAATGGCAACTCAGTGTAGTGGCTGCAATACACATTAACCAGACTTGAATTCTTCCATCTAGCAGGACCCCCAGGTCCTTTTCCCCTTCACTGCCCTCCAACAGCTCAGTCCCCAACCTATACAGATCCATGGGGTTGGTCTTTCCCAGGTGCAGTACTCGACACTTGGCCTTATTGAATCTCATTCAATGTCTCCCTGCCCAACTCTCCAGCCTGTCTAAGTCTTGCTGAATGGCAGCACAACCCTCCGGTGTGTCAGCCACTCCACCCAGTTTAGTGTCATCAGCAAATTTGCTGACAGCACACTCTGTTCCCTCATCCAGGTCATTAATGAACAGATTGAAAAGTACTGGTCTCAGTACTGACCCCTGAGGGACTCCACTAGACACTGGTCTCCAACTAGACTCCATCTCATTGACCACAACTCTCTGACTTCTGTCCTTCAACCAGTTCACAGTCCACCTCACTACCCAATCATCTAGACCATACTTCCTCAATTTAGCTGCAAGGATGCTGTGGGAGACTGTGTCAAATACTTTACTGAAATCAAGATATACCACATTCACTGCTCAATCATCATCTATCCACCTGGTTATGTCCTTATAAAAGGCCATTAGGTTGGTCAAACCTGACTTCCCCTTGGTAAACCCATGCTGACTGCTCCTAATGATATCCTTGATATGCCTAGAGACAGAGTTGAGGATAAAGTGCCCCATCACCTTTCCAGGGATGGAGGTGAGGCTGACCGGTCTAGAGTTACCTGGCTTCTCCTTCTTGCCCTTTTTGAAGGCTGGCGTTTGCCTCTTGCCCTTGCTTCCTTCCCAAGCACTGAATCAAAATCACTTCCCAAGTATTTACACATCCTCTAACCTGAATAGCTTCTGATTTTTGTCTACCTTTATTATACCACCTAAAATGAATTATAAAGTAACAATAAATCCAAGAAAGATTTTTCTTAAATCTAGATTCTTTTCTTTCATAAATCCATATAAAAATAACATTAGCTGTTAAAAATTATGAAGTAAGAAAATAACTGTAGAAATAAATTGATTCAGGGACCCAAAAGATCTGCATATTGCTTTATATTTGTTTGTTTTTAAAGTGTGTGAGGTTTATTTCTTTCGTTTTCAAATGACGAAAATGACCCACAAACAAGTGGAAAACCAATATTTTTTGAACAAATGCAATAAATGATGATTGGAAATCAATTTAAGATGCTAGTCATTTGCAAAAACATTTCTGCCTCCAGATATAAGTGAATTTCAATATTTTGAAATCTATATAAATTATCATATTAGCTTTGCTTCATCATTTCTCAATCTGTCTCAATATTCTTAAACTTCTTTTTATCAAAGAGAATATTTAAAGGACCCTGTGCCTCATGTGGCTCCTTTCTCCTATGTATTGTCAGAATCAAGATGAAATACTTGAAGAAAATAGAAAAACTGCTTGTTATTCAGGTCTTATAGGAAGAATTGTAAGAATAACTCAGAGAAAAACATTTCTGTCATTTATTTTATTTCATAAATAATTATACTAAGAACAGAAAAACTTTCAGTATCTAAATGAAAATAGAATCTGATTGAAAAGCAATTTATTTGTAATGCAAACAGAAGGTAAAAAAGAGATTATCTAATTTTAGCAATCTAAGAGCTAGACTTGTGGTCAAAGCTAGTCATTAGGTTAACTAGTGACTAATCTAAAGCATCCTCATAGTCAGTTGGAAGAGGTATCCTTTTTACTTTAGCAGCCTAGTGTAGCCTGGATGACTCAACTAGCTTATAAACTTATAGTGAGAGGTGAGATGAAGTGAAATTATCATATCAAAGTCTATAAAGCAATTAATTTATATAGTGCAACAGTATGATATCTCCTCTGTGAGTTTGGTCACCTTGTTACTCTTTGAAGTTTATACTTATGAAAATGTAAGATGTTTGCTGATGTTATTTACAGGAAATCCAAAATTTAGTACTTTGGAAAAAAAAAATTAAGAAGATAACATTTTAAAAACGTGTGAGTCTACAGTCATTGCTCTCTGTGATATTTTTGAATAAAGTATACCTGTTAAGTATAAAGGAAATCAAGGTTACCAAGAGTGATATGGCAGGTTTTCAAGTGTACCTCTCTGTCATTGCAGGTAGAGCTGAAGGTCCTCATATGCTTACATAAAACATATTTGAAGGAATATGTATTTATTTGTTAAGTATCAGTACATTACATTATGCTTGGCTATTTAAATAAAACAGGTTTATGCTGTTTCAATTAGTGTCAGACTGATTGTCCAACCTGATAATGGAGTATCTTCTACTGTACTCACATGTGCTGGTGAAATTAAGATGTATCTTTTGCATGGTGAAACAAAAAATTGAACCTTTAAAAACTTTATTAAGCATTTATCTTCTTAAGGGTTTTTGAAACAGAAGCAGAAGTTCAGTGCTTTGTTTCCAAAATTTCATTCTAATTTAAAAAAATTGTGCTAGATTTAGCTGAGGTAGCTTTATTGAAAACATAGTTGAAAACTTCTAACAAATGCAGTTAACATTAAGTTCTGGGGTAGACAACTGAGTATAAAGTTTTATGGAAGGGACAGAGTGAAATGCATCTTTTTTAGTTTCCTTCTGTCATATCAGTCTGGGATTATTCCCAGTTGCAAATTTAAACATGTTGTAAATAATTCTAAGACTACCTACCAAAGCTACCAAGAAACAGCCAAATATCTTTTAAAAACTTTGTTTAGAATATGAAACTTTAAGAAAAGGAATGTTGAATTCCTATCACAAAATATCAACTGCTTCTCCATTTTCATTGGTGTAGAAGGTGATATTTTGGTACCAGTTACAACAGGAGACACAATTCAATGCTATCTGTGAGGACAGAAAAGGCAGATCTGCAGCCTGGCACACAAAGTAAGAGCAGCTCTGCTATTTGGTGTCGCTGTTTAGAGCTCTGATTCTTCCTTAGCCTGATAGATATTATCTAGCTGACAGTGCTGCTTGACAGTACTTCTGGAAGCTAGAAGTTCTGAGTCTTTCTGAGGTGTTTTAATTTGGAAAATAAGAGATTTTATGGACTTTTAGCACACTCAGTTTACTCATAAAATAATTACGAAGTACCTTTAATACATTCAACACTATTGATTTCTACAGAACATTCTTTGTCAGAAAGATTGAGTTCTAATTGAATATCAATAGTAGAATTATCTATGCTTATGGAGATAAATTGTGCACTGGAAACAGAAGAACAAATATTTGTATCTTTTTGTCAGTAACTAGAAAACCCAGCATCTTCAGATAGTCAAATCAGTATTTATTTTAGATGGATTTATCTTCTGAATAAATTGAATCTTCTTTCTGTTTTGTTTTTTTTTTTTTTCCAGTTTTTGGAGGTTTGGAGGTGTTTCTTATTATTCTAAATAATAACAGTGCAGTTGCAACTTTGAGATAATCTGATCTTATGTTCAAATTTAAGTTGTAATAGCTTTTTTTTTTAAGTTGAAAATTAACATTAAAACTAGTTGCTGGGTTTTTTTTTCCTTTAGGACAAAAGGTTCTTTTAGAGCCAGACAGCTAGGTATTGAACTAGTAGAGACCGTGGTTCTCAGTCTAAATGTATTTAAATCAATTCCTGACAGAATAAGGTGTGTTATCTTTTTGCTTATAATTTTTACTGTAATATTTGCCATATTGGTATTTTCCACCTGTTGTTTTTGTGTAACTTTTCCTAAACACCTTTCATTGTACAACTGGAAAGATGATACTGATTTCTCTTATACTAATAGCTGTAATAAGGTTTTGGTAACAAATTAAGCTTTATGCATTAAACACAACACATACATAATGGGTAGGGACCTTGCCCCTCCTGTTTTCACTTACTTACATAAATGTTTTCTACAAAATGTGACTGCATTGCTGATGTTATATCTAGGAAATATACATTTTGAGTTAGTTTTGTTTAATCCATCAACTGCATTCTTGGCATGCTGTTCCAAAAGATTCTTTCATGTGCTCCATACTAGTGGGAAAGCTATTAACTTTGACTCTTCGGAGACCAACCCAACGATAATGCAAGAAGTCATTCATTTCTCTAATGTTTTGAGTTTAAGACATATAGTTCCTTATAAAAACTATTGTGGAAATGGAGGAGGATTCCTTTAGTGTGTATGCATGCATATCCACATGTAGACATGTTCATGTATTTGCATGCATTTCATAACTGCAAAAAAGGGTTCTGCTATGCTTTCAATTGCCTGTGGAACTGTCATATCACATCAACAAGCTTAATATTGATTTATTTGGTTGACTTATTGACTTATTCCTGCAGCAGTTCTTCTTCTAACAAGATCCTTTTAGATTCCTTAACATTACATTTATAAAATAGCCTGATGTGTTGCAACAAATGAGCAGAAACTATTGTTGGAGATGCACCTGACCATATGCATTATATATCACTATTCTATATACCTATATACGTACGAATATTTTTCATATAATTTTACACAGTTTTTTACTTACAGCAGATGTTACAGATTGTGACAATTTATATGTCACGTGAAGAATGAGCAGAGGTATATAATATGACATCTACAACATTACAATGAAAAAGCCAATGACTCATTTTAAATTCATCTTGAATACTAGTAATCTTGCAAAGAAATTAAATTCCTACAAATGTAGATTTCAGTTCTGCACCTCTTATCTGCCAGCCTTCTTGATGTCAGTGAATTTATTCATATGCATGGGTAACAAATCCTTGGAAAGAAAACATAGGCTCAAGTTTCAATGTCTGTTTAATTTGTTCTGAGTTTGGTTTTGTTTTATTTTTCCTTTCTGCAAACACTCTTCAAGCTTTCCATCATCACTAAAATTCTTATTAGTATTGTAATTGATTTCCTGCTAATTTTTCTATTTTTGTATTTCAGAAACACCCCATTAGTTTATTCCTTTGAAGCATGCTAAACCTTTCCTTACGCCAATCTCTTAGTTCTTGCAATTCTTCTTCTCAAACAAAAATAATACCAATATAATTACATGGATACAGCTAATACACTAAAGTTTCTTCAAATTGGCAGAGCTATTCTGCTATACATATAACCCAGCAGAGATGTTTCATTAGGCACTGCTACATGACAGATTCTATAAATTATTTCGTATTACTGGTTTTACTGAAAAATGAACAGTTTCTGTTGAAAATGGTACCCTTAGCCAAAGTGACTAAACCAGGATGAACTCTAAGAAAATATAGCTGTATTCTTTGACTCTAATCCTGCAATAAACAAAGGATCAAGCTCTGCATTTGATTACATAAAGGATTATACCTATAAAAATTAAATTATAAACATAATCGGCAAAAGTATTCTTATCAGAGGGAGCGAATGGGCCCAGCCTTCTGCCTTTACAAAATGTTGCCTTTACATGACAATTTATAAAGAGGGTTAATTTTATATTTCTGCAGTACTAAATGACAGTGTTTAGGATTTTATTACAGTAAATATGAACTTGATTAATAGCTCTTCACAGAGAAAAGACCATGCTACAATCACACTTCACAGAGAGTAATGAACTCCCCTTTGACTAAGAAGCAGACTTTCTTTATATGTTATGTGGGAGACTTGAAGCATGATTCCATTGAGACCAATCAGGGAAGCCTCTTCATCTCCCATGAGGCCAAGATTCTACCTAGTGTTTCTGTTTAATAACACTGCAGAGAAAGTTTATAAACAACTTACACTTGTTTATAGAAATTTATCTATACAGCAAAGATATTTTTGCTGCACAATGTTTTAAGATGAGAACCTGTTCTGTTAAAAAAAATAAATTCCTGTAATATTAAGACTTCAGTAAGGATTTTGATTGTGCTAAGTTTTCACATTTACTAGGAGATTAATTTATAATTTATAATTCCAATTGTTTTGTTTATTTCAGAAAAATAACACAGAATCTCTAAAGCAACTAGAGCACTTGGAATAATTACTCTTTGGATATACTTACATAAAGTAAGTGGTAACAATTTTTCTATGATCTATTATGGATCCTAGATATATTATGTTTTTACAGGGCATTTAAAAATTGATGAATATAAAAAATATCACAAATTAAGTTTTAAAGAATATCAGTTGACGTTCTGAACTATATTAAAGCATTACATTATATCCCACTGCTATGGTTTACTAGAAAGAGCAGAGAAATGTTACAAAAAATATTCACATAGCTGTTGCTAACAGGAACTTAGTAATAAAGAAATATTTGTTTTAATGCATTTCATTTCAAGTCATAAGCATAATTCATGAGTGGTAAAGAACAATGAAATGGTTTTATTTTTTCCCATCTTTCAAAAAATTATAGATTATAACATGTACTTATTCTTAAGTACCATTAAGAACAGGGTAACTATAGTAAATCTCAATATATTAGATTTGGAATTAGTTTAAAAGTTAAATTAAAAGCCTAAACCATTCAAATCCAATTAACAGCCCAGTTGCACTGTGAGTCCACAAACCCTAGAAGCACAAAGCAGGAATTCTGGCCCTGTGTCTTTTAGTCTTTTTAGTTCCATCTTCGATAGAACTGTGATTTCCTTATAAAAGATCTTCTCCAGAAAATCAGCAGGGATTCTTGATAGTTGCTTTAGACTAACAAAGGATTTGCAAAAGAATTTACTGAGCAATCTGAAGGAAAATTTCTAATCTTCTTAGTTTAGGCAAGAAAATTAACCACCCATCAAATCTTACGATGTTTGTGTTTTAGTTTCTCTTGCTCCCCTAAAGCATGGAATCATAGAGAGACAAAACTCCAGGTTCTCCCTTACCTATGTGAAATCTGTTTTCTTGTATTTTTGTAGTAACATAAGGAGCAGCAAACACTCATCGATTTCTTTTATCCTATAATCAGCAAGCACTGCAATGATTTCAAGAAGAATGGTAAGAGACGTATTTAATGTAAGTGTGAAACAAGTCAGTGCACCCATTGCACCACAAATATGCTATTATAGCTATGCACCTCATAATAAGGAAAGCAGACCCTTGAAATTACAAACTAAACTTGCAGAATATTAGATCTTACCAGAGCTGGTTCTGTTCCTTATCACAGTAACAACAATTTTGTATTGAGATACATATAAACTGTTTTCTGTTCTGCTGTTTAGTAACACAGGTAGTAAACACCACACAGCATTTGGATGTTCCAAAAGAAAAATAGGCTAAGGGTTGGTGCAACATCCTATTTTTAGCCTGTTGATAAAAGATTTTTACTTTTTTCAGATTCAGCTGTTATCATGGGTTGCTTATTGCTCACACACGTAAAACTCTTCAAGGCCAATTGAGATGCAAAGTAGTCACTAAGGGTTCATCATTCATATTACATATTGCTGTTTTCAAACTTCATATAGTTTGCAGTAAAATCTAAGAACCAAGGGTTCATCTATCACTTGGTTAATTGTCTGTAACAAACATTCAGGCAGAAAGAGGAGGAAAATGAAGGGAGTCAGTGTATTATCAGCATAAACTGCAATCAGGCTATTCTTCTGTTATCTTTATCTAACACAATGCCATCCGTGCCTGTCCACAGATCCATCTAAGAATCAGATTGGGAAGAGAGAAATCCTTGAATACTAGAAAGATTATTTTACTCACAAGTTTGTTTATTTGGTACTGCCTCACAAGTAAAGATTTTATGAGTGTTCAGTTTCTTTTCCATTAAGAATATGTATAAGCAGGATTTCTTAACCAAAATAATAGCAAGTGCAAGTACATTGCTGAAATAAAAAAAGTTTCCAATGGTTACTACATTAACTTCTGGGGAATATTCAAGATGATGCAAGTGCATATAGGATCATAATAACTACTGATTGACCATGCTTAAAATGTCGACTGCTTGCTACAAACAGCAGTTTGCAACATTTGTGTGTTTTAGTTTTCCCAAGAGGACTAACAGAAAGCCTCAAGCACTTAGAGATACATAAGGAACTCCAGAGAATTTTCAATTAGTTTTCATCATAGCTGTATCTCTGAAGCACGATGTGCAAACATAAAGCACTGGAAATAACCCATACTGCTTTCTATTCTTCTGCTCTTTTGTGATAAGAATGTGACGTGTTTGGTAGCACGGGAAGTTTGGAGGTCAGTAAAAACAACAATAACAACAAAAAACTAACCAACAGCAGCACCCCAAGCCCTCAATTAGTTAATAAAATATGGCCAGGTTTTCTTAACAACAAAGAAAGCAAAATGTAGAGTTTAGGACTGGGCCAGATGAACCAGAAAACACACATTCAACAATTTTATAACATAGTAAAGTCTGCTGTGCAGTGATTTATGGGGTTGTGTTATCATTCACAGTATCTCAACAGTTCAATATCTAAGTACTTAGATGTCTTCCTCTGAGTGTGTGAATAGGGGTCTAAAAATAGAAGTACCTGTTACAGTCAGTGACACTGTAAATGCATATGCAATTAAAACAATTTTCCTAACCATATTACCCCATTCTAATTTTTTCTTTTACATTTCTGTAACTGTTCATCTTGTAACTCTAAAGAGCTCCCTGTGACTGCTGCTTGCTAGTCTGCTTTCAAACATCTAAGCTGCCTATCATTATGTCTTCTTGATTTCCAAATTACTCGTGTTCTCTTGACAGCTTAATGCCTTCTTTTGCCTACATTGTCAAAAAATGTAGTATGCCTGTGGTATTCCAGAGTATATAACACTAGGATTTGCTTAAGAAAGTATTTTCTGCTGCCTTAATATTACAGATTTCCATGAATGTAAAATGTGGAACCAGAATATATGAAAACTGACACTGTCCTTCCAAATCTCAACACTACCTCCCCTACTTCTTCCCTTGATATGGGTTAGCAATAGTCAGTCATTACAATTGACAGCTGCCACCTCTGATTTATTAGTTACCTTAAGCTTCCCAAGACTGGATATTATCTTCACATAGCTGAATTATTTCCTTAATTTCTCTGGAGTCGTATAGTCTCCTATTATATATTAACTACAATCTATATTGTAAGCCATATTAGGTAAAGTTGTGTTTCTTTCTTTATATGTTTGTACAGTCCCTGGTCTTATGTGTCTTTAAACCTGGTTTGCAGTTCTTGTGTCTCTTCACAGTAACATTATCTCCTTTCTTTACATTTGGAACAGGAAATAGCATTTCTTACAATTTTTGTGATGCTGATCTTGAAACTAGGACAAAAGGTAAGAATCTAATAATTTCACTGCCCTTTTGAAACACCAAAGTGTCTTCTCATGGTTGCTTGATATGCTCATTTGTTTAAGCAAATGTGACATACATTATATTCAACTTACTGAAGACATGTAGACATTATAGGGAACAATGCATAATTTTTGAAATTATTCTGAACAAGTAATGATTTAAGGCTATCAGCAACAGGCTTTTCTGTGAGAAGGTAATAAAGTCATCTACCAACTCATTTCTACCAGCTACATCCCCAAGATTAAGCAAGCTTACATTCATGCATTTTATCATCATCTTCACTGGCCACGTGAGCTCACATAATGATGATTGATAAAATGAAGGCACTTAATTCTGTGAGCTCTTTTCTAAGTACTACATATGCTTAATGTTACAAGCCATACTATTCTAGAAGCAAACCCTGTTTCCTTATTAAGGAAATAAATTTAGATATAACTTACTGTATGTGGGAGGAAGAAAACATTTACTGCTTTTTACTTCGGTGTTACAGTGCATTTAAAAGGACCTAAGTCTACTAAGTAAGACTTCTAAGGAAATATCTGTATATCTGTTAGCATTTAGAGCTCTTTTTGAAGCCCCACTTGTACCACTGACATTGTCACACAGAAGGGGCAGCACAATGACAGTGTTAGTAGTCTTTTTCTGAAAGCTTCTGGAACATTGAATTTCTCTTCTATCTTACCAAACATTGCTATATACTTACTATTCATCGTTGTTCTAAAAAGAAAGGAGTATTTTGCTGTTAGATACACTGCTTTTATTCCATGCAGGAAAACTTCTCCCAGGGGCACTTTAACAAAAAAAAAAATAAAAATCAGAGGACTTATTTATTTAGTAAGCCAAACTAAAGAATTTCAGACTAAAACCAACTTTGCCTGGATAGCAAATTAAAATTAGTCTGATGATTATTAAACATTGAGCACCCTATTCTCTTTTCTCTCTTCAAAAATGCACTGCAAACTGTTAGCTACAGAGCTTGAGAGGACATTGAAGCAAACAAAATGAGTAATATTTCATAATATTATTAAAGCCTATGTGCCCTTCAGGGTGAAGGTAACAAACTAGAATACAATGGTTTCATTAAAATCTTTCTTTTCTGTGAAGACTGGCATATACTAATATTTTTCAAACATGATTAATAAAATGGAATGGATGACAAGAAAAAAACAATGAAGACCTCAGAAAGCTGAACTAATGATAACAAAATGTCTGAGTCAGATGCCTGCTTTATGTTCAGCACTGAAAGCAATTGTAAACATAATTATCATATACTAATTGTTGCAGGCAAATCTATCTTTAAAGAAGATGTATCCTAGTTAGTGAATACCTATCTTTTTCTGACATGCATACCTTTTCTATACATTGCACTGCTGAAGTGAAGTAAGTGTATAATCATTTTTGTCACACATAGCCTAGAAATACCTTACCTTAAGGAAAAAAACCCCAAACGTCTCTTTTTTTTGGTATTTTTAAGTATTCATGGAAATCAAACTGTAAAAATATGTAGACAAAGGAAGAACTATCAGTGAGAGATATTCCTAAATATGGTCTAAAATGTTTAACTGTCAGAGGTAATAATTTATAAAATAGGACTGTAGACATTTTCCTGATAGATCTGAGGGGCATGTTAATGGAGCACAATGAAGACAGATAGCTCCATTCTAATACCATCGAGCAGACAGCCGCCTCATGAAATGCATCTCTGCCAGTGCCCATCAATCTCACCGTGATGGCTGCTTAGATTAGACACAGAAAAAGTACTCCTGTGAATCTTTAAAAGGCTATTTCTGCCTTTTGTGAAGTTGTTTGACTTTGTTTTCATTTTATGTATTTGGCTGGACTTTAATGTACATAGGAACTTACAGATCTACCCTTACAAAATCTTCTGAAAACAGTTATTAGAGAAACATAAATTGTGTGTTTATTACTTTGCTGACTTGGGCTTCTCCTGCTTCACATTATGTACTTGTTATTGATTCTGAATCAATTGTGTGAATCTATTAATAAAGTGTAATTTAACCATCTGATAACTTTTAGACATAGTCGTGGTTTAAGCTCATACAGCCAGCACTAAGCACCATGCAGCTGTTCACTCACTCTTACACCTCTCCAGTGGGATGGGAAGGAGAAAATAGAGCAGAAGGTTTGATGGTTGAGACAAAGGACAGGGAGGGCTCACTGTACATATAGTCATGGGCAAAAGACAGACTTCACTTGGGGAAAAAAAACCCCAAGCAATTTAAATTAAACAACAAAACCACCACCAATTTAGCCTCAGTAATTCCTACCTATATTCTTCCTAAGAATTTTCTTTTCTTTATCTATATTTTTGCTCTGAACTGATACTACACATTAGAGAGTTCTAGGTGTGTATATTTATAATGTCATCTGACTTTATGTAATGTATTTTTCACTTTTAACAAGTGAGATGCAGTGTACGATGACTTTCTCCTCCTCTGTTTTTCTGTAGCTTAAGTCTAACTGATGGTGACTGTCATTTCAGACTGAAAGCCCAGCATATCCCTACAGAAATGTGGTGAAATGACATCTGCAGTGGTGTGATTGTCATAAGAAGAGGTAATACAGAAATGATGGGTGAAAAAAAAAGGGGAGGAGAAAAAAACCCAAAAGATTAATGACATAACTGGCCAGTCAGAACAAGGTTCCTCAGGGTAAATCAAAGAAAGGAAAGGGGAAAAAAACCCAGCATGGTAGGAATCTGAAAAGATCACCAGTGTCATGATTACATGCATATATCTCCTGATAGATTCTTGTATCAAGTTAAGACACTACAGTCTCATTGCACAGAAAAAATAGATGGGTTAAAATCTGATGGGGCAGTTAGTGGCTAGAGGATCATACTCTACTGGAAACCTGTAACAAGTGCGGTAGTGAATGGGTCTTATTTGCCACCTGTCTTGTTTAAGATTTTAGTCTGGAAGAGGTGACCAAGTGCATGTTTGCCAAATTTGCATAAGTTGAAACAAGAGAGCTTCAGGCTGGACATAAGTAAAATATTTTTTCCCTATGAGGACAGGCAAGCAGTGGAGTATGTTTCTTAGTGAGGTTAAGCAATATGTGTCCAAGGAGGTTTTCAAGACCCAGCAGAGCAGAGCCCTGAGCAGCACAGTCTAATCCCAGAACTGATCCTACTTTGAGCAGGAATTTGGACTGGAGAATTATCAAGGTCCCTTCCCACCTAAATTATTCTATGATCCTGTGATCATTTATAAACATTTGAATGGCATCTGGAGCAAACGCCACCACACACTTGATTCTAAAGCTGTTGCATAAGACATTTCTCTTTGATTTTAAGGGACTTTAAAATACTCTTCTAATCTGTTGGTTGCAGTATGTGGTTTATTACTGAACTAGTTCAATAAAACTAAATGGAGAAATCAGTGGCTAAAACACTCATTTCATTAGAAAATAGTCCTAGTCTGCTTCCTGAGGCAGATATTAGATAATTAAACATAGAAACAAGCATAATGTTTCAACTGATAAGGAAGATATAAGCAGCACTTATAACCCATAGCTTTCCTTCTCAGCTATGTTACCTCCATCATACATTTTGAAGCTCTGCTAGCCAGGCCTCTGGGAGCATGCTTCATATCCATAGCAATTCCCTCTTCCTCCACAGGTTTTTTATTTCATGTGCTCTGCTCTTTTCTTTTGAGCAAAGAGGTCCTAACTGAGTGAACTGATGATACTGTCAAGAGCTGGTGGCAAGTATAGGTTGTCTCTTTTAAAAAGCTTATCCAGCTTTCAATTGCTCACTCAAAAATCAGTCAGTAAAGACTATTTTTTGCTAAGTATAGATTTTAAACATACTATGCTTATTCCTGAACAGTGATGGCTTGACATTGCATATGACTTGACTGGAATCTTTGTCACTCTCTGCTCTGTGTCTGGATGAATGTCAGACTTAGTGTTTACTGAAAAGCATTGCATTTAATGGACAGACAAGTATGTGCCCTTCAGAGCATATACCTTGAGACCTGGTTCTGGTTTATTATAAAAAAACATAAATTATAATTTGTAGCATAAATTATAGATCTACAACATATTTTCTGTTGTATTTGAGTCTGTTATTTAAATATAGAGTAAGGATCACTTAAAATTTGCAAAGCTGTGTAGTACTTTTAATTTACAATCCTAAGAGTGCTAAAGGAAACTGAAACTGTTACTGACTCACAAAGATTGTTGTACAAAACTTTTCTTAAGCTTCATGGTCATTTTAACATTTTGCCTGTGTCCAAGTCTCTCTGTTTTTCCACATTTTGACTTCTGAACTATCTGAATACCACAACAAACCTGGCAAGTGAAGCCGAGCTTCTGCAAAACCAGCAGGGTAAGGGCCAAAGGAGAGCACTCTTCTGAGGAAATACCATTCACATTTTTGAAGAAGACTTCCTACATAGCACACACACAAAAAAAGATTCTAAGAAAGAAATCTACAAACCACAACAGACGTTTTTTCTTAGTATCTAGCTGTGTTTTTCATGCTGTGCACTGCTTTAAATTGGTTGCATGGGTACAACAAGTTACGGTCTTTTTTAAAGAGAAAAAAATATTTTTCTTGTGCTTTCTGGTTCCTAATAGCTTTATTAAGAGGAGGAGAAGAGAAAAATAACAGGTTTTATTCTTATTATTTTGTTTGGTTTGGAATGGATCTTTCTGGACATTTTTAAAAGAATGTTTTCTTTCCTCCTTTGTTTGAAGAATCTAACAGAATTATTAGGGGTATTTTTAAGCAATAACAATAAAAGAGCATAGCATATTAATTCATTTGAGACATTCAAAACTGGGAATTCTACTTAAACAGGGTGCCGAATTTAAATTCATTGATACTGGGACACACATATCATGAGTATTCATGAACAATATTTTAATGTCTTTCCAGACATGCTTAACTTGAGAATATATTTTTTGTATGTTGTTCAAATTTACTGAAGACCTCACATAGTTTCAGATGGAAAATTACAGAAGCTTTCCTTTAGACATTTATAAAGCTGTTAAACAGAATCAGATCCCCGTGGGACCCCACTAGATTGTTTTTTAGTGTGGAAAAAACCCAACTTTTTCACCACTGAAGCAAATCCCAATTTGTTTAACTTAATAAACTAAATGTTACCATTGTTAGCAGAATTGTTTTCTGTTCTGTTTGAAGTTTATCTTAGTACTTGACCTTCACTATATTTTGGAAGATCTTTACATGACAGTTAAAGTAAAGCAGGCTGTAGGCATAAACCAGTTTCATGTCAACTTCTAGTCTGAGTTAATATCACCTCTATAACCAAGGTTCTCAAACATTAAAAGAAAAAATACATTCAAAAGCTAAGAAAAGATCACAGAGATTTAGTGGTCACATCAGCTTTCTATCTTTGTTGGTTCCCGCCCATTTTGTGTTAATTGAGGTAGCAATTATAAGGACAAAACAGTTTTGTTGGCAAGGGCCAAAGACATTGAACAATAGGTCATAACACTTACCAAAATTAAAGAAAAGGGATGAATTATAAGCTATGGAAAACAGACAAGTTGGACATGAACATTACTTAACAGGCAAGTTATAATCATTGTGTGAGTGACTTCAGTGCAATTGTGCAAGTGAGAAAAGGAGTTACTTCAGGCATGAGTAAAATCTCAAGAACATCTGTCACAATGAAACAAAACCAAAAAACCCTAAGACCTTCAAAAATGTCTTTTTTTTAGCAAACAGTAGTTAAGGTACTGAATAGGACTTAATCGGTACATAGACTTTGTGTTACTCACTGCAGAAGTGATCCTAATTCATAATTAAGCCATTCATAAATTTAGATTTATATATAACTGGTTTAGTCATTCCTGCTAATGTGCAGTTGAAATTTGAATTCAGGTGGCAAATGGCACATTGTACCAGTTTTGACATTCTGTAGCTCTGCTTTCTTTTATGCCCAGTTCTCCTGCTGGTCAGACAGGGCTTAATTCTCCTATCTGGCCAGTCAAGGTGTTTTTTCCCTGGCTGCTAAGCCAGGACACAATTCACTTGCCAGTCAACCAGAGCCCAAATGCCCCAGCTCACCAGTAAGATCCCTCTGTCTGCTGGCCAGCCAGCCAGATTCCTCTCTCCCCTGGATGACCAGACATAGCCTTCTGCCTTGGGTGGTCAGCCAGAGTGCATTTCACCAGCCAGTCAAACAATGCCCTCTCCCCATGACTAGCCAGCCAGGGCCCTTTTTTCCCAGCCTGCCAGGAGAAAAACAGCTCTGTTGTTGCCTGCTTTATGTCTCTCCAGATGTTTTGGTCCCACTGTGTGATGGTCAACATAGCCATGGTTTCTGATAAGATCCCTGACCAGTTTTTCCATAATTTTATCAACCTATTTGGTGCTGTACATATATTTGAGTACCTTAGAGCTGCCAATAGCAAGCACTTAGCATTGTTATAACCTTTCTCTGAAGCTGCTGAAGCAGTATTTCCCAAAGCCTCTGTAATATTTCTCCTTCAGTTTTCTCATGCCATTATTTTCATACTGTTGTTCTCATGGCCTTGTGCCTATAAATCCAGCAGTGCTCTGATGGGAAGTTTTCATGGGAAGCAATAACTGTCTGCTTGGAAGGAGGTGGGAAAAACAGGGACAAAATCTTCTATTTCATCACCATATTTTGCACTTGTTAGCTTGCATTGGCAAAAACCAACTATATGGGACAACAGAGTAGTTACTAAGTCATTATTTATTTTATTATTATTTTATTATAATTTATAATTTAACTAATTATTAATTTTAGTGAATCATTACATTCATTAAGTGAATTAGGATCTAATTAATTATAATTTAATAATTATAAAATATTTGACATTTATTTTTAAATCAGTATCATTATTTTGCCAATAATGTACATAATTGTAACTTAACAAGCAACATGCAGTGTTTGCACCTGATCACCATACTCCAGTCAGCACTAAGAACATCGTGAGCAGCCGAAACGTAGATTAAATGGGTAATTGTAACACAGGCACAGTGCACAGAGGACAGAGCACAGCTGTGTTCCTGCCAGATCTCTTTGGGGCAGCCTCAGGCTCTCTGAGGTCTGAGCCCTGCAGCAGGTCACCATGGCATCACACTGTCTCAGGAGTCCTGCACAGATGGAGCTTTGAGGCCCCTGGACATCCCCTGCTATCCTAGCAGCCCCCCCAGGCACCTCTAGTTAATATCTTGTTTGTCAAAGTAAGTATGATAGGCTACTTAAATAATTTCACCTAATACCTTGTAATAAGACAGACAATCATGTTTTTATATGCAAATGGAGTAAAACAGTATATTTTATTAGTAAAGGAATTTCTACTTTAGTTTACTTTCTACTTTAGTTTACTTTCTGTGATTAGCTGACATCTGAACATAAAGTACTTTTGTTTTGAACAGTTTAACTTCCAGTCACATGTAGCATGAAGTGTATTTTCTTTTAGAAGTCTTGTTTATTTGGTTTCCGAGGTAACCAAGTTTTAAACTCCAAGGATAATGTAAGTTTTGTCTTAAAAGATCTGATTTCCATAAAGATATTTTCATTACTATTAAGTATTTAATACTTTACCAGTTATGTCTCATATCAACTTTGTCCAGGATTTGTGTCTTGACAACTACCTTAAATTTTGCTTAAGTTATCTCACATTTGTTTTGACACATGGGGATTAACTTCTTCTGTACTCTTATAGTCTTTCCAGTGATGCAATCTGTATCACAGAGTGCTTTTAGGCCAGTACTAAAAATTGTTTGAGGCCAAGATGTTCAGACTTCTAAAATTTGAAAATTTAGTTACTGTTTAATGCTTATAGATAAGTACAATTTTATTTCTTTTTTTGTACAATAAAACATTAAATCTGTCATTAAACAGTGCTTTGTGTGATTCTAATTAGAGGGAAGGAGTGTTTTGTTGCATTATATTTTTGCAATTGTTAGAAATGGCGTAACAGCAGACTGTAAAGCCATAGCTCAGGAGGAGAGTGATAATGTTAAAGCTGATCATGAAGATTTTCTTTCCAACTGAATGCAAGCAAATGGCAGTTGTGTCATTCTCCTGCAGCTGCCTGTCTGAATGAAAGAAAGATAGGGATTTTGGAAAATGTAGAGGAAGTCACTGAAAATGTAATGAAATTTCTGAGTACATTGCAGCCTGCTATCATTTATTTCTATTGCATTTAGAGAAATATTCTGTGTAATGACACAGAAAGTAAGTTTGCACACTAAATGCAAAATCTCAATCTTATCTTCTTAGGTCAAGCAGGGAAAATAACAATACAAAAAGAAATAATATAGTCAGATTTCTCTCAATTAAAAGGAACATATATTTATTTGATTGCTTCCAAGTTTCTGTATTGTTATTAAGACTTTATCTGCCCTAACTAAAACTAGTCCTAAATTAAAGCTATAATATTTTTAAAAACATTTTGAAATAATTCTGTTATGCTGGTATTCCAATCTCCTAGGCTACTCACAAATCTCAAAGAACATTTGGCATTAGAAACTTCAGCTGAGATTTTATGTATTAGCAACATATTATTTGCTTCTTTTTCTGTCAGCCAGAAGTAACGAATATATATTTTTAAATGGTTAATTTTGTCCAGGTAAGCAGAAATTAGTTAGCATCATACATAATTACTGCCTTCTGAAACTACTGTTGTTGGGAAGGAGAAAATATCACAAATTCAGTACTAGAATTTTCTGCCACTTCTTTAAATGTAGTCTATTGATTTTGGTAGTTGGTGGTATTTCCTTCATAACCAAACTCAAAACTTAACGTGCTTATAGAAGTAGGGAAATGATTTTTGTGAAAACCAGCATAAAAGTATGAAGGTCTACCTGTTACATTGTATGAAGGTTCTATATTGTTACTCCTATAGCCAGTCTACACCAGCAATCTGGTAAGAAGACATTAATGTTACCTAAAATGTACTGCTCTGTTAATGTTTAATTTATTCTGCTTTTTCTTGTATTTTTTAATATCTTCTGGATTTAAGATCTCTTTTAGATGCCACTGAATATGTGCACAGTACCAGTTCTGGCTTGGTTTTTTTTCCCCAAGTGAAGTCTGTCTTTTGCCCATGACTATAAATGGAGAGTGAGCCCTCCCTGTCTTTTGTCTCAACCATCAAACCTTCTGCTCTATTTTCTCCTTCCCATCCCACTGGAGAGGTGTAAGAGTGAGTGAACAGCTGCATGGTGCTTAGTGCTGGCTGTATGAGCTTGAACCATGACTATGTCTAAATAATTGCAGTGGTTTATTACATCTGATCTTACAATATTGTCAGAACACTTTAAATAGGGGACATAACAGAGATATATGCTTGTAAAAGCAAGAAAAAGAAAAGAGGAAAGAAACCCCACACCTGGCCCAAAAGTGGAGAAAACCCCCTTCCAATTTGGAATTCTTCTCCTTTCATTGGAGTCTGTTAAGATTTATAAACAAAAGGAGAGGTTATATTACACGTAAATCTGAGAGCTGGCCATATTTATTATAATCTGAATTCAAATCAATGGATGATTTCCATCACATCCATACTTTCTGGCTTATGAACACTAAGTTAAAAATAAAATTTATATCACTTTGGAGTTTCAGTGAGAAAACTGTCATAGGTAATGTTAGTGTGGACTGTATATTGATGGATTTAACAGTTTTGTCACATTAGCAATATTTCTGTGAGCATTTATCTTGCTGACAGTGACTTTGACAGCAAGACACCCACTGTGCAGAAATGTTGCACTTTCATTAAAAAATGAAGCTGTTTTCCCCTACCTGGTGGTCTAGAGAAGCAGTGCATGTCTGCCTTGCAAATTATGACTCTGAAGAGAAAGTAACCTTGAGACTGGTTTACCTTGCAGTCCATTTATTATTTTCTAGTGGTGGGGAAAGTAATTTTTCTTATTGCAAATAAGTGGTACCTGCTTTTACCCTTGTATTTTGGAATCCCTTTTTCAGATTAGGTGAAGTGTTTGGATGCAGCATCATATTGCAATGATAGTACTTTCATAACTGAACAAATAATCAAATCTGTTCTTCTAAGTTAAAGATTTAGAAGAATACTCTGGACTGTGGCAATGATCCAAAGAGGCATTGAAGTTATCATCTAGGTTTTTTAACGCACCTATGGCAATTGTGTCACATGAGACTGTTGTGTTTTATATCTGTTGTTTACATATTACATCATTAGTTCTTGTTATTCCAGTTGTTTCTCTGTTCTTTGTATTGTTTAATTAAACTTTCCTTATCTCAACCCCCTGGGTTTTGCTTTTTGCTCCCAACTCTCCTTCCCATCCCACCAGGGATAGGGGATGGGGAATGGGGGGGAGCAGGGGGACGGCAGTGTGGGGATTGACTGCCAGCTAGGCTTAAACCATGACAATTTGTACTGGCTGTGACTGTTGGATGTTGACTGAAAATCTGCAAAATTTTTAAAAACAAAAATTGGTGAGACAGCAAGGAACAGAAAGAAAAAGATAGATTAAAAGAATGCATAAAGTTTTGTCCAGCTGTCATCAGCAACACAGAAGATATGACACGAAATTCAAACTCAGAACAAACTGGATAGACAAAGCTTTCCAGCTACAGAAGAAAATAAGAAAAATCTTCCTGAGAAGGAAGAAATAGGGAAAAAAATACAGCAGATGTCTATGAATCAAGGGATTATTAGCCAAAGAAAGGAATTAAAATGATTAGTCTGTTGTCACTAGAAGGATACAATTTGATACGATGTACTGCAATCCATGGAAAGAGGGTAGATGATTGAACAAAAGGGAAAAAAGAGAATAAACCATAATTAGTAGTTCATTGTTCTGCTCAATTGTAACATCTTTCAAATTAAGTCACTGTGTGAAATATGCAAATTACTGAATTCAAAGATGTTTACTTAGCCTAAAGTGTGGTTTAGAACTGAAGAAAGTATATTAAAGTTTTATATTTTATCTACTGCCCTATAATATTAGAGAAATCAAAGTGTAGTATAATTTGTTGTAAAATTATATAAAATGATTCTGTGAGAGATTTATTAGTTAGGTGTAGTGAATTGTAGTTAACCCCTTCTTTCATAATTTTCTTGGGGGTCAAAGAAACACCATTGCAACTTACTTCTCTTTCTCAACCTTTACAATACAATTTTTTTCAGGAAATTTCACTAATATATTAAACACATTTGCCACAGACAAAACATCAGCAGAAAAATGCAGATGTTAACACCTGTATTGGGTCTGGCTTAGATGAACTTAATTTTTCCCATAAGCAGCTTTCATAGTTCTGTGATTTGTATTGGTAGCTAGAAAGGTGTTGATAACACACCAGTGTTTTGGCTACTGCTAAACAGTGCTTGCACAGCATAAAGGTTGTATCTCCAACATCCCTCCCTCACCACTAGGCTGCAGGTGGGCGAGATCTTCAGAGGGGACATAACCAGGACAGGTGATCCAAACTGACCAAAGAGATATTCCATACTGTATGACATCTGCTCATTTGGCTTGGTGGGAACATGGTATAGTGGCTGATGATGGTAGGTTGACTGTTGGAATTGATGGTCTTAGAGGTCTCTTTTAACCTTGATAATTCTGTGATTCTGTGTGATTTTGCGGGCACTTGTCATCCACAACACTCATGGGCAGATCACTAGCATCAGACACTAAAAACTGCAGCCAACCTGTAGTATCTAGACTGAATCTCTGTAGCAGTGTGTAGAAGCAGTGGCATTTATCATTCAGAGTACTCAAGTACCATCTGCTTCTATGCTGCCTCCTTATATGCATGTATACACACAACTGTATTGTTAAGTATTTTATTTTTTCCTCTACAGTTAATCAGCTTCAGACTCTAGACAATATCTGCTGGAAGAGGAAGCACAGCATACATTGCATTCAAATATGGTGGACAACATTCGGGATAATAAGGTAAGATGCATCCAGGGGATTTGTTCAGATGAAGAAATCATCTGAAAAAATCTCTTGAGGCTATGGAGAAAGACATACACACCTGAAATATTAGGTAGACATTTTCTGCCAATTTATATGAAATCTCCAGCCCTCTCTATCTCTGTTATGACTACCAGCTGGGGAAGCTGAGGGGAGCTAGTTCAGATGCAGGAGTTTGAAGTTAGGTGAGGTGACTCCAACCAACAGCATCACATGGATTCCAAACACTTCTTGTCAAAATCTTTCAATCATTCAAAGGAGACATTCAAATGCAGTGTGCACTCCTTGTAAAAATAAATAATTGTGTTTCAGAAAGCTGGTAAGCAAAGATTTAGATAGTCTTTCCAATAAAAAAAAGTAAAATCTCTTTACTCCTCAGAGAACAAGAGATGTACAAGGACACTTGTGTGACATATACTTTAAACAATAATTAAGTGCAAAATTAAAATTATATCCACAGTAAGATAGATTGCTGGGGAAGCTGAACTGTTGCCTTTTCCTGTAACCCACACTCATTACAATTGCAGCTCAAAACTCACTTGGGATTTTAAAACATTAGTATTTAAAAACAATTATGTTAATTTAGGTATGCAAATCAGTGTAATTACTGTTTCTTCCTATAGGTTTCCACATAATCAATGTGAGTTGTATCTTCCTGCTGAGGTCAAGACTAGAACTTCCATTTTAAGGCAGAATTAAAATGATAAAAGTGTCTTTCACTTAAAGAACTGCTGGTGTTTTCTTATAGCTCATATACTGTAACTGTCAAAATAAAGTACATGTGACTTTGCTCAATTATATATAATTAATATTAGCATTCCTTCAAAGATAAATTGTTTATTGATTTACCCTCTTTTCTTCCAGTAAAATATTAAGCAAATTAGGATTTTCCTTGACTATGAAAATCTATAAATGGAAGTACTACTATGAACTATGACCTACATTTTAGTGCCATAAAATATGTATCTTTTTTTTTTATCTACACTGTGTTAATTCAAGACACTGTCTTTTGGTAATGCTTGAAACACTTTAACATATTTTTCCCTCCTACAGGTTCTGAAAGAAAGTCTCTCTCTCTAAACTGTTGACCTACTGTAGTAGTGACATCTACTAGAAAGAAAACAAAAACCTTATGACCACTGCTGAAAAGCTATTCCTATGCTTTTTTTAATTTTTTTAATAAAACCCTGGAAGCCATAAGGCTAGAGAGACCACTTCATTTATCAAGCACTGTCCCTATAAGAGAAAATGATGAAGTGTAACATTTTTGAATCCTGTATTGAGCACAATTTTACACTGATTTTCTTTTGTATCTAAAACACCTGTCAATCCCAAAACAATTTTCCTTTGTTCTATATTCAACTCTTCTCCCATATATTTATAGAGCAAAATCATATCCATCACAAGATTGCAGTGTGCAAGCCTAAACAAGTCAAGCACTGTCAATCATTTCTCATTTCTCATCTCCCTTAATCATTCTCTGTGCCTCTTCTGTCTCAAATTTATCTATCCTGAAAATAGGCAGACTAAAATCAATATTGTACACAAAGACTCAATAGTTCCTTGAAAAGAGATGTGGTTTTTGTATATATAAGAACTAACACTTATATACTCTAG
This sequence comes from Galbula dea, assembly GCA_013399015.1. Taxonomy (NCBI): domain Eukaryota; kingdom Metazoa; phylum Chordata; class Aves; order Piciformes; family Galbulidae; genus Galbula; species Galbula dea. The sequence continues at coordinate 4,314,000 of VWZX01004365.1, read as the reverse complement.
CATCACATCTGCTTTTTTCGCAGGTGTAGTGTGTTCTTGCCTGGCTCACTATGATAGTTTTTCCACAGCAATCCCTTTCTACTGCAATGAGTTTGATAAGAAAAATTTGTGAGGAAAAGAAGTGTGTGATGATGTAATTACCAAATATGACACTGCATGAGTGACAGTCACATTTCTTTCATTTCAATTGTCATTGGTTAGTTGCAACAAACGTGGGTAGAGCCCTTCCCAAATCTTCGTTCGCGAAGCCTAGCCATGATGATGAGTTGCTGAGTACTTTCTAGTTCTAAAGGACACCTTTAAAGATCTATATTTGGTGTTGTAATAACTTATAAAAAGCCATCCCTACTATTTTATGCCCCCTAATAAAAACATTAGAATCAAAATGCAACACTAAAACACATCAGCTTATGTTGTGGATGTCAACAATAAACTTCTAAAAAAAATTATTACTAATGAAAGTAAACCAGCTCCTCTCTTTATTTTGATATTGGAGTGTATGGAGAAATTAAGCTCCATTTACTGTTCTTTTAAATCTGTTTTCATGCCTATGTTCAACACTACATAATATTTTTTTTCATTCCAACACAGTATTAGTGGGAAGGAAACTGTAATCTAGAGAATTACATTGGTATTCCAGTTAGATAACAGTGTGATCACAAAATATCCAATACACATTCAATTCTACATAGCAAACACCTTCAAATGCAGTTTCTTTATATTTTCTCGCTCCCAAGCAAAACTCAGAATATTAAATCTGTAATCAAAGCTGTGAGTTCTAACATAGAGACACCAGAGACAAGTGCCTGCAATGTTTTAGAGGTTCTCAGCATTCTATATAAACAACTCGACTAAATTGCATAGTTTATGCCTACATTTATACACTCAGTTGCTGTGCAGTCCTCACTGAGTGTTTATGACACATTCCCTAATAAAGTTCCCATGCACGTTTTGAAATCTGTAGTCCTTATAATGAAACCATTTTATTAATAGTGCTATTAAAATTGTGGTTGAAAATGTCATCTTTCCTCTTCAAAATCATGTATGTATGAATTTCAGAGTAATTTAATTCTGATATTATTAATATGAAATCTAATTTTAACAGACTGGCATGAAAAAGAACCTGCACTTTTGTGATTTTAAGAGTTCACACAGTACTACAAATATATGAATAGCTTTATTTAGACCTTGAATAAGACAGTTCATTCTCTGGAGAGATTCAGGACAAATAGATACTGTAGAACTGCCATGGATTAGAGATGGCAATCAGGAAATTTATTCTATTCCTAACACTGGTAAAACATTAATTCTGTGAATTGAGGTTCTCTCATTCTTTCCTCACAGGCTACGTTAACTTAATCAAATCACTGTAAGTTATCCCTGAAGAATTAGAACTTAATGTATAGCTATCATTTATCTCCCTGAGTAGCTACTTCATTTTAGCACACATTAGTTCTTTGATTCTTTTAATAATAAACAAGCTAAGGAGATGAATTTACCTATATATGTAAAGGTGGTAACTCTAGGACAGGTCACCAAATACAATTCTATTTTTCCTGTTTAAAAGAGGAACATCCTGCACACTTGTACTTTTCTGCAGTGAATCAAAAATAGGTATTTTTGCAAATTTCTATGATAAAAAGGATATTATGCAAATATACCAGAGCAGCTGCAGCAAATTGCAGTAAGTTGAGATCAACTTTTACTTCTCTTGCTTTTTGTTTGGGGTTTTTTTTGGGTTGCAAGTTAAACTTAGACATAGAAGGATACAGCAAGTTAAGAAACAGAAAATACAATATGAAGAGTTGTATTGCGCAGAGCAATTGATGGAAAGCAGAACAATGTAGAGTATGAGCTCTGTACTGCCACCTGATTCTACTCTTCTAGCAGGAGTTTTCTACCGGAAACTGTTAGCATAGCTGGATGAAGCTGAACTGCAGGGTCTTTGGTTTGCACTGTGGGTAAATGCTTATGTTTGTGAGAGGGAAAGTCTTATAAAGGTAACTTTTTTTCATTTAGAAAAGTAATTGTAAATAAACCTGAACTTCTTTTTCAGTAAATATCTCATAAAAATTGTAAATTCTTTGCCATTTTGTGTATTCTTAGAAGACATAAAACCAAGAGCTTTAAGAGTCTCTTGATACTCATTGGTAGAATAATTTGCAATAGGCTCAAAGGAACTTTCACATTCTGGTGGGTCAAAGTACACCTTAATACTGATTTATAAAATGGTAAAAGCTCCAGAGAAGCAAATAATGTGAGTTTAAAGAAGTTCCACATGGATTAACATAATGAATCTGAATTAGTAAATATGGGACTTAAAAATTTATTTTCCTTTTTAGGAAACAAAGTCCTAGTGGCTTTAAATTATTGATTTCTATTTCCATAGCTCTTTAGAAGAGTTGCCTCAACAGCACAAAATATCATACAGCATGTCACAGGGGCCTGACCTTTAGGTATTCATGCAAAACTCTTATAGTCTTCATGAATTAGATCTGTTTAAAAACTTAACCTTGGAGTAAGTAGAATTAAAATAACTAGACACACAAAAGCAGATAAGGGCAATTTTCCATGTTGAACTATCTCATTTCAAGCATGTGAAACACAACTAATTACTCTTAGACTTCCATCATTTTCAACTGTACTGAACTCTTAAGTCATGGAACTTGGAGTCAAATTCATCTTTCTGTTTGAGAAGCATTTGGTGTACAACTGTAATGATATCTTGCTAGTGTTCAGCAAAGCTAAGGGAAACATAGTGAGAGGAAACAATAGAATTAAGATAAACCTCTCTTGTTTTCCACTCTTGTAAAAGTAACAAAAGGTAGATCCAGTTCACAATTTTAATTCTGAGAATTAAAATGTATCTGGTCTTGTATATTATATGTATGACATTTCTAATTAAAGTTAGCCACGGTTGAACTATAATGTAAAATGAAATTACCAGAATTAATCCAAGTCATTTTTTTCAGAAGCAACCAGAAAATGTGTCTTGAATAGATTGACTTACAGCTATTAAACTACTATAAATTACTTTAAGTGGTGTTAAGAATCTGACTTAATTCCACACAGGCAAGACAATTTGATTAAGTTGATGCTCTATGCCTATCTTGTCTGTTGTCTGCACTGTTTGAGCAATATGATCCCGCTTCAAGAATCAGAAAAAAAAGTTTGGTTTATACTATTATCAGAGGAAATCTGGGTCAGAAACATAAACTACAAAATAATTTAGATTTCTGCTTTCTTTTCTGTGATTTCCTGTGCTGTATTTGTAGATAAGCATTAGTTTAGAAAAAAGAATTCTTATGTGTGTTGCAATTGTACATCTTGTGTGCAGCTCAAATAGTGGTCATCTCCCCCCCAGATACAAGAGACCTAGCTATGGTTTCCACTAGGCTGAAAACCATCACCAGAAGGCATGTGGTGACCCAGATGAAGCCCCCATGTAAACATGCAGCTGTCCAGGTCTCCAGCTGCAGGAAGTACCTGAGCCTGTCACTGGTACCAGAGGGCAGCAGAGAACACCTGTGTGAGGTGCAACCAGGTGGATGATCTACTCAGCCTGGAGGCAGAGCTGAAAAAGGAAGTGGAAAGTTTGAGAAATATCAGGGTGTGTGAGAGGGAGGTAGACTGGTGGAGCCACACACTACCATGCCTGAGGCAAATGCAGTGGATGGGCATTCCACAAGAATCAGAGAAGGGGACCTATGAGACAAGGGGAGGAATGGATATAGGTTCCTGTTAAGGGCAGCAGCTGAATCATCTCCCAGCCTCTTTCACCTTTGCAGGTGCCCTTACAAAACAGGTATGACGGTTTGGAACTCAAAGGCCAGGCAAATGACACTGCAGATGAAGGTCCAGCCAAAAATGTGCCCAGGTGGTCAAGAAGGCCAACATCCTGTTTCAGAAATATGGTGGCCAGCAGGACCAGAGAAGTGACTGTCCCCGTGTACTCAGCTCTGATGAAGGTACACCTCAAATACTGTGTTCGGTTCAGGACCCCTCATGATGAGAAAGATATTGAGTTGCTGGAGCATGTCCAAAGAAGGGGAACAAAGGTGAAGGGTCAAGAGCACAAGTCTTATGAGGAGTGGCTGAGGGAACTGGAGTTGTTTAGTCTGAAGAAGAGGAGCCTGAGGGGAGATGTCCCCCCTCTCTACAGCTACCTGAAAGGAGCTTGTAGCAGAATGGGTGTCAGTCTGTTTCCCTAAGTAACAAGTCGCACTAGGGAAGATTTAGATTAGATATTAGGAAAAATTTCTTCTCTGAAAGAGTTATCATTTCTTGAACAAGGCTGGCCTGTGAAGTGGTGGAGTCACCACCCCCCTGGAGATTCAAAAGACGTACGGATGTGGTGCTTAGGGACACATGATTCAGTAGTGGACTTGGCAGTGTTATGTTAACAGTTGAATTCAATGATCTTAGAGGTCTTTTCCAACTTAAATGATCTTATTATTCTGTGTCCATGGGCACACATTGTAGTAATAATGGGAAGGACAAAGAAAAGGCACATCTTTCAATAAACTGAAGGAATAAAGGCTGCTTGGACCAATTTGATTTATAATATTCAACATATTTTTTTAATTTTTATATGGGCTGAGAAGCAATAGCCATGACAAAGCTAAGGCTAGAACATACTCTTTGGAAATTTATATATTGATAAAGGAATAAAAAAGACCTTCATATATTTACTCAATTAAAGTATTATCCTCTCAATGGGTTAATTAGAATATAAGGCAGGGAAACTAAATAGTGGAATATTTACAAAGGGAGAAATTTCAGTGCATTCATTTTTAAAGTCTTATTGGTGTATGTGAAAAGAAGAACAAACTCATCTTTGAGCATACATTAAAAATTGGGTTTGTATTTAACTTATATATTTGCTTTTATTTACCACAATTGAAATGAATTGCTGTCCTTCTGCTGTGGCTTGCTTGCATTCTTGTTCCTCTAAGGGCATAGAACAGCTACATCTGTCTGTCCCTGTAGTTAGTTGGTTTATCTATAAAAGGAAATCTCCTAAGAATCATATATTTTTTCTGTGTTTGAATTAGATGTAAACAAAAAATTGTAAATGGCAAACTTTATAATTTCTTCTTCTTTTTTTTCCCATATGCTAGGAATTCAGTATTTCTTAAAATAAAATATCTTCTCATGCTTTATTATGTTTCAGTTTAATTAAATTGTTCTATTGGAAATTCAATCCAACATGCTAGCTCCAGCACTGACTATATGTAAGTTTCCATTTCATCCCTGACTCCTGTATTTTCCTCAACAGCTTATCCATTATTTTATGAAAGGTGAAATATTTGGGAAAGTTAACTTTCAGAAGGCTGAAACAAGCATCGAATAAAAGACTGACTCAGGTGAAATTAATTTAGCAGCAGCCTTTGTCACACCATTTAGGCGATTCAGCTGGGCCTGCAGGTCAGGAATATAGGGTTGTTGCTATCTGAAGCTCTGCTTTAAGGAAGAGACAGAACTTCACAGTCTTGATTTAAATTGTAAGTACAGACAAGCTGACATATATATTCATTGTGAATGACATCAGTGGATCTTGACTCTTTCTTTCTAACTCATTTCTAGCTGAATGTCTACTGACTTCTGCCATCTCAATAATGTAGCTATTTATTTCCCCTTTTACTTGCTTTTGTGAACCTCAGGTTGAGAAATGCTACCTTAAAGCTTTAAGAAGCATTATAGCTACAGTATGTGCCTCAACACATGGCTGTTCTCTTAGACAAAAGTGAAAATGAAAATAATCAGAAAATATGAAGTAAAAAAGAACAAACATTTAAGTGCTAACATAATAGAAAAAATAGTCAAAAGGAAGCAAAGGAGCATTCTTCTTTTGGAAATCTACCAGAATTTAAAGAAAGGAGATAATGAAATAGCAATAATATTAAGTTGTCCTGCTCAGATATTTATTCAGATGAAAAGAATGATATATACATAAATCAGGAGTCTAATGCCAAGAGACAAAAATTATGGATTAGGAAGCCAGAAGGCAATCTTTGTTAAAAGATTAGTGGTTTGTAAAATCCTGACAATTCAATAAAACTAGAATCTTCATGGACTTTTGGAAGAACTAAAGAATAGCCATGGGAAGGAGAAATATTCTAAGTATACAATTTAACAAGCTGTTTTGTATTTGGCAATTAGAATATCCAAGGGCTGCATTTTTTGTTTCTCAATTTCTTTCAATAGCGAACCGTGTTATACAAAGGGTGACAGATGTGTTAACTACTCCAGTTTAGACAACTCAAGTCTCTAACAGCTCAAACAGGGCTCTATATCTCCTGTTCTAACTTTTCTGTTGCTAAGTTCTTTCTTGAATTGTGATAATGCTCTTTGCTAGTAATCAGGAAGATTTTCTTGCTTAAACTGTAACATTGTCATGAAGTACTTGAAGTTATCACGTTGTCAGTAGTTTCAGTTAATCTACTTTTCCAGTGGAAAATTATTTTATCAAACAGGGAGGCAAAAATGTTGTATTCTTATCTCATTATCATCCCCATTTCAGAGGGTGGAAAAAAGGTAGAGACTGATTAGTGGTTCTAACTCAAAAAAATAATAAAAAATTACAGAATTGAAAGCATAATTTATTATGCACTCATGCACAATAACCACAAGAACAAAAAAAGTTCTGACTGTAGAAGGGAGCTTTTTCCAGATGGCTACAACAAAATGTCTTTGTGTGTTGGAAAAGAAAAATTAGGTTGAAGATTTTGATTCATAGAATTTTGAATTGTACTATAAGGTATTAGTAGTTCTTTCATATTTTTTATTTTCTGTTCTTCCTATAACTTAAATATCTGTCACAGCAGATGAAGTAGTCTTTATGTATATGCAACTAGAGATTTGCAGTACAATTGTTTTATATGCAGCTCAATACAATACCTTCTATCTTCAACAGAAAGTCCTAAGGGGTTTTCATCTGAAAGCTCTCTATAGAAAATTCAAATGGAACAAAATATACAAGGATTTTTGATCACACTGTGTAGAATGCTTCAGAGCACAATGTTAAAATTTAATAGGGAAATTTTGTAAATATTTTAGAACAGATGTTGAAAAGCCAACTCATTTTACATGTATTAAACACTGTAAAATCCCATTTTTACAATGTTAAAATGTTATAATAGCCTATTTCAAATAGAATAGAACTATTCAAATAAACCTTCCATCCATGAGATTGTGTACAGCAAGAATTCACTTAATGTAATGTACATTAAGCTTGCATTCAAAAGTCTCTCTTCTGCCTGGATCATTTATTTTAAAGGCAGAAGTCTGAACATTTCTTTCTTCAGAGATTTTTTTGCCTTTTTACATTTCTAAAGTAATGTTTTATTGCCAATCTACACAAATGAAGGTTAATTTTGAGAGATACAGTTTCATTTTTAATAAACTTTTTCATGCAGTTTGAAAACATTCTGGTGGGGAAGGTTGGCCTTGCAAGTAACAGTTATCATTTCATTTTCTAAAATCCTTGTAGGATCAATAAATAAAGGTAGACTATTCCAACGAACCAACAATTTGCCTGCTGTATTTACAGCTGGCTGGGATTCATGTTTGCCTGATATATTCCCATAGGTGGTTTGTCACTGCTTGAGCAGAGGCGGGCTTGGAGTAATGAACTTGTCGCTAGAATGTAGGTAGGAATTAGGTAAATTCTAATTCAAGTTCTCTAGGCAAAACTTTGTAAAGTTAAATCTTGGGGGAAACAGTAAAAAAAGTTTTGGAAACAGAGTATAGAAGAGTTTTCAGCTATTATTTTTTAATATTTTTTTATTATTTTAAGAAAATAAGCATTCTAAAGAATGAACAGAAAGTTAGATAGTCATTGGAAATTCATTGTAAAAGCATCCCAGCAAGCTATTCCTGACTAAATTTTTTATTTCTCTTTCTTTTATCTTCATGTAACAATTATGTGTTCTATCTATATGCATTTTTATAGCCATTCATTCATCTTTCATATCCATTCATAGACAATTGTGTCTAAAACAGTAGCTTATTAACTTCAAGTTTAAAATATATTTATTTATTGTACCTGATAAGAGGTCTAGAGTAATTTAGTATAATTTTTTCTTGTACAGTTGAATAGTTACATTCAGGGAGATGGTGCTGCTCTCTCTCTCTTATGATCCATGGGACGGTCTGACATAAAGAGCAATATTTAATACCTTATTATAGAATTAATTTTAATTTTGTGTTTTCTTGCTTTTAGAAGTAGAGATTCCTACAGAGGAGAAAAATCAGAACTACTCTGCAGGGACCAATCAGATTTCCACTGAGCTTATCTTTTATTCTTCAGCAGTGTCCAATTACTAGGAAATGGTTGAGAAACAAGAGGGATATAAAGTAATAATTCCCTGGGATACTCTAAGCCTTTCTATGACTGGTTATCTATCAACAAAGTAAGAGATTAATGTCCACACATTTACATTAAATAACTAGTAAAGAAATTATTTTGATTTTCTTTAAAGCTTTACACCTCTCTGTTCTATAGGTTTGTTTAACTGGACACAATTAACTGATAAATATTTTACTGCCAATAAATTTTTATGCTGTAAGAAGTAGAGAAAAATCCTTTTTTTGTTCACGTGCTTCTAGACTTTGAAATACACATGCCTTCAGTCATTATCCTAAATTTTCTCCCCAGAATGGTGATAAATTAATCAGGATCAGAATAAGTAGGGCTTCTCAGAAAAGGATCTTTGGAAGTACCTAGAAGCAAAAGCATATGATATTCATAAACTGTGTTTTGCAGAAAAGGTATATGTATGAGATCTGAAGAAAGTAGTATCAAAGGAAGCATTTTCCTGTGACTTGACAATATTGGGAACACTAATATGCAGCCAGAGAAATACTGCCAAACTATCAGTTTGGTGCTAAGACAACATATTTCTTGCCCTGAGCCTGAAAGATATAGCTTGATCCTAGGTCATGAGTGGACAGTGTAGCTCTCGGGAGACAAAAGCATTTGGTGAGAAGAAGCAGAGGCTCTTGGGATCTGGGAGGCTTTTCTAGTTTTGGCTGGGATAGAGTCAATTTTCTTCACAGTAGCTAGTGTGTGACTATATTTTGGATTTGTACTGGAAATGGTGTCAATAACACATATATTTTAGCTATGGCTGAGCAGTGCTTAAACAGATACAAGAACTTTTCTGCTTCTCACAGCACTCTACCAGCAAGTGGGCAGGGAGTGCACAAGAAGTTGGGAATGGACACAGCTGGGACTGCTGACCCCAACTGACCAAAGGGATATACCATACCATATGATGCCCCAAGAGGGGCATTTAGAGTTGCAGCTTCTGTTTTCACAAGTAACCATTTTACATGATAGAGCCCTGCTTTCTTGGAGCTGGCTGAGCACCTGTCTGCTAATGGGAAGTAGTGAATGAATTCCTATTTTTGGCTTACTTGTGTTCATGGCTTTTGTTTTACCTATGAAACTGTCTTTATCTCAATCCATGAGTTTTCTTATTTTTGCCTTCCCAACTGTCAGTTGGGAAGAACTGCTGGAGGGGAGTGAGAAAGTGGCTGTGCTGTGCTTAGTTGTGTTAGCAATGTTAAACCACAGCAGAGGCTCAGGGAAGTAAAAAAATCATGTTAATTTTTAGAAAGATAAGGAAATGAGTGTTCTCTATTTTTATATAGCAAGGAATAAGCAAAAGGTAATAGTGAAATTTTCAAGGAAAGTGGAGATATTGATGTAAAATAAATTAAAATATTGATGTAGCATGGAAATGACAGAGAAAAGGAGGAAAAAACCCAATACAGTAGTTACAGCTTTGCAATGATATTTTGGTAACACTTGACTTTACTACTGTTAGATAGATGTCAAGCATTAGATTGGGCTTTCCAGTCCAATTTGTAGCAGTGCAAACCCATGACGGGTTTGTGCTCTCACTGCACATTTGAGCATATAGCAGGTGAAGCTACTGTATAGCTGGATTCCTTCTTATCCTAGGAAAAAACCCCAAACCCTATGCTTTCTATATGCTCAGATGTGGCATTTTCAGCCCACACAAAGCAATACACTTTATACTGGTTTTTTTGTCACCTTGGGTGCTCTTCCTACTACCTCTTTATTTTTTTTTTTTAGTTTCTACTTTACTTTGCCATATGTCTCTTTTCTTTTAAATTGTTCCTCCTTTAGTCTTACTGTAAAAGATGTACATCAAAACTAGAGTTGTAAAACTGACTAAGCAAGAACAAGAAAAGCTTGTGTTCAATTCAGATGCAGATTCCAGATTGTTGCACTGCTTGAAAACTAACATTTTTTTCTTATAGTGTTCTTTCTTTCTGAAAGGAAAAAAATACTACCTTAATTACATTTCCAGAACATCACTGATTGAGAAGATGATTCAAGAGCATTTCTTTATCTTTCCAGAGAAAAAGAGACTTAAAGCCCTTCAAACTGAAGGAAATTTTTTGTACTGAAGATATGAAAAACAGAGTTAAGCAGAGATTTGGCTCTATGGAATTGCATCCAGATTATGCAAGAGGTGAAGTGTCTAGTCATTTATTTTTACTGTCAAACAAAACTCATACTTTGCCTTTTTATTCATGTCAATATGTATGATGAATTAAAAGAGGGGAGGGAAAGGCTGACAAATTTTGTGGGCTTCTTCAGTACCTTCAGGTATTACACGTGATTTAACCTATTTCATCACATAAGATCTAGGAATTCAGCTGCCCCATAGAAAAACTTTTTTTGCTGGGACAGCACTTCATTCTCAGGATATTCCTTCCATAATCAGCTTAATGCAGTTTGAACAAGATACCTTTTCTTCATTTTTAGAATTCAACACTTATAACCTTCATGCGTCTCTGCACTGATGTATAGGTGTTGGCATCACCTGCTGTTCCATTCCCAAAAGCTGAATGAAGTTAAATTAGTTAAGGGGATTTTATTTTTTTCCACAAAGATTATCCCTATAAAGAATAACTCAATTTCAAGAAATTATTAACTGTTGGTGTAGGACGTTAAACAAACAGGGTTGTTATATATATATATATATACACACGAATATTTTGTGTGTATACACTATGGAAAAGCATTAATTACAATAAGAATACTAATGTGGGACTGAAAGTACAAGTGTATTATTGGGCTTTTATACAAAATCTCTTCTGTACACAAGAAAACAAGAAACATTAACTTTGGAGACTCTTCTTTCCTTGCCACTTTATCAGAATTTTAGCTTAACAGAGAACTAAACAAAATGCATAACAATAAGCTAGATTATAGCTATGTGCAGAGCACTCTGTCCAACACTGGAGTCCTCAGTACAGGAAAGACAAGGAGGAGGTCCAGAGGAGAGTTACAAAACTGACCAGAAGGATGGGGTGCCTTTCCTATGAAAAAGTCTGAGAGAGTTGGGGTTGATCAGCCTGGAGAAGTGAAGGCTTTTATTTTCATACAGGGAATCTTTCATTTGATGTGGCTATGGTCTTGAATTATGTTATGTTGCTTTCTGTTAAAGCTGTTTATTAAATCACAGAAAAGTGACTGTGCATTCACATATAGGTGCATCTAAGAATGTACACACAGAGACAACTCTGCATGTACCTATCTCTGCGGTGAAGAGGTGAAAAAGAGAGTATTGACTATTATAGGAAGTAGGGAGTACAATCTCCCAGTACAAAATCTAGAGGACTATTGCTCTGAAGGACTAGACCCAGAGCAAACATTCTGAACAAATCACTGCTAATTACTGTATTATTTTCTCCAGTGATATTTAAGAAATATGACAAGAATGACAAATAGAATTACTATACAGTATTAGAAAAGTAAGATTTGCCTTGGAGCAAAAAGTTCAAGGGAAGTTTTGCATGAACAGTGGGTGTTAGTTGTCAGAAACAAATAAAGGGGTTGGCAAGACAAATACAAGCCCTGAAGGGAATCTCCTGCACTCTCAGTTTACTAACATAAAAGCAGTAATATTTCTCTAGAAAAAATTATTGCATTTGTTTTGATGTGTTATTAATCAGAGAGTAGTTAAATGCATCAATAACTTCATTTTTTAATGAAAAAAGCCCCCTATCTGATTCTTTCTAAATTTTTTCTGCTCAGATCCTGTGCTCTGTAAAGCACTTGAAAATAACTTTTGGAATATGTCTTTGTGATCTGTTCTTACTAATAGTTTTATTCAGTTTTTCAGATTGTTCTGTGCATCAGATCTTAATGTGAATAGTGGTTCCCTGATCAACACTCAATGTAAGTAAAGATTATATGAAAAACTGCAGATAAATATTTGTGTGTTACTTCAACACATTATACAAAACACTTTTGAAAAGTAAAAATCAGGAGGTGTTGCTATATTGTATTGTGACAGGGCCTTTTACAAAGAACAGTACTTTAAAATGACTCCTAAAGATTGTAGTATGATGGATACCATCTTTTGCTTCTTGTTTGTCTGGGGTGTTTTGTCTGATTTAATTACAGCAGAATGCATCTTTGCTCTGTAAAATTAAAAAAGTAGAATTTGTATCTGAGAAGGTGCTGAGGAACACAAGGAACAGACCAAATTTTAGCACGTGAAAACAAAACCAATCCATTTGCTGTTTCTGATGCTTCTTTGTCTTCTTCTCCAGATGCTGCCACATAGAAATTTTTCTGATGCCCTTCTGCTCTTATTCTGGCATTCTGACTGACTTTGTCCCAGTCTTCATTCTTAACTCTCCTGATGTTAATCCCATCTCAGTATTCATTTCTCCAGTTTCAGTCTGGTGGCCAGCCAACTCCATAGCATTCTGTCAGTTTTCCCATTTGCAGCACCTCTTTGTGATGGCCAAAAGTGACAAGGTATAAGCAAGAGGGGGTCACAGTGGTACCCTGTGTATGGGAAAATCATGAACCTCCATGTGCTTATCACAAGGGGTGACACATGCTAGAGTAAGGATAACCCTGAGGGATTGTGGCTGTAGGTCACCTGTGATGAGGCTGGGACATCAATGGACTGCAACCCATTAAGGACCCACAGCAGAACAGAGACTACCACGAGATATCATGACCTGTGAGTGAATCATGATCAAGCAGGGACAGTCCTGAAGAACTGCAGCCTGTGGGCAGCCCATGCCAGGAAGGGAACAAACCAGAGGCACCATCACCTGTGTGAAATCTAGACCAGAACAGAGACACACAAGAATAGGGTGACAGGAAATGACATCAAGTGTAAGGTGGCAGAAAGGAATAATTATGCCCAGAGTGGCCAAACATCATCTTATGCAAAAAAAGGCAAAACATGGTTATGCGGATTACCTCCCCTCTCTCTGCCACCCAATGCATCCCCAAAGGAATTTTGCTGGAGATGGTGTAACCCACAATGAATTTACAAAAATAGAGGCTGTGGAAGGAGGAGGATAGATGTATTTCTTTATTTGTTTTTATTCTCTTTGTCACTGTCTTAATCAGTGATTAGAAGTTTGTGTTCATTGGCAAGGAATTAAGACAAAGTTACCTACTTGAGACTATTTTGATGGCAACACCATATGATGTTGTAAACATGCCATCCACATTTCAACACATATTCTTAGTTGTTTTGCCTTGCCAGCTCTGTTAAAGTTTCCTTTGGCTAAACTAATGTATTTTTCCCAGCCAACATAACCCATCAAAGCCACTACAAGCTTATACTCCAATTCTCCATTTTTACTTGCCTTCCTTCACAAAGACACAAGTATCTCCTTTTAACACCCTATTAGGTCATTCATACCTTGGTGGACAAAATTTTTATCTAGGACAAAACTTTAATCTGTCTCTTCTTCCTTCAAAGGGAATTGTGGAAAAGAGACAACAGGGCTATATAGAATAAACAAGTCACACAGATTTTTTTCTACTGGGTAGCTCTCGACCTCAGACTAACATTTCTTCAACACAAAAGATCACTTATTGGAAGCAAAATGTTTTTGGAGCATGGTAATTGCAATGAAAGTCTTTGAGAAATTAAACAAATTATAGTAAGCATCTGCAAGGTATTTAAAATCCACTGTGAAGGCTCTGCTCCCATTTATAAGGATATTTAGTTGGTTCAAAGTATTTCAAGATTTGGCGGTGGGAGGGTTGGCTGGTGAGGACTGTTTTAAACATCCAATAATAATAGCAGTCTTCACTAAAACTTCTGAGAAAAAAATCAAGCCCAGATGGTAAAAGCTTAGAAAAGTTAGGAGCTAGTGGAAAAATATCATGTAGCAGTTTATATTGAGAAGCATTATAATCTCAACAATAGGTTATACACCTTTTCAACCTCAAATACCTGTTACAATAAAATATAGCAGAACATTTTTTTGTAACATGAAAAAGATGTCCAACTTCCTTGCAGAAAGAAAAGTATGCTCTGTGCCAACTGGTTGATTTATACAAGTTTACTATGCCTATTTATTAGTGTAAAGTTGTGCCAGTATTGGCAGGTTTTGTGTTGCCTTCAAGCTTGCAGAGAACCTTGCCAAGAGAGCCTAACTATTTCTACAAGTAATTAATATAATATACCCTGGGTATTCCAAGCTTCAGTGATGTTTTCAAGGTCATTAAATTATTTTTTAAAAAATTTAATAATATATGTGTATATTCCAATACATTCACTGTAATGCTATTAACCATAAATTTTGTAAAACTTAGGTTCTTATATGTTATCTTTTTATTGCCTGATCAGGAAACCAAGATGTTATGAATTCAATTCTTCTTAATAACCTTTACAAATTTTTTTCTACACCTACATTAAAATTCACATAAACAATGTGTAACAACACTGCTGTTGTTAATCAACTCTCACTTTTAACATTTTCTGGAAGTTGTAGTAGTATTTCAAACATTATCTTAGTTTAGCGAGTAAATTATTCACAATGAAAAGCAACAGTGTATTTAGAGGATATGTTTTATTTTCCTTATTCTGTGTGTAATATCAAACATTTCTGCATGCCTTATATTTTGAAAAATTTACTGTAAATAAACTGTCAGTGTTAAAAAGGTACACATTAGGACATTCAACATAAAGGCCAATTTTCCTCCAAAGTCTTCTAAACAAGCTGTTTCCTCTGTCTTTCTTCATTAGAGAATTTCTATTAGTACTCAAGAGAAATTTTCAACTTGAATGCTCTCAACTGCAACACATTTTACATGTCTGAGGAACTACAGAGTGTTTTCTTCTGTAGTAGTAGGAAAAAGCTGTCTTTCAGTGTACAGTATTATCAATCAGAATAGGTATCAAGTTTTTGGAAGTACAGTTCTTACCAAGGAAGAAAGAATTTCCATGTCAGAATGCTGTTAGGAGACTGTTGAGAGCTGAGCTGTAAGTGAAAAGACCTCAGTGGATGAAACAGTAGTTCAATACTGTAATTCAGACACATGGAAAGATACTATAGCAACCACCAGTCTACCATTCAGTTAATGCTTAGATTGCAAGTCCTCTTAAATGGGTTGAAAAGAAGGAATTAAATTCAAACTCCTAGGATACTAAACATTTGTAAAGAATTGAAGGGATACTGCCCAGTTTTCCTGTCAATTCCCCTTTGGCAAATGACTCAGCATATTCACAAAACTAGAGTTTTATCCATTGCAGCTGATTAAGATTTTTCCAGCAGTAATACAAACTTCTTAACATGCAAAATTGCCTGTGGCTTGAAAGAAAACCACTTTCCAAACTCCAGATACAGCAAACAAAGTTTGACAGATGAAGACCTTTTGCAATCAAAGGACCTGTGTAGGAAACAAAACTTGCTGAAGCAACAATTTGATCAAAAGATTTATAATATGGCTTTTCAGAGTTGGAAGAAAAATGCACATTTGAAATGTGATGAATTTGAGTACAATACAAGGCATTTTTTAACCACTGAGCTGGTAAAATAGTATGTGCATAGACAATGTAAGTTAAGCATCTTCTGCAGCTGACAGAAAACCAAAAAGGTAGTTCATGAATATGTACTACTGGGAAATTAGATTTTTATTCTATTTTGAAATCACAGGCTTGCTGCTTCCTTGCCTTCAAAAGATTATCTTCTGATGTGTATTTCCAGCAGTTTCTTAAATCTAGCTTTACTTTACTGTTCTTAAGAAGCTTATCAGAACTGTGCTGCATTTTAAAACCTATCTTCAGTTATATCATTCTGAAATACGGTGAAGTCATCTTAAAAGAATGCATTGGTGTGCCCAACCTGGGCCATAGGTCCTTACACTTCTGTCTGGTATCAGGAAGACACATAGACCTGTTTTACATCTAGTTTTTAAGAGAATAGCATTAACCAGTTATAAAGTCTTGGTTTTCCTTAACTATGAAGAAGCCCTGAAGTTACAAACTGAAAATATAAAAACCAGGACTTGTAAGTCTGAAGGCAGATTAAAAATTAGTTTATGCTCAAAAATGGGCAATTCTGTCTTTTTTAGCTAGCTCATTCTGGTAAGATACCTGAATTCTTGTGATGTCTAGGACACAGAGATATAAACTGTATCTCCTGTGCAACATAAAGTAGCCAGAAGCCATCAGCTCATCCACAGAAAATAAAAACTGTCCTTATTCATGAAGATAGTCTCTATTCAGTTAGTGCATGCCAAAGGCAAGATGATATAAAAACAAAATAAACCCAGAAAGGAACCTTATATTTCACAGGGTTCAGGAAGTTTCTAATTATTTTAGTAGGGTTGTGTTAGCAAGAAAAACTAGTAAACATATTTCTGATACAATATGTTGCCTCTTTAAAAACATCAGTTTGATGGAAACAAAATATATGATAATTAAAAAACCCCCATATTTATGAGACCAGAATTTTGGACTTAATTTTGTTTGTAACACAAAGTATTGCTATGGCAAAGATATTGAAGCAGTATACTAAAATAAAAAAGAATCTTAGGAACTTATGAAAAGTTAAGAATTACACTGTTTCAAAATATTTCATAAGTAGATTGTTGGTCATGAGATGTAATCTACATTTAGGAAAAAATAAAAGTCTTCTAAATTTTGGCTATCTGCCTTAGCAGAGATTCTTGTCTCCGAGTATTGACATAAAAACATATATAGTTTATTTTCAAGATGCAATTGATAGTTTATATTGAGAAAGATTGAGCATATGTGATTGGGAGAAAAAAAGGTGCTGCCTCTATGGTGTCACTAAAAATCAATTGGACAACTAAAATTTAGAACCAAATCATAAAGTTGCTTTATCACCGCAGCTGATCCTATAGCTTCTGTAGTTTGTTTTAGGAAGAAAAGAGAAGTGACCTTTAAAATATAGGTCTGCATAGAGTATAATTACCCACATATTACATTACCTCTTGCAAAACATACCTTCCAGAACACAGTCTCTTTCCTGGAAAAGTAAGGTCCTGAACAAAAGGAATCACCGTGAGTAAAACTTGAAAGAGATATAAGATTGTTAGAAACTATTTTTCTGAAGATCATGAGGCTTTCCTCAGTTAGGTTTGTGAATAATAAGATTATTATTTTGTCTCCACTTCTTTACTGAAAAAAATTGATGCTAAAAGAAAATCCTTTACAGGACATAGAAAAAAGTATGTGGGCACTCCTTCTAACAAATCTTCCAATTTTCATAACTTATGGTGTCTGTTCTCTAGTTCTCTGTTTTATTTTAAAAGGCAACAGTGAATTTTTCTTCTCTCCTGGATCAGAGACATCTGCTAAAAAACTTGATCTAGTTGCAATTAGAAGTAGAAGAAATAAATGTTTTCTAGAAATGTGATAAAATAAAAACAAGGGCAGTTTCCCAGAGGATCACACCCACTAATTCCTTAAATAAATGAAAGTTCATCCTCCTGAAATTCTAGGTCCTGACTTCACTCATCTCATCCACATCGCTCAAGGTTTTGAAGTCCACTAGGGCATAATCACAGAAGAACAAGCTACCTCCAATTTGTATATCTCTAACTAATTTATTTATCTTAGCAAGAAACATGCCTAGTAACACTTCTCCTCTGGCTGGGCTGTCTATCATGTGAATTAAGAAATTATTCTCAATGCATAGCAGGAGTCTCCTGGACTACTTAAAGCTTGCTGTGCTGCTTTTTCCAACAGATGTTAGGGTGATTGAAGTCGCTCAGTAGAATCAGAGCCCATTTGCATCATGTTTCCTATAGTTCAAGTAAGAATGCTTCATGGATTCCCTTGGTTGAGTTGGCTGCAGTAAACATCAGCCATGAGTTTTCCCTTGTAGACTTGGCCCCTAATTTTTACCCATAAAGTTCTCAACCTGTTCATCAGTGTTTTTCAAAGACAGCTCTGAGCAGTTAATCCATTCTTTTGCAGAGAAAGCAACCACCATCCTCTACCCCTTCTTTCTGCCTGTCCCTTCTGAAGCATTTATTACCATCAATTGCAATGCTTTGGTCAAGTGATTCACCCCACTGCATTTCAGCAACAGTGATTAGATTGTAGATTTCTGGCTTCACAGTGTCTTTCAGCTCCTTCTGCTTGTTGCTGTGTGTATTTATAGAAATGCACTTCAGCTGGACTATGAATCATATTATTAACCATATTAAAAAGAACATTTGATCTTTGAAAAGATGGTATGGTCGAGTCGAGAGCTGAGAAAATATCTTAGAGAAGCGGCCCTGCGAAAGATAGTGCTTTGACTATATAGTATAAATTCTTGAACACCTTCACCAGAGGAATATTAGATTTCATTAACAAGCTGTGAGATTTTGGTAATGGTCTTAATATTTTTATTATTTATTCTACTTTTATAGAAGAAGAAAAGAAAAAAAAGCAAAATATTACCAACATAATTCAGATTAATGTTTGGGTAGTCTTTAGCAGGTATTCTTATAGTGCCCTCTTGTGATAACTGAGCTGTGGGTTCTTGAAAACATCCTTGACAGTCACACAAAGTAATAGAAACTGCCAGACTTAATCAAAGCTGCCAAAAATTTGTCAGATATTCAGACTCCAATAATGACAAGTACCATCTGCTTCAGAAGACTACAAAAAGAATTCAGATGGTTCCATATCAGATGTTTCCTCTTTGTCAAGGATTAATTCTTGTTAAGAAAATATACAAACGTTTACCTCAAGATATGTCTTCATCATAATTAGCTGTGAAGGCTGTTACTGCTGACAAAGATTTTAAACTTGATAAATTTAGCTTAAACACCTTTAAATATATTTGCTGGAACCAGCTGAAATTCTGAACAGAAAGTGTATTATTTGTTCTACATATTTTGGGTGATCCATGGAGAAAACAGACAAGAACTTTTTCACTAAAAATTTTTAATTTATTCATGTTCAGTAAGTATCTATGTTTATTTCTGCTTGGTCAAAATATCTTTCGATAACCTCAGTATTCAAACTGTGAACTGTAGATGATTTGGTGTTGCAACAGGTACTTTAAGTTCATTGCTTCTCTTGTGTTCTTTATCTTATTTATTCTATGAAAATCAGGTAGAAATATGAACTCTGACAGATTTCTTCAAATTCACATCACAATTCATACAACCACTATAAATAAAACAGGCTTGCTTTTCTTAAAAGATTTTATTTAGTGATTACTTTTTTGATATTTTGTAAACCATAAATGGTTGAAATTTCAGTCAGTCATCCTGCTGATACTGGACTTAAAAGATCAGATCTCAGGTTAAATGTATTCTTCTATTGAAAGAGAAACTGGAAGGAAATTCTGAAAAGCATGAGAAACCCAACCAGCTTAGTCTAATAAATGACCGTTGAAATAATAATAATGAACAACTTAAACACTGTGAGCTTCCCTGCCACCAGGCCATTATCTGTTTTTCTACAAGTAATAATAATAACTTCTTACTCATACATACTTTTATTTGATTGTCATACAAAGGCTGCTTGTTCATTTAACATAAATACACATATTAGTATATGTAACGAAGTACAATAATACGAGCTATTACTGAGCTAAATGTATTATGCAAAGCTTTAGTACATGAGTCTGCATAAAAAAAATAAAATATTAAAAATCGAAGAAAAATATCAGGTTTTTAATAACACTCAGTGCATATATTAATTTTACCAGTTTTGTAAGTGAAAATGCACTGAGAAAATAGGCCTGAAGACTTGAGCATTCCATGGTATAATTCCTTACAGTGACCTTCATACTATAGGGATGAAATGTGTTCACATTTGTCATTTGGTGCCACCAGTAACCTTTCAGTCAGGACACAGGGGATGATGATGATACTTGACAAGAGTAAGAGAGGCAATCTGCACCATGAATTAAGTATCCTTGAGTTCATTTGCTGCTTATGTTTATTTTAAATCACAAATGCAAACACAATTTTACCTGTGCCATGATCTTTGATGTGAAATGTGAAGTTACCACACAATCTAATTTCTTTGAATAAATAAGGAAATGTAGCTCTGATTGTGTATGTTAACTACAAGCAGCAAAAATGAGCAGAGACATTTCTTCATCAATACTCTCATTGTGTCCCATACTGGTTTTATTTTCTTTGTGGATGCATTTTATTACTGCTTGTTGTTTTTTCTTGTATTTCTTCATTTGATTCTGCTTTGTGTGGCTAGTAGACTCATTGTGATGTAGTATCAAAAAACTCCCCAATTCTCTGCAAAGTAAGGCAACTTCTCATTTGCAGTTGAACATACTATTACAAGTATGGTTACAAAGTATAGTTTTTTCCTCTGCCTTGACATGTGTGTATGAACAAGGCTATATTTATATTTATCTCAGTTTTCACCAGACAAAACAACTCATTTTGGAAGGTTCTTTGAATTCCCAAGTCAGCTAATGCAACATATTTTTCTCTCTGCTTTTTGATTTAGCTGTCTATATCTTGAGCTGAAAAAATAGATGCAATCTGGGTCAAAAAAAGATGAAAAGTCCGGTCATGTGCATGGTGCTGCAAGGCCCCGTAAAGTGGCAGAGAGGATATAGTCCTGTCCTTCCTGTCACCCTGTTGCAGCTCTCCATCCCCACTCCATGAGAAATTTCTGGGTTTTTTAGTTCTATGACATGGACATAAATGCCATTTGACACAAAGCTGTATCCTCTCCCCAGATCCTCATGAAAATCACTCAATATAAGCCTCGTGGCAGGCAAAATTCAGTTCTTTCACTGTCATAGCTTTCTTATAAAAATGATGACATTGAATTCCTGTATCTCATTATCTCATTAGAAATGAAAGACTAGCAACCTGTAGAAATTTCTGGTAAAACGCTTCTTTGACATTAAATAATTATTTTATATTACTGCTATAAGCTCACTTTCCATGACCTGCCTTTTATTTCTACAGCATTTTCTGGTCATAAAAGACAACATTTTCTCATTGAGGCCAGAGAGTATGGGAAAATCAAACCATTCACTTGGCTGTCTGTGATGAAATCATGTTCCTGTTACAATGACTAATTGTATAAAAAGAAAACAATGCAGTCATCTTGACACCTGAGGATTAAGATTTATGAAAATTAAGATACTCACAGGCCTAAAGCAATGGATTTAAGACCATAACAGTTTCCATCTCTAGCACGATAAACACCTCTTACAGAACACAAAAACACACTCCAGAACAGACACTTGAAAGAGCTACAGACTACTTTAGGTCCTAAATAGCATCCTTATCAACTGTTTAAGCATTCTTTATCATTTTCTTATTATACTTACTTTATCAACTGTAACCTAAAAACTTGGAAGGAGGAGAATAAGACTGGTGATGTATATATAGCTGTATATATGTACACATCATATATTATATATATAATGCATATATAGGGACAGAACAAAGGAATCTAAAGGACAGTATTTTTGAAACTCACCACTGAAATAACCACAAAATAATCTTTCCAGTATCTGTGACTGATTTGTACAACTGTTTGAAAGGCTAATGTTGTGATTTAGAAAGACAGAGAGTGGCATTTCTAATACATATTTCTTTTCAGTGTATCCTGTTGGTGAGTTTATCACCTCAGACAATGTGCCTATCAGATGTGACTCGCATATTTGGTATCTAGTTTATATTATTTGCTGTGCAGGGGATATTGAACTGAATTATATTTTGAATTCCAGTCCCCATCTGAGGACCCACTCACAATGGATGGAATTTTAGTATTACATTTTTTTTAAATAGTCCCATGAAATTTGTTAACCTTGTTAATATAAGCTAAAACTTATTTTCCAACAGTAAGGCAAATACTGCTTTACTGAAAGTACATTCTAAATTGACTGAACCAGAAAACCAGAATATGAAACAGTTAGCTATTCCATACTCAGAACCCTCACAATCTTCCATGTAAAGATGATAGGCTTTCTTTTAACAGCAACAACAAAAACAGAGAAAAAGAATTTCCACAAGTGTAAAGTGCAACCTGAATCAGATTCCTGAAGAGTTCCAATTTCTTATACTGCCAGAAACAAAATACTGCGAAAACACCTCAATTCTTTTATATTCAGTGACTGGTAAGTCATCCTAATGCATACTACACCTTTCAACAAATCAGATCTGTAGGACTCATAAACAAGATATATATTCAGTGAAGATTAGTAATTTCTAGTCATTACATAGTTATTATTACAGTTATACACCTAAGAAGAAAAAAATATTTCACATGAAGGCCTGACTGAGATTTAGTTAAACATAAGATTATGTCCACAGTGAGAAAAGAGAGAATGGAAATAACTCTGCTGTTTTTATGATTTAATATCATGCTGATCTTGAAGAGTTTGGCTTATTTCCTAAGAGACAAAAATAGCAGATAAAAAGTGCAACATGCTATGATGAACCTTAGTGGATTTTGCATAAAACCTGCTCAATTTTTCTGCACCATTTTCATGGAAGCAGGCAAACTCTGGAATATGAAACAACATGCATTTTTCTGGCTGGAGTCTTTGCCAATCCAAAACTTCAACCACTGATAGAAATACCAATTAAAAATAACAAAATATATCTTCTATACAAAAGAGAACTCATAAGTCAAAATCAAGAAAATTAACTGATTTTTGATTTAAAAATTAGTAAAATGACTAAAAGTCTTTAATTCATCACATTAAAGATAAATGGGATGCAAATAGTAGTGATACTGAATATGAAACTGTTCTCAATTTCCTGAAGGAAAAACAAAATCAAAACAGAAGTAATAAAAAAAGACAGTCCTTAAAATAAAACTAAAGGTGCAGGCCCCCACATTTTGTTAAATAACACAGCTGAACCAAAAAAACAAATCACTAAGGGTTATTTTATTCTCAATGCATACAAATGATGAAAAAGATAAGTACAGATGCTAGAAAGTGAGGAATAAAGAACAACATTAAAAGCATAACCATCCTAGAAATTATAGCTTGTTGTCTTGAAATCTGCTATCATCATCTCTAAAGGGAACTGTGGAACTGAGCAAGTGCAAACAAGAGCATGAAAAAATTATTAGATTCCTTACAGTAATATACTAAAGAGACTAGGAATTTTCAGTTTAAAATCCAGGTAGCTGTAAGGGTTTGTGACAAAAATTAAGTTGCAAGAAAAAAGAATAGAAAATGATTATTATTATTTACAATAGAAAAATTAGAGAACATTACATATAATTAATAGACAGTCAAGGGTTTTGGGGGGTTTTGCCACACAGTATATAATAAGTTTGAACTTCTAATAACAGCATAGTTTGGATAAGAAACCTACAAATTGATTAAAAAATAATAACAATTCCCAGAAGACACGTGTGAATAAAACTGGATATGGTGAAAATTATCAGAATCACAACACTGATAGTGAAGGGATCATGCTGTAATGACTTCATTCTTTTTATTCATTTCCTAAGCATCTATTATTGATGTTGTGTTGATCTGTATATATACATGCTTGTCTTGATTATTTTCTTTCTTCTGCTTCTAAGTACAGCTGAATATACTCCTCACTGAATTTTGAAGTTTTTGACACACACAAGAAATTCAACTGTGCCTCACTAATTATGTTATTTCAACAGTGTTGTTATTTTTTATTTTTGTCATAATTTAACTTGACCCACTTAGAGCTATATGCAACGCATAGCAGCCTGGAAGATCAGATAGCTACCTTTTAAATTATACAGTATTAACTATTCATGACAGATGTAGAAGTCTGACCCCTTGTGGACATAAGTAATAGCTGCAATACATGTTTTCTCACGAGAAAAGAACAGTAAAATAAGTGAACAAGAAAATAGTAAAACAAAAGTGCAGAAAACTATGCATTTAAACACGACATTTCTACTGATGTTTGCCCTGATATATTTATCATTCCTACTGTTATCCAAAATCTAGAGGAGACTGTTCTAAAAACTCACAGAAGTCATCAGGAAAAGAAATAGGCAATGTTTAAGACCTCCATTTGCCTTCTTCTGAGAAGAAATGGTCTCTTGAGAAATTGTTATGGATTTGGAAAGAAGTACATGGAATAATCCTAATCAGTAGCGATAGAAAGCCCACTTGCAAGATAGCATCAGGTGTCTTTGGCTGTCTTTAGCAGTACTTCTAAAATGGGTTTGGGCTTATGATGTTTGTGAAAAGATCCAAGACCCCTTAAATTCAGTGCATGAAATTTATGCATCACTCTCTTCACTGACAACTGACAAATATATTGATGTGTGTCACACAGAAATCCACTTATTTAATAATTTTTTTTTCCCCATACTTAAGAAGTTACTGTCCTTAAAATACTGAGTGGAAAAACCCCAACAAAACAAGGGAAACAGAAGAAAACTGTTCAGCATGTCAGAAATTCTGATCAATTGTCTGCAGACATTGTTATCAGAAGTTTAGATGGCTGTTTACCTTGCACCATTTATTACTTTAAAATATTTTTTGTTGTAATTAGCTATCTTTGCATGGGAAAGAAAATGCAGTAGATATTTAGTGTTAGCATTGCTTTTATCGTTGATCAGGAGTACATGCTATCAATCTGACCTCAATTCTCATCCTACTGTTATGTCTTCCTTCAAGGCACTGATTTGTCAAAAATCTGTTACTGCACAATGAAAATGTATGATTATAGGCTGTGTCATGCATACTGTGCATCTACAGGACTTTATATATGTACCTTTTACTGAACTGGTTCCACCTGTGTGACAGTCTGGTAGAAAGGAAGGTTAAGTTACACTAAGTGAAAAGACAGCAAAAGAAGAAAGCTAAGAAACTTTTCATTTTCTTTTTCCTTTCCTGTCTTTTTTGTGTGCTGTCACTGTGATTTTTTGGGTTTGGTTTGTTTGTTTGTTTGTTTGGGGTTTTTTTATACAATACCAATACTAACGCTAATAAAGCAGTTTTGATGATAACTCCAGGAAGTAACATTTGTAGCCTGCCTGAAAACCTAGTGGCTTATATCATGGGCTCAATACTTTGACAAAAATGGACATTAGAGTAAAAATAATATTTTCTATCCTTCTTTCCTCCTACTCTTTTTTAAAATGAATAGCAGGGAGGAAATTAGCCAAGAAGTTCACAACCTTCCACCTAACTCTCAAACCAGCAGTTTTCCTGCCAGTTGCAGTGACACCAATTATTATAGGCATAATACCCTTCTGGTGCTAATTTAGTGAAAAATGTAACTTTGAATAATGTTTAAATAAAAGGTCAATTGATTTACCCTCTATCAGAAATTTAGTAATTAGAACAATGTGCGCAATATAATTATTCAAGTTGTTTCTGATTTAATTTTAAATAATTTTAAACTGATAATGAAATTCTAATGGTCTTGGAATATAGGCTAAAAAAACTGGCAGGGAAACAAAGATGGTTATCCAACTCTTATCTTTTAAACCTTGTTACATCTCTTAGGAAAATATTTTACATGATAATTTAACAATGACTTTTTGAAATTCAAACTGTTGAGATTTTTATCTGTGTAGAGTAACAACTGAGCAAATATCCTATATAAAGAATATTTTTTGTTTGTTATTTCTGAAGGACAGAGGAAAGGTGAACTGCAATAGTAAAAGGTGTAGACTAAGTCATGACTCTGCATCTCAGCTTCACTACTTGAACATACCGATTGAAAAAATGTAGCATTTATTTTAATTTAGTGGTGCAGTGTATTGAATCTGTTATCACTGTTGGCAGTGGCAGTAGCATTTATCACTTTAACCTACAAAAGATCTTGCACAGAGAAGAACCATCATATTACTTCATGCTCATCTTCTGCTACAGTTCCTTCTCCCACATAGAAGGACCTTTTACTTTATAAATACCTTTACTTTATAAAAATCTTAAAGAACCTGTTTACACATGACAAGGTTACTTTTAAGAACTAGTAATTCATCTAAGTATGTCGATATACACCATATTTTTCCTCTTTCTTTTATCTGAGCAATAGACTTTTCAGAATTTATTTTCCCTTTGTCAGTCTGTCACTTCCAGGATTGAGAAAATATTAGGGATGTCTTTTATATTGTGTTTCACAGTGGTCAAGGCCGAATCACCCCAATAGTAAAATCTGAGTCACACAAGAGTTTTCAATTTTATCAACTGATAAAAATACTCCTTAAATAAGTATTTCTTCCTGCTGAGATGTGAAAAAAGAGAGAGAGAGAGAGAAAGGCAGAGAGAGAAAGGGAGAGAGAGAGAAAGAAAAGGAGAGAGAGAGAAAGAAAACTCCCAAAATGGAGCATTTCCCAAGATAGTTGATCTCTATCCTCTAAAAATGTGGAAATCAAAAATAAAAATCTTGAACCAGAGCTCTCCACCCAAGCTGGCTAAAAAACTCTGTGGTACTTATAATGAGAGGTACACATTTTGTGTTTTGCTGAAGAAACTGCACTATGCACTACTATACATGGCATTGCAAGTAAAAAGTGAATCAATCTTCTAACCACTAGAAAATTATTTATGGTAATTCAGATTAAACTTCTTGGCAGTTATTCAAAAACCTGTTACTTTGAGTAAGTCAGAAAAAAAGGCATGCAAAGATCAAGACAGTAACAGACGAACAGTGGTGTAGTTGCCATCATTTCTTCAAAATCCTTGCCCTTTTTTCCCCCAGAGGTGTTTTAGCATTGGGGTTTTTTTGTTATTTGTGAGTGGTGAGGAGGGTTAGGGCTTTTTGTTGTGTTTTGGGATTTGGGGTTTGGTTTTTTTTTGGAGAAGCCTTCTTCCCTAAACTTAATAATAAAATGGAGATCAGGCCTAGGTGTGAAAGTTTGCTCCAGGCTCTAACTACAGATATTTTGAATCATAAAAGAACTTGTAGCACATTAAAACTATTATATATATAATTATAGCTCTATTATCACTCTTTGCCAATGAAACACACAAGGAAGCAGGCTCTAGAAAGAAAAATGCCAATATAAAAGTTAAGCATTTTCAATAGTCACCTACAAACTGATCTTCCAAAAATAATTTATGCTTCATGATTGACACATCATTGACATAGATATTCACAGGGAAATTCTACTAGAAAAGCATTTATTGCATAAAAGTATTATCTATAATATAACTTCATATGATATGAAAATTAAAATTTGAGCATTAACTCAGAAGCAAGAATTTTCAAAAATAGGCCAGAACACAAAGTCCACAGTTAAATTAGAAATCACTTAAATAAGAATGCCTGGACTAGCCTGATTGCCTTATGAGTCCCCAGTTGACAGACAGAGCCTAAAATAACTATAGCTATTGCTGAGGATAACAGATGGGCAGAATCCTTGTTGAGAGACAGTAAATGAATGTTGAAGGGGAAGGAAAAAGCAAGGAGGCTGCTCTTCTCTAATACTTTCAAAAGGTGCTGAAAACAGCATCTTTCAAAACTTGTCAAAGAGAGGCATTAAAAACAATTGCCACAAAATCCAAGGAAATACAAGTTTGCATATGTATATAAAACCCTATGTAACAATTAAATTTCAATTTTTGTTTTGTAAAGAATTTTGGTTTGCCTGGTTTCCTCTCAGTTAATCTCAGCTAGCAAGGGATTTACCTTCAAAAACATCAGTGACAATTAAAGTAGAAAAATAAAACAAAACCAGGCAATAGAATAAAATAAGGGGTGTTTCGGTCACACTGTTACAGGAAGTATATTGTCTAAATAGTAACACAAAGACTGGTTTAAATTTCTGTTGAAAACTGCAACTATAAATCTTTTGTGTTTTAGTTATGGAGTTAAATTCAAAGGAATCTCACAGATTGGGATTTTTTTCAGTACATCATCTTATGCCTATTGATGTGACACTCATATACCAGCATGAGTTATAATAATAGACACTAACTTGTAAAAGACAAAAAAGAGACTATTTTTGTCACTGAAACAAAGCCTGTTGTTTAATAACTGAATTTTGGCTAATAATAATACAAAATCCTGCAGTTCTATCAACTGAAACAGCAAGTGTCAAAAATATAGATATTTCTTTTTAATTTTTAATGATATATCCTAAAACTTTGCTGCTTCAATCACGAAGTTAATGAGAACTTAGATCCTTAAATAAAGGAATAATAAACAACAGCCATAAGAATTACAAGTGAACTTGGAAATGGACTTAGGCCAGCAAACATTGTGCTATACTCCTTGAAATCCTATTTCTTTGAAAATATTTACCTGAAATGTCGCAACCTTTAGATATTCTTATCTTATGCTTCAAAATATTCCATATTTGAAATACTGGAGAAAGAAACAAGAACACCACATAGAATCATTCAGATTGGAAAGGGCCTTTAAGGTCATTGAGTCCAACCATTAACCTGATACCACCATGTCCACAACTATGTTTCCCTATAAAGCAAAATCACTTGCTTCTGAATTTACATTTTAATGTTACTTTACTTGGTTTTCCATGGAAAAATGAGAGTACACCACAGAGCCATGAATTTGCTCTCAATTCAATTATTGTTTTAATAGTCTTATTGTCAAAATCACCCAAGTAAATAAAAAAATACTCATTGGCATTAGAGTTATACATGTTATAAATATTTTACACAAAACCCAGTCCTATTATCTACCTTTTTTCATTAGTTTTACACTCAGCCTTCCAGGACTTCTCCTGGACACTTTCTATTGCAGTCTTCCTCAAGAAGACCAAGGCACTGGTGGTCATTATCTTTCCATCTTTGCCAGGAGGAGTGTGATATTCATGGGACAAGGGACAGTATTACTCCTCAGTCATGGGGATGCTTGGGGATGATTTTAGACACTTTCTTTCTCCAGTTTGCTCCCTTCCACATGCTCCCCAGGAGGGGGAGAAAGCTGGCCCTGCAGACCACTATACCCCAATGGACCCTTTGTGTGGCAGGGACTGATTGGGGCTATCAGTCCTTCCCCTTTGACATTCACAGAGCTGGAGCTCAGGTAGGCTGAGTAACGGGCACTTGGCCATAGTGCACCTGGTAAACCCAGAACAGATTCACTCAGGCCAAGGGCAGCCCAGCCCAGCCCATCCCTGGGACCTGTCATTGCCTGCTAAGAGCAAATGGAAAATCATATTTATCCCTTTACTACACCTTCTGGATGTTGCTTAGGTCTCATGGATTATTGACTTTCTCCTTTTATCCACTTTCACCTCCTGAAATTAAAAATTTATCATTAGCATTTGCAAAATCTATAATCTGTATCTCATCCTGCTGCTTGATTATATCAAACACATTCTGCCCATTCATCCTTCTTGCACTTTAAGAGAAAAGGGTAAGGACATGCCCTTTCACTGAAGCAACAGGTTTAACTGTTTTTCACATCTGATATACACCAGATAGAAAATCTTAAAATGAGTAAAAAGAATCAATCGGAGATTCTTGACACAATTTGAGTGGTATTTTCCCTACTGAATAGATGAAGAAATGAAAGAAAATAAGGAAATTGCTCCTCATAGAAATGTTTTCAGACTTTCACTAATAGAATTTCAGTGGTGAGAATCCCTTTTCCACTGAAACTAAAAGCTGAACATACTTTGCACTACACTGGGAACACCTATTCTCATAAGATATTGGTGACCTTTTTGCAAGACATGCATTTTGCATAGTGCATCAAATAAAAGATGAAAAACGTCTACTTGCCAAAACCAAATTGATCTCAAAATGCTAATTTTTAATATTCTAAAAAGTTTTGTAAAAATCCCACCAAAATCACAAGCCAGATTGGTTTTCTGTTAGTTTTAATTTTTCTACTTTGCTTGAGTAGCCTGAAGAGGGTGAGCCAAAATTACTTGAGACAAATAAACCAACCAAAAAAATGGAATACAAAGGAGGAATTGCATTGTCAGTACAGAAGCAGGACTTGCAGATAAATAATGAAACAAAGCTAACTTGAAATATGTTCAGAAAATTAATTTTAATGAGTGTGAAACACAAAATGTGATTAAATGATTGAGAAAAGAGATCCATTTCTGATAATAAGTGGGGTATACATATTGCATTTCTAGTTGTCCTTCTATTCATTTTCTAATGTACACTCTGAGGAATTTCATGATCATATTTTGCAGAGTTTCTACTTGCATAATGAAGTACTCATCATATAATTTGTCAAGTGCCACATTATGATATATAAGGTTCTGTAAACCCTATTCTTCCTCTTCCCCTGACTTAGTTATTAGTTCTATTGTGCTCATGCTGAGTATCTAAAATATTTGTTTTGAAGCACACATTTAGACTCAATACTTCTTAAGGATAAATGTCCTATGATGTCTTTGTCTTGCAGTGGCAAAGCTGAAGTCAAATGCAGCAGATGTTTGAGAGGAAATCAATGTGTATGTATCAATCATATTAGTTTGCATTCTTGAGTGTATTTGTGTATGGACACATACCTTTCCATACACACATTACATACATAAACATCTGTCATAAAAAGAGACTCTGTATATTTTAAGAGACTCATTACTTACCCAGTTTCAGAATGCTGCAAGTGTCCCACATGAATGAAGTTTTTTGGGACAATCATGTCACCTGTTACCAGTTTATTGGCCGAGTTCACATAATACACCTACACTTGGGTTATTAGTAGTGCAGGAAGAGTACCACTCACTGCACAACTTAGTCACAGAAATCAGTTAATTTTTGATAAAGTTATAAGAACAAAGCATATCCTTTAGGCTAATTGTACAGGTTCTCTCAGAGGCAGAAAAAGATAAGTGGGATGACATTTGGTGTAGAGGGACACATCTTTCTACGTCATTGCCTATAAAGAGATCTGATAAAACTACTTAGGTTAAACGCTTTCATTTTTGACAGTTAAATTTAGGTGAGATGAATTCCACATTGGCTACCAAATACTGTTGAAAATTTAACCTAAGTAATTTATCGAAGGTCATACACAAATTGTCATATGTTTAATTGAGTCCTATTTTCTTGAATTCATGACTAGTGCTCCAATTATTGGCCCATTTTTTTCCCTCTGTGAAAAGTGACTAAGTAAAAGGTTTTTTATTATTTATAATCTGTGATTGAATTCAGCTGAGGATGTTGGGCATTAGGTCAGCTCACAGGATAACAGTCATCTACAAGCAATACCATGTTTTTATCACCTCCTTATTTGTATTCTAGTACTGTGAATGGAAACAGTAAGAGAGGCATATACTATTAACATAATGTGAAAAATCTTGGTCTCAACAAACATTTGACTGTCTTGCAGAAGCAAGATAGCTCAGCAAATATTCCCTTATTGAATCAGAATCATAGAATCAACACAGTTAGAAAGGACCTTCAAGATCATCAAGCCCAACTGATAGCCCTACACAACTGTTATCTCTTAACCATCCCTTGAAGTGCCACATCTACTCATTTTTTGAAAACCTTCAGGGATGATGACTCCACCACTTCCCTGGGCAGCACTTCAAAAAAAGGAAGCACTGGTTTTATCTTGAAAAGTCCTATGCTGAACACTTCAGTATCAAGTAATTTTTGAGTTTTGTCAATGTGTAATAAAAAGTCATTTTTCTGAACAAGCCTTCTCAAAAACCACAAAACATCACTTTACTGAAGTTTTTCAGGAGTAAGAAAAAGTAGATGTTGATATTTCCAAACCTGCTCCAGAAGTTCTTATTTCTAGGTCACACTTCCTCATATAATGATTTTATTCCATTTTGAAAAATATGTAAATAATAGAAAGAATAGGAGACTTACTATTAGTATCCTCAAAATCTTAAGGGGAAAACAAACAAAACAAAAAACCCAAGATAACCAACCAAACAAAAACTCCAAGAAACCAAAACCAAACCCCAAAACTCCTTTCTGCCCTCAGAGAACATTTGATTCCAAATTATTACTATAACTTCATGATATGTTTTACTTCCAAGAACTAGGATTTATAACAAAACACATATTTTTTTATTGTTATTGAAGTATTAAAATTCCATCTCATGCTAGAAATAATAAAATCTCCTAAAACAATCCTAATATAGCTTCAAAGAGGTCTGATCTTCTTCCTGCAAGCACAACATCTCAAGTAAGTGACATTAAGGGAAAACAAACAAATTGGTAATACTGTTCTTATCACTCCACAGAGCTTAAATGCCTGGATGAAGATATGAAATTGCACAAATATGAAAATTAAAATGACACAAACTCAAAAATAATAAATAAGACAAATAACCCCCTCACTCATTTTAAATGGGAAAATTTAAAAAACCCAAAAAATATTGTTTGAGGTTTGCTCTCTGCACTCCCAGAATAAACAATAATTTTGAAGACAAAGTATGTTCTCTGAAGCGTATTATTTTGTCTAAATTTTGCATTATTAGTCTAAATTTAGTGAATCAGGTCTGAGATTTCTATGATATATACATGGTTTAGTAAAAATTAGAAGCCTCTTGATACAGCGTGTGCATAATGTTTACTTTTTATGTGCATACAAACAGAGTGAGCACTATGCTTCTGGTTGTGGTCAAAGTCAAGATTGTAACTGGGAAATGGGACTTTTTACAAGGCAGTGTACCCCCCCTGCAAACTGGCACCCATGGTCTGATTTTTCACATTTTAGACACGGGCAAATATGCAGAATTTTTAATCAGAAATGCAAATATAAATTTTGCAGCCATTACTAACAAAAAAGCTTTTTCAACTTGAAATATGTTTGTCACTGTGCATTGCAAATGACATTACACACATTTAGTTCAGTACTTAATCTAGTCTATCCAAATTTAAAAATGTTTTCCCTTCAATCTTTTGCAATGCATGAATACAAGTTGACTTGAGTTTTAGTACATAATTTAAAAATCTGTTCATGCTGCTAAGAAACATGCAAACAAATGCCAGTTTCTTGCTGAAACACTTTATCAGCAACAATAAATAAAGTAACGCTTCAAGTTTTATTTGAAGTTATTGTTTTAATGCATATGACATACATTCACTTTTTTATTGTTTTTCCCAAATTTATAGTGGCATAAATACTATATCAAATGTAAAGCTTTCTTGAAGGCTCAAAGTCCAGAATCTAAGTTAATGGGAAAGTCTCTCTTGGCTTAGCTAATACCTAATCAGGACAAAAATAAATGGTTGAGGTCAAGTTCTCTATTGTATACCTATGTAAATGAAAGTGATTCACCATTTCCACACAGAATTAAGAACAAGCAACATTATTTGCATGGAAGTGGAAGCAAGGCCATATGCTGCACACCATCCTACTGTACACACAAAAGCCCATCTCAGCATCAGATTCTGTGATCAGAGTAACATGCAGCTATAAAAGCCTGTATGCCTATGTATGGATACACATCTACATATGCACACCACTTAATCCCATCTACAAAGTTTATTTAGTTAAAAGTTTTTTGTGAAGTAATTTAAAACTATAATCCTAATCTTTTTTCAGCTCAATTTAGTTAACAGAAAGGGTCCAAACTCTCAGTTTTATTATGACAACTTGGAAGATATCAAGATGGAAATGGCAAGAAAAGGGAATTAGATTTTTTTTTTTAATATTAGCAAAGTAAAAAAAAATAACCTACCATAAAACTTTTTTTCCTTTAAAAATATAAGTTCTTTGTAGTTTGCTCCTTCTTAGCCCATGATGTGCTTCTCCTTGTAGATATAAAGGTATTTTTCGTTTGCCATAAAGCCAACCAAGTAAGAAAGTGTTCCTACATCAAATTCCTATGAGCCCAAGTACCAACAAGTGTTCAAGAAGAGGTAAACTTCAATAAGCCCAGGTCATTAATTTAAGTAGTAGAATTTTGTACTGCTTTTAAACTAACTCTCCCAGATCAATTGGAGATTTGTGATTCTTCCTTCCAACCACTGAAATAAAACTGGGTATTTCAATTCTGGAAAATAAAAACAGAGGTCTTTTAAATTTAGTAACACGTTCAGATGTACTTGTTCTACCTCTAAAATAATGGAGTATATGAAAATTCATGCTCTTTCAGGACTGAAAAAAGAGGGCAACATATGATGCTGATTCATAAATTTACTACATATCTATGTTTGTTTTCTCTACTATTTGAAAGCCTTGTTTAATTTTACTGTTTGTTTATTTTCTGCTTCTATTTTTCTTTTTTTTTGAAAAATAAATTCTTTTATTTGACATGTCTTTATGTGCCTTCAAAATTTTAAAATCTGCTGTCACATGAAGAAAACAGTTCAATACATCACAGAATCACAGTATGTTGTGATGATGAATTTGTCATTAGTTTTGCTGAACAGAGTTTTCTCTCATTTCAATGTAAAATAGGAGATTATCTCTGGCTTGTAAAAGTCAACAGCAAATAAAGAACTCATTTTCTAAATCCTGAAGGTAGTACAGGAGCCAAATCCAAAATATCCTAAAACTCTTAGTGGGTAATTGGGTAAGACCTTTTCACTTAGACAATTTTATTTCAGCTTAGTTTTTCTTTCCAACTGAAATGGACTATTATAGTTAAATCTACTTGGGTTTATTCTTCTTTAGAAGCTTATAAATTTTACAAAACAGTAGGCATTTTAGCATTTGCAAAGTAGAGTTTCTCATTTTTTTTGAGGAGTTAGTTGTAGGAGCTAGTATAGCAATAGAATAAATAAGCCACACCTCTTAGCTCCCAGTCAAGTAGTCAGATTTTTGAGGTCAGCAAAACACACACATTAAGTTTGACATTAAGAATTTTTGGTGTCTAATCTGCAGTGTATTATTAATGAAGCTAAGAGAGAGAGAAAAAAGGTTTTCATATTTTTCTGGATTCTGCCTAGTAGAATAATACAATCAGAGAATAATTGGCTAAAAGGACTAAAGGGGCCCAAATAATGACCAAAAATGAGGCTACAGGGGCCTTCCAGAGGTTATCTGATGCAATCATGAGTCAAATTTTTAAAATCTTTATGAACAGAGATCTCATAATTAATCTGAACAACTTATTTCAGACGCCTTCATGGTGACCAAATTTTTACTTATATGTAATTGAAATTTATATTAAAAGTCTGAATTAATCTATCTTCCCATTAGTCTGCCTGGACACCGCAATTAGGTCATCTCCACTCTTCTTCACTTGAGAATGAACTCAACTATTTCAGCATCTCCTCATATGCCATGTTTTCCAAGCCTCTGACAACAGTAACTGTCACAAATTACCTCTTTCAGTATGTTCTTGTTTTTCTTGTAACAAGAGGCCCAAAACTTGTCACGAACTGCCAGTTGGACTTTGTGCTAATGATCTAACCTTTAAAACTGATGGAAAGGTGTTCCACTCACCTTACTGTCCAGTTATCTAGTGTTTCCAATTTGGCTAAAATAATATTGTTGGAGACCTTGTAGCCAAGGCATACAACATCCACGGCTCTGTCATCTCAATAAAACAAACAACTGAATTGGCTAGACAAAATTTACCTTTGGTAAATCCAGCTGGCCACACTCAGTCACTTTCTTGTCCTTCCTGTGCCTGGAGACACACTGAAAAAAAGGAAAAATGAAGCTGTTTAGGACATCTTAAGTAGTCACAATTATGGGCAAAGACACATGTTTCTTTTACAGTCATAGTGGCATACAATTTAAAAATAATAATTTTCACCTTTTTGTAGTAGAGAAGAGCAAATGATTTATCATATATTTAACAGTCGGCATGCAGAATTCATGATAGGTACTGAGGTTTAGAAAGTAAAATAATCCAATCAGCAACTACATTCTCAAAGAATGATTAAATAATAATTAATCATTCTTAATTAGGATTTGGTCACAAGTCCTCATCTATTTTTGACAAGACAAAATTGACAAATTTTTAATAAAGTCAGCCTTTTTAATATCTCTCTAGAAAATGCAGCAATGTTTCTGGGTTTTTTGTTCCTTGAAAAGCATAAATAGTTTTAGAGGTTGTTGTTGTTTGGTTTGGGTTTTTTTCCAGAAACCATGCCTTGGCAGTCTTTGATAAATAATCTCTCCAAAATGTATTTTTAATGGAAACATGCCATATATTAATCAGTGTCTGTCTGTGTCCACTTATTTTATCCCATGATAGAACATATAGGTACTGGCAATGAAGCATGGACAGCATTTGGATACGACCCAAGAGG
This sequence comes from Galbula dea, assembly GCA_013399015.1. Taxonomy (NCBI): domain Eukaryota; kingdom Metazoa; phylum Chordata; class Aves; order Piciformes; family Galbulidae; genus Galbula; species Galbula dea. Next base: position 4,277,667 of record VWZX01004365.1, on the reverse strand, counting down.
TACAGATGGATTGCAACAGCACAAGCTTATTCATAAAAATAAGAAACTCATATGAAATATTTTGGCCGCAAGGATTTTGCAGCATCATGGAAACAACTGTGCATCTTATACATCACACCAAGCCTTGGCTAGTACATTAATCAGACTATTTCTCAAACAATTAAAATGTATTGAGTGTATTAGTCAATCTTATTATACCAAACATAGGCTTCCTAAAACACACAAACAAGCATGTTCTGTTATTAGGAAATCAGATTCCACCTAGAATAGTCTTCTTATGTAGTGTACTGTCCAGAGCTACACTGTTTTACACTGAATCTTTTTGAATTATAAACTTAAGAGAGCCTGATTGTTCACCACACAGAATGCTTTGAAAGAAAACATTGCAGTATGCTGGGGGTTGTTTTGCAAGTGTTGCTTTTCCTCCTGGATTTAAATTTGAGGATTTAAAAACTCAGCAGCCTAAACCTACTTGAAATGGTATTTAAATGATCACTCCATATGTATCCAGAGAACTGCTCTTTGCTACCTGTTACAGAGCTGAGGACCCATGCTTCCTTCAACCCAGCCCTTTCTTTCATCCCTGTTGAGTCTTCAGTCCTGACATGAGAAAATTATCAACTTTACCAGACATTTTCTGACACAATATTTGTTTACTGAGAACGATGGTAAGTGTTACTTGTAAGGTTTAGTATGTTGGTATCCTAATGTTACACATTTTATAACCTGTTTTGGCTTTCTTCTTATGTGTAGTCTCATCATAGATAACTTGACTTCCAGGAAAAGTGTTTTGTTCATGACTTCATGAGAGCCAGACTTTATGTCCTAGGACTTTTGTCTTAATGGATTTATTTTGCATTATTATCCTGGAATTATTTAGGAAGTCTTCTAAAAACTGTCAAAATAATTGCCTTCAAAGTAGCTATGAGATATAGTGACTATGCTATTAAATTTGAGATACTGATGCAAATGGATGGTCTAAATGTAACCTCAAGTGTACATTTACCTAATTACTAGAGAGCCAACACCAGCTTTTTTTCACCCTTGTGACAGTCTCTTCCTGAGCATGTCAGTGTTAGCTTTTCCTTCCGAATGCTCTGGGGAAGTGTCAGAGCAGCTGCATCTGCTACAGCTGCTTCTACAAATGTCAACTTGTGGTGATCAAAATGAGAAAAAGTATTGGAAATGTGCTGTGGCCTTACATCAACACTAACTAATATCTGTCAAAATAGCTGCATTTTTGTGAGTGTAAATGGAAGGAATAAACATAAGAAATAATAAATTATGAAGACACACACTAAAGAAAGTTTTTCACAGAATGAATCTTTTCTTTTAAACTTCTTTATTTCCTTTCCTATTTAGAGTTTTAAAAAAACATTGATGAGAAAAATGATACCAACTGAAAAACATGCTAGGAGCTCAGGGCTTTTTTTTTTTTTTTTTGGCAGGAAAAGCAGATATTTTAATAATTTGCTGTCTATTAAAAAAACTAAACCTGCTAATCTCTCCAGTACCCTGGTTATCATATCATCTGTTACTCACATACTTGGCTTCTACCTACAAATTATTTCCATTCTTGCAACTAAATCTTTTCTTTACAGTGAAAAGCTGAGGTCATGGTCTATGCCTTATGTCATGGTTTAACCCCAGCTGGCACCTAAGCACCACACAGCAGCTTACTCACTTCCTCACCTCAGTGGGATAAAGGAAAGAGAATTGGAAAGGTAAAAGTAAGAAAATTCATGGGTTGAGATAAGAACAGCTTAATAATTGACATATACTATCCTATAATTAATATAATAATAATTACTAGTAATGATAATAAATTATAACAAAAAATAAAATAACCAGGAAAAATGAAGTCCAAGAAAAATAAGTGATGCAAATGAAAAAAATTGCTCACCACCAAAAGACCAATGCCTAGCTAGTCTCCAAGCAGTAACCCTTCTGCCAACCTCCCCACTGATTTTATTGCTTAGCGTGACATCATATGGTTTGGAATATCCCTTTGGTCAGCTGTGGTCAGCTGTCCCAGCTATGTCCCCTCCCAACTTCTTGTGCTTAATCCCAAATATGCCATAACTATAGAAACAACTTCATTGTTTAGAAAAGCTAGAGGGAGAAATCACTAGACTTCTCCTAGAAGGAATAACAGTAAAGTTTGTACCAATTGGAAAATATGGCAGACACTTGGACTTAGAGAAAATTCACATTTTGTCATGTTCTTCTGAAAAAAAAAAATAGATTAGGGATCATTCTCAGAGCAGCAGCTTAAATCTTAGTAACACAGGAGGAATTGAAAAGAGAGTGAAACATCAAAGAACAAACCAAAACAAACCCACACAATTTCAGTACATGTCTTAGATAGATTCTCTGCAAATATTCTTCGCATTCCTCTGGTATAGCTTTCCATATGTTGTGCTTCAAACAGTTATCTAAGACATTTTAAATTTCTGACCTGGAGAAAATAACTCTTTGTTAATATAACTTCTGAAAACAGAAATTGATTGCCTGTAATAGCAGACCAGACCCTTGCCTGGGTTAAATAAAACATAATTCTCTTGCTTTCTGTAGAAGCATGCCAAAATAAACAAAGAGATATGTAATCTGTTGGAGAAGTAAGATTCCTGATAGCTTTGGGCATCCTAAAATCATAATTCAAGAGAATAAACCTGATACTTTTTCAAAGTCTTAATTACCAGGGATCAGCAAAAGCAGGGCTGATGATGAGGGCAGAGCTAACATACAGCTTCTGGGCAAGGAGGACTTGGGCAGGGAGGACTCAGGCAAGGGAGTGTCCCAGGGGGAGCTGTGCATTGCTGCAATACAGGTCTAACAGTGCCCTCGCGGCTCTTTTAAGAATTACAATTCTTAATTACAATTAAGAATCTACAATTACCACTATTCTGTGGTAGACCAAGACCTCCTGCTGCAGGATGAATGAGCAGTTCTAATGCTGTAGATTTTTATTATTTATTTTTCTTTACAAATTCCTTAAACCTAATTTCTCAGGTCTTTCAGCTCTAGTTCAAAAAAGTGTATATGTAGTAACAGATTCTGTATTATGCAGCACATGAAATCCTTTGGGATTTTGAACAGTAGGTGGAGGAAGGGTTGCTTTGGAACAGAGTAAGGTGTCAAGTGGTGAGACTCTTACTCCCCACTGCAAGGGACAAGGTATCAGAGTCCAGAATGAGGACTCCTGGTTTTAAACCTCAGTGTTGGATTTCTTGTAAGAACTTTGTGAAGTCTTAACTCTCTTGCCTCAGAAGTAGCAATCAGCGGTATAACCTCTGATGTACAGCTTCCTGGAGCTACATGAATTAGCACCAGCCACAGAGCTCTCCTACAATGCTGCTGGTCCCCTGGAATGCACCATACACACCCTGCCAGGATTCTCTCCATAGGAAAAAAGGAAACTACAGAAACCCATTCAATTGCTCACTTTATTTCATTATCTTTTAATTAATTCTTTTGAAAACTCCTATGAGAAAAAGATCTGAACATTTTCAGCATTGAATTTAAAGCTAAAATGAAGGCAATGAATCAGGCAGTGGGAAGATGAAAGCTAATATTCTAAAAGTGTTTTCCACAGAGCACAATAGAATTGGAAGCTGTGCACATTTATTTTAACCATTGACATGTAGTACATTTTTGTCTGCAAAACTATGGCTTGTTTCTGTTTAGGATAAGAATCTTCTTCCTTCTTCTACTACAAGCAGAAAATCCCCACACCCTTTAATGTTATAATAATACTTTACCAAAATCAGCCATTAGTATAAAAAAATTCCTTATATTTAGGTTTGAAAAATTTTAGTATGTATATTGAATGTATCTGATTAATGATAAGGATATGATTTACTCTGCCTTTTTGCATGCAATATACAAAACTATCATAAGAATCAAGTGTCACTGTGATTAGATATTTCTTTGATCACTTCCCACTAGTTTCCAACAGACACATTATGGTAATTTCACCAACTATCATGTGTGTCATTTTAGCATTTCAGTGATTTGAATCATCCTTAGGTTCTTATAGCCAAACGTGATTTGTTCCACAGTTTTTAAATGGACAACATAATTTGGGGAACTTTTTCCTGTTGTCATGCCAGATATTCCAGCATACACAAAGAGCATGGCAGAGGGTTTGCAGTGCAATAGGCAGATTCAGTAGCTCTGATATCAAAGTCAATAAGAATAGCCATCTTTTAGTGAAGGCCAGGTTGAGTTCTACACTGAAATGCAAAATAAACAAGCCTAAAGCTACATCACTCAAAATGACTGACTTCAGTGTAGTGGGCAGCTCTCTGACAATTTTGAACCTGGCATCATCTTTGTGGAAATTTAACATTCAGCCTGCTTGACAGGAAAGGACAACCTGAACTATATGTTTCAATATAAAATCAAAATCTGCCTTGCCACACATTTCTGAAATGTTCTCCTGTGTACATTTTTGACACCAATTTTATTGGGTTTTTTCTTTGTTATTTTGAAGTTGGAGAAGGAATGTTTTATGTAAAAAAATAACAATCCTCATGTCTCAATTATTATCCAGATGGATAGCAAGGGAACTGAACTCTGACAACTGAGAAAAAGCATCAAAAGGAAATAAATAATTAGGTACAGGCCTGTGCTACTCAGGAGAGGGTAATATAATATGTTCTGTAGAATAAACCAAGTGTGAAGAGATTTAAAATATATTAGTTACTTAGAAAGGGGAATAAAGCCACTAAGTTTAGACATAAAAATAAGTTCACTGTTATGGAAGACAACTAAAAGCAAAATAAGAAAACATAAAACAATGTAACAGAAGTATGAATATTTTTTCCTCAGTGTTTAAGTTCTGTCAGCTAAGTATTGTTTTGAAGACAATCTCCCAAGTCATCACAATTTTATCATCATAGTTACTGCAAATGGGAAGTCTATAAAGGCAGGCTTTGGATGTGAAGATGTCATACAGTTTGCTAAACAGTAGTGTATATATGTATAAACATAGTGTATATATATATATATATATATCTCCTAAGTGCAGACATAGCAGAAAAAGAGAGATTAATTGTGGACTATCATCCAGAGGCAAACACAAAAGCTGACATTAGGAAAGTAATTAACATGGGCAAAAGGTCTATGGCTGCTAAAAAGCTCAACTTGAAGCTTAAAATCTCCTCAAGTCCATTGTGTACATTTTTTTATTTAAGAAGTTAGACAACATTTTTTATTTTTCAAATAGAGAATCAAAATTTATTATATTTATTGTTTCATTTTTCCATGCTCCTATAGTGATTTTTCACTGTTTATTATTGGTTTTCATTCTTATTCACTTTAATATTTAAAGAGGAATATAATTAAAGTGGTTGAATATTAAATTCATGAAAATAAGTAACATCAAATGAAAAATAAATTAACTTATATTTTCTTTAGTACTCATTCATTTAGAAAGATATAAATTCATGTCAGACATGCTAACATTTTCTACCTTTTTTAGACATATAAACCTGCTCTAACATACTGTCAACATCAGAGGCAGTACTTCAGTAAACATCTGTAACTGGGATATAGCTATTTATTTACCCTTACTTTTAAGGACTATTTTTTTGTTTTCTTTTTTTAATAATGATTGGTGAGAAGGTAAAAGTAGCATTTGACAAATCTTGTTTCTTATACAGACTTACAGTTCAAACTCCTCAGGAATGGAAAAATGGCAGTCTAACAGAAAATGAACCTCATGCACATGACAGAGGGAATCAAACACTGGATTAGACTTTTTACTTACATGGCAGTTTTGTGAAAAAGTAGACAATTCAGAAAATTATAGAAGCTCCAAGATATTTCACACAATCTCAGAATGTTAGGAGTTGGTTTGTACTGTATTTAGCAGACTCCATGAGTCAGCTGGAGAAACAGCACCAAACATTTTTCCCCTGGGAGTGGCAAAGGGGTGATAGGAGACTTCAATAAACCAACCCACTGCCACTAAGTTGGTGCTTCTGTTCCAAGAAGAAGAAACTAAGATAAGAAAGTTAAAAGCAAGCTTCATAGTTTACCTATTTTCTGTTCAGATTTCCTCCAAGCCAACAGTTTGCTGGCAGCATGCCAACTTGCCAATCCTTATCAGTCCCATGGAGGTCAGTGACCACTGGAGGCATATCCTGGCCTCTCTGCCAATCACCCTGGGAAAAATTAAACAAATCAGAGGATGTTTTTCACAAACAATGTAGACACAGCACAAATAGAAACTGTGAAGTGCTTTTATGGAAAGATGGCATTTAAAAGAGTAATCACAATAAATGTCATATTTGATAGACAGGCCTTCAGTTTTTCACCTGGCAGAGCTCTGTGAGCAAAATAATTTCTGGAAATATATTCAGAGAGCGAACAGTGTTGCCAGAAATGTCTGGTTCCCTAAATAAATGACTACTCTAAAGAAATTTAAAATTAATGGGTTTTCATCTTATTTTTTTAATCATTTTATACATTTTACTCTTCAAAAGAACATACAGCAATATAAATGGAGATGGTTCCACAATTTCTGATTTCCTAATAAGAAAGGATAAATTTCATCGTATGTCTATTTTTCCTAACTTGCCATTAAACCAGTGAAAGAACCAAATGAAATTACTTTCTCATGGTAAAATATGAGGTGAGAGAAGGGGGAAGAGGTGTTCCTTTTTCCAGAGCAAAGATCCTCCCATAGCCTCTGGAGAAACAAAGGAGCAGAAGTAGAGATCCCACTTACAGCCTGTGGAGAAGATGATGCTGCAGTAGATATCCACACTACTGTCCAAGGAGGACACCACACCACAGCAGGTGGATATTTCCTGAGGAAAACTTCATCCCATGGGAAGGACTCATCCTAGAGCAGGGGAAAAGTCTGAAGAGAAAGGGATAGTAGAGAAAAACTGTTAAGACATGACCGCAACAACCCTATTCCTCATCCCTGTATTCGAGGGAGATTCAACAGCTCCTCCCAATTTAGTGTCATCAGTAAACTTACTGCACCTTCCAGTCCTGGATCCAAGTAGTTTATGAAGATCTTGAAAAGCATTGGCCCTAAAATGGATCTGTGTGGGACTCTACTAGTAACCAGCCTGATGTCAGCCTGATGTAACTCCATTTACTACAACCATTTGAACCTGACCTCTCAGCCAGTTGTTCACCCATCATATGAAGTACTTATCTAGCTGTATGCTAGACATTTTGTCCAGAATGATACTGTAGGAAACAGTATTGAAAGCTTTCTGAAATTCAAAAAGATTATATCAACTGGTCTGCCTTGGTTGACTATATGGTTAACCATGTCATAAAAGGGTATCCCACTATCCTTTTTTACACAAGTTTACCAATATTCATGGTTCTGAAGTGTCTAAGATATGGCAGTCTAACAGATAATTTTAAACATTATACCTTAGTAATAAAAGTAGTTTCTCATGCTCTGTGCTTTTCATAATGTCTATGTTTATTTTTCATAAAACTCCACATACACAAGCCATTTACAGATGAGATCCACATGTACATGCTCTATTTCCTAGGCTGACACATCAAGATATGACATGCCATAAATCATTGCTTCAATCTTTTCAAGATATTATTGTATGACTTAATACAGCATGACATGATTTTTAAGAAACAGATGCCATGCTTCATAATACCAGAAGTCAGTCTGCAGTAGAAGAAAACACAGTTCACCTTCAACTATTATCAGAGAACTTTTAAGAATTAATTAGCCCCAAGTCTGTTGTAAAGGTCATAAAATTAGGAACCTTTGAAAATATGCTTGCATGTGCATGTGTGCAACCAAGCTACTGTCATGAAGTATTAAAAGGTTCCACAACATCTCTTTTCCTCTCCAACTGCTTTGAATGATGAATTCAAATTGTTATGTATAACATATATTTCTGTATTGTGCACTGCCATACATGCCATTTATTTCTCTTCAGTGATGCTGGAAAGTGCATACACAAAATATTTAAACAGTAGATTGTTACCTATTCTCTTTTAATATCAATTTAAATTTTGAATAAGTGAATATAGTGGGATTTTTTATTTCACTGTAATTGGAAATTAAAGAAAGGAATGAGACTGTGTGATTTGAGAACTAGGACGTTATACTAGAAGGCTTTCTGATCTATACATTCTTGTCAGCCTGCTTGCAGAGAGGCAAGAGAGCATTAATGAAAACATGATGTTAGAAAATAACCAGCAAAGATTTCTGGCAGTAGCTCAGCTAAGACTGAGAGCAGGAGGAAAATAAAATTGAGTTAAATTTAAGTGGCAAAGTAGGAAGCATAACATTCAGACAAAAGCCCAGAGTTTATAAGATTACTCATGACAAGCTGATACTAGATAACTGAAGCATGATATAGAACACTAACATTTAATACTTTCTTTGTCTACCATATGCAAGTAACTTTTTCAAACCAAAACAAAAAACAAAGTAAAATACACAAAAAAACCTCCACAAAATCCCACCCCTCCAAAAAAATATGTAAGCTTATAGCTTATTTGTAAAAATACTATGCAAAATAGTCCCCACATAATAGAATATATAACTGAACTGTAAAACAACATTCAAAATACCTTTATGAGTGGTTATAAAAAGAAGGCTTAAGATTTACCAATTGTTTTAACCCTTCTGTATATGAACTATATCTTAAAACAAGAGGTTTTAGTTTCTTTCGTTCTTTGAAAACAGAAAATTGTGGCATCATTTTAAAGCTAGAAAAACATACTAAAATAAAAATTCCTTGCATCTTTTGGTTCTAAGAAGTTGCTATAATTAAATCCAGTTTTCAAAATACGATCTGGGAGAAAACTGGAAAGAATTGCTACAATATTTGCATTGGATAAGAGTTCTCACCCAATGGTGACAGTATCTGGGAATTTCAATGAACCAGTGCTATAAGACTTGTGAGAAAATGACTACACTAAATGAACCAGTCTATAACTCACTGCTGCTGAATCCTTTTTTAATCTCCCTCAACATCACACTTGCAGAGTATGCTTTTAAGTGTCAGAATGCTTATACACCAGAACACTAGTGCTGATGGCAAATGAAAAGAAGACCACTGTAACTACATACAAAATATGATTGGAAAGATCCTTTCATTTGCCATCAGCAGTAGATAAATAAAAATCTAGATAAAGGTATAAGTGAAAGGTGTCAAACAAATTGTAAAATATACACTAAAAAATACATAATACATATTTATATATAAACTGATATATAATATACATATATGAAACAGATAATACTTAACAGAATGAGCTCACACTTGCCCCTGACAGTGTAAGTTTGTTATACATGAATACTTACAGAAAGGAAGCATCAGATACAAATGCAAATACATATTCATTTGAAGTTACACACTTGTTGTCTATAATGAAATAAGTATCTATGTAGGGAACATACAATGGATGCCTTCCATGTGGCTTGCAACAAAATGGATTTTGTAAGCTCAATGCAGATCAAATTCTTTACGCTACTGCTGGGACGCAAACTAATCAATGCTTTCAGTGGTCACAAGAGCCAACTTATGTGATTTTTGGTTTTGTTTTGGGGTTTTTTTTTTACACTTACTAACACACTAACTATCTCTATTCATGAGAGCCCTAATAAAGAGATAATTAACTGAGCCAGACACTTCTGAGTGAATCCAATGTGATTAGCACTATATATGCAATTTTATGAGACCATAACAAGAAAAAACCCTGAAGTTTAAACTTGACATGCAGACAATACATTTCACAGTACTACATTATTTGTAGAAAAGAAACAAATAAGCAAACAAACCTCTAGCAGAGTCTGTATATCTCACTAAGTATTTCTTGACATAGATTCAAAGAAAAATTTCTTTTGTAAGAGAATTCTGGAAGTCACCTCATCCGTCCTCCCACTCACAGTTAGCCTAACTGGAAGTTAGATTGTCTTACTAAGGTCTATAATCACTTAAGTTTTAAAAACTCCAAGAAAGGACAATCCTCAACATCTCCAAACTGTCTATTCCAGTGTTTAATGCCCCTTGTTCTAGGATTTGTTTACTTTTGAGCTTCCCTTACAAACTCTTCTGACCAAAAAAATTTTTTCCTGGTTCAGGTGCCAGAGCACTGTCACAGATTGCCCAGAGAGGTTGTGGAGTCTCCTTCTGTGGAGATATTCAAAACCCGTCTGGACTCACTTCTGTGTGACCTGGTCTAGGGAATCCTGCTCTGGCAGAGGGGTTGGACTAGATGATCTTTCAAGGTCCCTTCCAACTCCTAACATTCTGTGATTATATCCACCCACTGTTCACATCTGAGTTTGACAACATAACCATCTGTTAAATAGGCAAAAGCTGCAAACATGGTCCCCTCAAACCTTCTCTTCTCCAGGCCACCAAAAAGCCTAGGTCCAGATTTAGTAGCCAAGAACAATGAAATATAGACTCTCAGCATCATCTCATACAACTCAAAAGATGCCCAATCTTGAAAGATCTCTAGAATGTCTACACCAACTATTCCACCTACCACACAAAGCAAAACAATCTTTTTGAATATCTTATGGAAAAAACAAAGTACTACAAGCCCTATAAATCGATGTAAACTATAGAAAGAGCAGAAAATAACAAGATTCAGCTGCCACATTTTTCCTCAGCTTTTTTAAGTCTTATGGTCCAAATAGCAGACAGAACAGAGATAATTTTACCTTAGTGAAGAAGAAAAATAAAGCAACCCAAGGTATTCTCTAGACAGGTGCAATTTTCACCTGACTTAGTCTCACCTTCAAATCCTATCAGGTGTAGAACAAGAATCACCAGCCTGATTTTTCTTTTATTAAGTGGCAATAAATATAGGAGTGAAATCTGCTCTCTGTGTTCAGGCATGGTTAATTTCTATTGAGAAGTATATAAAAGGACATCAGCCAAGTTATTTTTCCTCTTAACTTGAATTATTATTTTCTGGTCCCTGAAAACAGACAGCAGGCTACCTGAACTATGAGATTAATAAACATAAATTTGTTGCAAAATCCTTGGTCAAGGAATCAAAATCACTACTGCATTTTGACCTAGTATAGGATTCATTGATGAAACTGTGCTAGGGAAATTTTTATTTTGTAGTAAATTTACATTATTTATTTATTTATATAAATTTACTCTTAAGATTTTATAACAGGGAATCATTTTGCCGAGTTCATAACTAGCATAAGGCAAAACCTGTATTATGCTAACAGAACAGTTTTACTCTTTAATATAATTTCTTGCTAAAGATACTGATCCTATGCAAAAAGGATCTTAGAAGTATTCATGCAACAGTTAAAGAAAGTTAAAAACATAGACCTTTTTCTAAAATACTAGAATATACACTGGTGCCTTAAAAACACTACTATTAACCTAAAAGTATTTCTAATGGTGACTGACTGGAGTAAGGTCAAACATATTAATGTCATAACTAAATAAAATGGAAACCTCTAATTTAGTATGCTTTTATAGAGTAGTCCATCATAATTTAATGGGAGCAATCCTGTCCATATTTTTCATGTACTTTGTAAAAATGTAATTGTTTTGATGAATGATTCTCAAGCTATCCCCTAAGTGTTATTGATTTTTCACGAGGTGTGATGCAGAAGTGATTTTTCTGGGTCATTCAAAGCAACTAAATTTACACAAGAACATTTAAGTTTCATTTGTTTAAAAATATTAGAATAAAGTCAAGTGCAATAACTCATCAAGTTCCTCTTGTTTATAAATTTAAGTGAGAGTCTAAAACTGGAAAAACTCTTTCATCTGTAATCTCCTGAATAATAATAATAATAATCAAGAATTCCTTCTTCTATTACAGAAAATTTGTTTGGATTATTTTATGGAGATGTGTCAAAGTATGATCACTCAAAACTGAATTTAATACTATTATTACAAGCAATACAATCTTTTTACATTTATTACATCTGCAGCTCTGATATTCAAGATAATGGAGTTTGTGCTTGGAAGAAACAGCAGTTTGTAAGTATAACTAGAAAAATATCGTATAGATTAAGAAAGAGTTAGAAATGAGACATTTGGTCCTCAGAGGGAGTTAATCCTGAACATATGCTCTGCTCTGTCTGGTTTGACAGAAGAAAAGTCAAAGACATTTGACATAAAAGAAAAGAGACAAAAAAGGAGAAATTTCCAGTCTTAAAACAGGTGTGCAGACAGCCACATATATATATATATACTTACAAAGAAAGACTCAAATTCAAAGACATGGGCTTCAGAACAATTGCAAAATGTTAATATTTCCCTTAAAAAAGGTGAGATGTTTAGTATGCCATGTTACAGGGCATAACTAAAAAGTCAAAAGCTCAAAAAAAAAAACAATGAATGAAGTTATTGACTTGAGAGCAGACCTGAGGAAAGAGGCTTGGGGGTGTTGGTGGATGAGAAGCTCAACGTGAGCCGCCAGTGTGCTCTTGCAGCCCAGAAGGCCAACCATATCCTAGGTTGCATGAAGAGAAGCGTGGTCAGCAGGTCAAGGGAAGTGATTCTCCCCCTTTGCTCTTGTGAGACCCCACCTGGAATATTGCATACAGTTCTGGAGCCCCTGTTACAAGAAAGATATGGAAGTTCTGGAGCAAGTCCAGAGAAGAGCCACAAGAATGATCAGAGGACTGAGGCACCTCTCCTACAAGGACAGACTGAGAGAGGTTATTCAGTCTGGAGAAGAAAAGGCTCTGATGAGACCTTATTGTGGCCTTCCAGTATCTGAAGGGGGCTTACAAGAAAGCTAGTGAGGGACTTTTTAAGGAGGTCAGATAGTGACAGAACCAGGGGAAATGGATGTAAGCTAGAGGAGGGTAATTTAGATTGGACATTAGGACGAAGTTCTTCACCATGAGGGTGGTGAGGCAGTGGAACAGGTTGCACAGAGAGGTTGTGGAAGCCCCATCCCTGGAAGCTTTTAAGACAGGGCTTGATGGAGCTCTGGGCAACTTGATCTAGTGGATGGTGTCCCTGCCAGGCAGGGAGGTTGGAATTGGATGATCTTTAAGGTCACTTCCAACTCTGACATTTCTATGATTTCTATGATAAGTTGCTGTTCAGCTGAAGTCAATCACAGCTATAAAATTTCTCTAAAAAGTGATGGTAAGAGGCAATAATACATCCAAAATCACTTTACTGCAATTATTTTGCAAACTGTCTGAGAAAGTCACAAAGTCACTTACAACAAGAACACTTGTTTGTCATGTCACAGCATCATTATCAAACAGCAATGCTGTGAGAGACTTGACAAACATGGATTAATCATCTATACAAATGAAAGATTATATTTATGAATCATCTTATTTTGGGAAAGGGCTTCATATTTATTTATTCATTTACACTCTATTTTATTTTTTTGCTTATTAGTTTATTAATTTCCTAGGTAACAAGTTACACATGAGTCATTTTAAATAGTTATTTGTGTATTTCCTTATTCTATTAAGCAAACAGTAAATATTTATCATTCTTGTTTTTCACCAGGTTATACTTTGGATACACAAGAATTACTGTATTCTTGTCTTGGGACTTAAAATTATCTCACTGGTGTCACCAACTATATTTAACTAACTCAGATTGTTTCAGAAAAATAATTGCAATTCCCAGCTATTAATTTCAGCTTCCAAATGCATTAACATAGGATCACATTTTAAGTCCCAAGGTCACATCTTTCTTGTGTCCTTACAAAAGGAATTTTTACTTTACCTTGATACTGATTTATAATGTGCTATTTAAAAATGAAACAAAACTGGTTTACACTAGCTTCTTCATGTACTTGGTTCTCACTTCCTCTGGCCTCATCTAGAGGGTTTGGGTTTTTTTTTACTATTTTTTTGTGTGTGTATTCAGCAGCTTTTTCAGCAAGTCAGATCTTTCTGTCAGTTACTAAGCCCTCTCCAGAAGCCTTTGTTGCTACTTTTTTGTTTGTTTGTTTCAGTTTACACGTTGTTTCATCTTGGCAACAGTAGCTTTTTAAAATGGAAGTTCTCTGTTTTGTGATTTATGTTACCCATTTAGGTAACAACCTAAAATGATGGGAAGATGTCATTATAAATAAATAAATAAGAATATGCATATCTTTTCTTTTATGGAACTTTTCACACAGGAATGGTAATGATATAGCACATATTCAATTAAAGTGCTTCTTGAAAATACTGTTCTGTTAGTGGAGGAGAAAGTCATCTTTCTCCGTCTCTGTAATAGACAGCAATGATATAAGCTACAAGAAACACTTTATTTTTTATCAAAATAATAAGCAATAAACAAACACTTGATGATCCTTGTTGTGTGAAATTTTAATCTTGCATAAATAACCATCTAAAGTTCTCCAAAATCTTGCTAAACATAGCTAAAATTTTAAAAGCTAGTTACTTTATTTTTATATCCCAGATATTGGAAATTAGGCACCCTATGTACAAAAAAAGCAGTTTAAATATTCATATACAGAATAGAAAAAATGTTTAACAGATCCAGAATATGACAAACCTACTGGAAACCTTACATAAAATATACTTTTTTGTTTCTTGTTTTAATAACCTTAAATGTTTTTAAGACTAAACTTGAAGCTTCTGTGACATGTCACATACGTATAGGCATATACCTGTTTCTGGAGATAAATTATGTGCCTTTTTAAACCTTTTACTTTTCAGAAATTAACAGCTGAATATCTTGCAAAGGTTATTTAAAAATTCTAGTGTCTATCTGCCTGGCGTGATCAATTATTAGAATGAGCCAGCACTTAAATCTTAATTATTCTAAATCATAAGATGGCGCTATCTTTTTTCATAAAGAGCATGAAACTGCTGAAATAGACTGTGAAGGATTATTTCTTTCTGCTGATTTTATTAGTGGTTTTGTAATCCTTCAAATTTTGCTTTCCTGGAAACAGAATTCGGTTCATCATTTTGCATTTTGTCTTTGAAGTTTCAGATATTGGCCTCTGTCAGAGAGAGTAGATCAGATAAGATGAATCTCTAGTTTGATCTAATGGAGGACCTATTTTTTGTGTTCTCAGTGTTGCTGCGAGACAGTGAATTTGTTAAAGGGTAAAGGAAGCACACAGAAAAGAAAAGCAAAAAAAAAAGGGGGGGGGGATAATAGCTGAGTTAGATGTCAGAAGCCAATAAACTAACAAAATAACCATATACCAGGATATTCAAGGGCAAGACAACTGAGGAGTGCATCTTGCAGTTAAAGAAAACCCTAACTGGGAAGATAAGACTACAAGGATGTAACAAGCATTCCAAAATCCAAGGCTAAATTATTAGCTGTAAAACTAAAGCAGAAGTGAACAAAGCAAAATTTAGATTAAAACCAGGCAATTAAAAACCTTCTACAAATGTTAATTTTGATCGAGACTTGCTTATGTTACACCTGATGAATGTGAACAGGGAAAGAACTACAGGAACCAAGCTACAGAGTATAGAATAACTCTGAGTCTTTAGCACTAACAAGTTGCAATCTTAAAATCTAACAATATAAAACAGAAAGTGATGTTCACAGTTAGCATTGTTCACATAACATTATTTTGTTAATGCATGAAGCTGATATTTGGAAAAGAGTAGAATCAGTTGCAAAATAGAATCATGAATGTATTTGTAGAGATGAAATATCTCAGACCATCCTGATCATTTTTGTGTTAGATACAATTGCAGAACTATGAGAAAGGCATGAAGGAAATCTATTTGGATTTCTCAAAATGTATTTGATATTATGTCACAGCATATCCTATAGGGAAATTAAATCAAATTGGTTTGGAGACAAATAAAATTAAATGAGTCAAAAGCTGTCTGTCTAATTCAGGAGAGGGTAATTATAAATAGCACTTTCATCTAGATGAGGAAATAATGTCCAGCACTGTTCCCCACAGATGCCCTTGGGGTCTTATTTTATCCAATATCTTTACTCTGAAAATTTGTAAAAGCAGGGATAGATAGTTGCATTCACAAATACTGAGCACTTATCCCCTTGTTGGATAAACCCCACACTATTATTCAAACCTCGACAACCCCATCTGTACCCACATTGCAGGTCCTTGGGCAACAACACTGGAGTGCCTCTCTGAAGATGCAATGTAGACATGAGAGGAATGTGTTACTTTATATTCCTTGCTAGAGGCTGAGCAAGTTCTTGTGCACCTGGCACCACATTAACTTTGTGGTACAAATGACTTTACCTGTGCCATGACAACCCTGAACAAAAAACAACGCAAGGCATTTTTCTTCCTGAACTGGGAAAAATGAGAGGATCTATGGCAGTATCCAACAGACAACCAATATTATCCTTACTCACTACTGCACATACCTCATTGTCTTGCAAGTCAATAAATATTGGTGTATTTGCCATATTGGGTACAGGTGACAGGCTGTGTTGGGCCCCAGTGGATGGCTGAGCTGCCTTTGGCCTGAGTGGGACTGAGTTGGGTTTACCAGGTACCCTGTGGTCCAGTACCCACTGCCCAGCCTCTCTGAGCTCCAGCTCCACTGCTGGGTGCATGATAGCTGAGAAGCATCTTTCACCCCCTCCCTGAAGACAGAAGAAAAGGAGCAGCAGAAATGGAAAACTTAAAAAAGAAAGCCAAATGGACCCCAGGACTGAAACACAAAAAACCACCAATACCATGCTCCTTGTGGCAAAGAATAAAAGTAATTCCTACCATGAAGCTCTGAAAGACCTCAGGATGTTTTCCCACTCCCTCTTTCTTCTTGAGGGATCCTGAATCTGCCAAACTAGGGATTTTGATGAACTGTTACACTCATTGGTAGGGTGAGTATAACACCAGAGAAAAGGAAACAGGAATTACTAAATTATTTTGTATAGCGCTTTTAAAGGTATTACTACCTAGGTTTTCTTGTGTTAATTTAGACTACAAGCCTTAGTATTACTTTAATTGGACTAATAAATTGGCTTATCATACTTAAAACATTAATTTAGCTAAAAATAAAATTCCTGGCTCCATATACGTAGTGTATTCTCCCTTGCTTATGACAAGATTTGAGTACAACAGCCTTGTACCCTTGATGCAAACAATCTCTGAAATTTATGTTACTGCCTGGGGTGGTCTTCAGTAGTTGGTGGAAGTGGGTGTGGAAGCAGTGCCTAGCAAGTCCTTCTGCCCAGATTTATAATGTTCTGAGGCTCTAAGGTACACAGATTTCCATTTCAGTTGGCAGAAACTAACTTTCATCAATCAAGACCATCCAAGCTTCAGCATTTCTAGGACCACAGGCTAACATTCCTAGAAAGTCTTGTTCCTGAAAGGTACAAGGGTTATTTTTCTAACATTTTATTTAGTTTAGATATATTTATTTTCTACACTTGCAAAGTTCACTGATGGTTTTGTAGTTAGAGAAGAAATTATGTAAATGTATCTGCTCCAAGTATTATATAATGCATTAGTATATCTTCTAAACTGTAAATCTAGTACATTCAATGTTTTACAGCACAATCTCCACATTATAGATCTGTATGATATTGTATTTACATTCTATCATTAATTCTCATTTTAATTATATATATTCAGCTTTAGAGAAGATCAATTTTTTTTTCTTCTTTCCTTTAGGATATATTTAATTAGTTTAATTCAAATGCATGCCCTTCTGGCATCACCATTAACACAGATTGAGTATAATTAGCATTTTAATGTACAATAAATAATCCTGTACAAGTGAGGTTTCCACATTACTCTTTCCTTTTTAACAACAAACCTATAAACCTATTTTCCACTTATGTGCTATGTTTTTTTCCTTTTTTGTTCCCAAGGATAACTGAAAAGACAGCACAACATAAATATTAACTGAATATTCTTTCACATGTAAACTTACTTTGACCTTATTGTCCTCAATACTTCAGAGTTTTATACCATGTTCGATAACAGCCATCAAAGTGGTTGGCTGAAGCATCTATTTGTAGTGAACAATTCCAAGTCTCCTAATGGACTTTTAGAGATTTGAGCTCTTGGATTCTAAATTACTATCTTACTTTGTAAATTTACTCAGCTTCAAAGGTGTGGATTGTGAAAAAAAAAACTAGATGAGCAAATACAAGCAAAGATAATGAAATTTCTATCAAATTCAGAAAAGTGACAATCTTATCAACCTTACTTATTTATTAAGCTACTAATTTATTTATTAAAAATGTTGTTTAGAAGGGATCTCTGCTGTCATCTAGCTCAACTTCATATTGTAAAGTATGTCTGTGATGTGCAGGTCAACTTTGTGTTTTTCTAGACAAGTCCCGAAATCATTAAAGGGTGGAGGAGCCATGACTTCTGTGAGCAATCTGCATGGCAGTGGGGAAAACAAAACCAAAACACAGTATGTTTCTACAGGACCTGACAGGAAATGAAAACCCTTGTTACTATGAACAATGTAGTTTTAAAGGAAACACTTTGCTTAGAAAATACATGAGACTATGTGTTGTCTACAATTTTGACATCCTGACAGTTATCTGATGTGACTGGCTTACTCACAGTATTATCTCAAATAAAACTAGGGAGGTTGCTTGTTTTTCTTCCTAAGTGTTTTCCCTTTTGCTGTACACAACAGCAAACTGCCTAGCATCCTTTTATATTGATCAGAACTGTGGCTACTGTTAAGAAAGCCATGAAATAGACCATCCATAGTGGTTTTTTTTGTTTTGGGTTGGGTTTTTTGGTTGTTTGTTGGTTTTTTTCTTTAAATAAATGGTTTGTAAATGTCAAGTTCCAACACTTTTGGACATCTAAAACAAAGCAAGAAAAGAATTGTTGCTTTTGGAGATTTTGGATTTCTTATCACTCATACCACTCCCTGTTCATTTAAAGCAGTGCAAGAGTGACTTCATTTCACACAGCTCTGCAGAGTTGTAGGGTGATTTTTAAAATTTTGATGATAACTCTCAAGAAAAACTAAGATAAATAATCATATGTCTGCAGACCATGTCTAACAAGTTGAGACAACCACCTCAAACACTGCAGATGCTCAAAACATTTCAGTTGAAAATTCCATCTGCTTGGTAGTTCAAAAAGAGAAAGCAGAGAAAATAGTTCAGTCCTGATCATGAAAATGTTTCTTCTGTTTCATATTCAGTGCTTCAACATTTTGAAGCAAATTGCACAATTCTTTTGAGATGAGCCCATTCAATTTCCAAGGTATGTGCCCTGGAATCCTCAATCCTGTTTGTTCCCTACCTGTGGAGGTTTCTGAACAGAAGAAATATTTAGGCTCTGCCACAGAAAATACTCTGTAATTAACTCATAGCCCTCTTCCACTCTTCTCCTGACACTTCCAATAAGGTGGGGTGGGTTTTGTTTGGTTGGATTTTTTCCGTGAATCAAGTTGAAGTTACCATATGACATACTTCACTCTGTGTACTAATCACAAAAGATTTGAGAGTTTTCATCACCAATATAGAAAGAAAGAATAAAAGCAGTAGAAACTGAAAAGCAAGAAACTTTGAAGCACTTATTTTAAGCCAGAAATCAAAACCACTTTGTTCTTTCATAGATTTCTTTTAAGATAACATTTGAGAATTCTTCTATCTTTAAACTTACTGAAAGTTAAGACAGAGCTTAAGCAAGCCAGAATGCTGTCCATTATTGAAATCATGAACACTAACATGCATATCAAGCAAGTAAACATTTAGCTCTTTGTATAGATTTTTTGGCAGTCACAGGTAGTATTATGGAAAAGACAGAGGAGGCACTTCCTCAGCCTTTAGGAAATAAGTGTTTGTTTCCCTTATCCACCATATTTTATCACCTCCTGTGCATGCTTTCACTACCTCATCCCAAATACAATTAGGCAATTAAACTGTGAAATAATTTGGCCTGTATTTCAATGATATGTGTAAAATAGAGCCATTGTAGCTGAGAAAATTAACAAGAGAAGTTAAATATTTAAACAGTTTTGGAAAGATTTCAGTATGGTGACTTAAAGCAAGCAAGAAAACCAACAACAAAAATCCTACTTTCCACTGGAAAGCCACAGTCTGTTTTATGGTACTTTGTTCTTTTGCTTTGAAAGTTGTCTTGTGGACACATTGCACTATGACAACTCAAATCAAGTTGGGTTCCTTGTACTCTGCCAAGCAGTATTAGAAGATAGTGCAGTGTGACTCCAACAACCTGAGAAAATGTCACAGTGAGACAGAGCTCAGGAGATCACACAAATATTCTTTCCAAAATTAAAAAAAAGATTCTGCATAAAATATACTTTCCCCTAAAGCTTTACAAAGTTTAAGACTTCCTTTCTAGTCATTGTCAATTATATTAATACTGTGAATTAAATTGTGACTGCATTGCCAGGAAATGAAATGTGTGGAATCAAAATCTTCTTCTTGTTGCTCTGACTCAACAATGAAGCATTCTGGATCAAAATATCTCATACTGAAGGCACTTGTACATTTATATCAATCCCTCAAGTTCCTAGGAAGTAATATAAAGGAACTAACTAGTGTGGAACAAAAGGGAAATCTTGCTCTAAATAATATGGGGCTTCTTGGATTTCAATATAAAGAAGCAGTATGATACACATTTCAACAGTTCTTTTGATGTCTGTAATCCTGTAGTTGTGCATACCTATTAGTCTAGATTGTGTGTTGTCCAGTAAAAGAGGTATACAGTCTAATATACAATTTGTTCTCCATCTATATCTAGTAAGTAAATATTTCATTTAAATAAATATTAAAATAAAACTCAAAACCAATACAAGAGAGATGATTTTCCTGGAGAAGTTTTTCAGCCACATAAGTGAAAATAACTTTAGAAAGTTTAGAAAGGAAGAAGCAACATTTAATTTAGCAGTAGTGTGCTGCCAAATTACATATAACAAATGAATGTTTTACACGAGTCTTTCAACCCTTCTAACAGTTCATCTAAGAGACTGTAATAATAGCAGGTATGGTTACTTGCATGAACTATGCTGTTATGGATTTNGAAATACTTACCTCGGTATCGGTCTGTGCTCGGTCTGTCGCTACCTGGCAAAGTAGCTACTTACTCCGCTTCCACTGCGTTTAAAATCCCCCGCGGTGATTCCGGCTCCACCCCCTCCTCGCCTTGGTTGGGTGTCCTGGACTTCCGGGTGAGGATGGGGTTGGGGTTGGGGGCTACGCGGGTGTCACAGTACCNAGAAGTTTTTCAGCCACATAAGTGAAAATAACTTTAGAAAGTTTAGAAAGGAAGAAGCAACATTTAATTTAGCAGTAGTGTGCTGCCAAATTACATATAACAAATGAATGTTTTACACGAGTCTTTCAACCCTTCTAACAGTTCATCTAAGAGACTGTAATAATAGCAGGTATGGTTACTTGCATGAACTATGCTGTTATGGATTTATATTTATACAGCAATTATATATATATACAGCCATTAACGTTTCAGTGAAAGCATCATACTTGATATGGTAGAAAATTACCTTCAAATTGAACCTGCGCTGAAAATGTTAGCTCTTGGTGGATTTAATAAAATTTGGGAGAAATAATCTGTGCTATTCCAGATGCAAGAGTTACCTAAGTCAGTGGAAAACTTTCTCCTAAGGGCTGTCATGGGATTTAAATCCCCCGCGGTGATTCCGGCTCCCCCCCTCCTTGCCTTTATTGGGTATCGTTGATTTCCGCGTCTGGACGAGGCTCGGGGCAGCTCGAGTGTCCCTAAGGACAGGAACCTCCCTGCATAGACCCACTTCCTCCCCGCCCCCCCC